>OY720034.1:1917477-2517477 GCA_963082485.1 Eudonia mercurella | reverse complement strand
AATGTAGCCCATGCTAAAATACTAGTTATGCTATAGCGTCATCCAGAGAGTGTTCTAGGGCGAAAATACTCGGAAAATCGGGCTGCCCGCCCTGACACATAATATGGTATTTTCACAAGCTGAACCATTAATTAATGATAGTAAAGAGTGTTGTTTTTTAAAGACTGTTATTTTTTTAAAATAAGACGAATATGAAGTAGAATTTTATTATGACTATTATATTAGCCATAACTGTTCCACTCCTGAGCAAAGATTTTAGATTTTATATTTACAAAAATAAAACAAAAATTTTAACTATCGATTAAAAATAAATAAAATGGTTAAATTAACGTAACGTTTAATAAAAAGAAAATACATTATCGACTAAATCGTTACGTCCCTAGCCACGTTTCCTTGAACATGATAGCAAAAACACACGTTTCGGCCCTACAGAGGAGTCAATACTGTAATATGAGCTTTAATCCGCGTTAATAAGGTTCAATGAGACACCGACATTACTGCCTAATTTATGAACGAAAATGAAATTCAACGTTATCGGACTTACTTTGTTTTCTGTTTGTTTTGTGAATCTAAGAGTTTCGAGAATGTACCAAGTAGTTATTATAAAGTAGATTGTATGTAAATTAAGTTCTAAAATGAAAGTAAGAGAACTATTGAAACTTAGTAGTAGGATCGACTTACAATGAGAGCCACATTTATAGTATATAAAGTCGCAGAAATCGTAGTAAAATCATAAGGGTCCTTATTTCAAGTTGGTACCGTTGTAATACCTGACTATGTATAGAGCAACCGACTTCTTGCATTATATAAATTTGATATTTTATTTCAAACGGTCAGTATTGCTTTTGTTTTAAATGTAAACAGTAATTTGATACAATGAACAAAAATAAGGTCAAGGTATCTCTAACTACCCAAGTCAACAGTAGATAAACTCCTTAAACATTAACTAACATCTACCTAACATAATTCAAGCCAGGAAGAATCTTAATGTCCTCACTTCTGGAATCTGCTTCTGCTTAACATCGGACAGAGCAGAGTTAGTTGATAAACAAAAATATAGCGTAACATAATACTATATATATGTGCTAGTACATAATAATAATCGTAATCATGGCAATTTTAATATAATGGACGATAATAGCGTTTATTCGATTTTTTCGCATCTTAAATTGCATAAATTCAGTGAAGTGAAAGTGAATTTTAAATTGTTTCTACTAACTAGTTATTCAGATTTTTTGTTTGGCTTATTAGTTTGAAAACATTGGAAATTCGAAGTTTGTACAAATTAACAGCTAAAAGTTCAACTATAACTGCAGGTTTTGTATGCAGAACTGAACTCTCATAATCTGGACTTGGAGCTATACAAAACGCCGAAGTAAAGCCAAGCCGCACAGTGGAAACCAAAATGTCCTCACTATTAATTAAGGTTTTATCCTATTTGGCGACTAGGGAAGTGATAAAGGTATCCGTAAATGTAAATATCCGACTAAGTACTTAGTTTGGTAACAAATTCAAATTCAAATTCAAATTCAAATTCAAATTCAAATTCAAATTCAAATTCAAAATCATTTTATTCAGTTTAGGCTACAAGTAGCTCTTGTGAATGTCACTATGCCATCGGTTCGTAAGTCTACTCTGGGCGGGAGATCTTGTACTGAGAAGAACCGGCAAGAAACTCAGCATATAGTAAAACAAGATGGCTCTGTGGAATGAGTACGGAGCAACAGAAGCTTAAAAAATATTGCAAATGTGTACATTTGCAATATTTTTTAAGTCGGTTTTTTTAGAGAGTTCGCTGATCACTCCTGACGGCCTTTTCGACGTCACCGGATTTGAGATTTCACGTACTTACTGATATTTTCAAGAAAATACTTTAATGGAGGTACTGTAGCGAAAAGTAATAATAGTTGTTCTTTTTAAGTTTAGTAGCAACAACTTTTACGGGTCTACTCGCGTTTATTTTACACATTACTATTAATTAATGTTTATCCTGAGGTTTCGAACCCTTTGTAGAGTCCGTGGTCACAGAGAGACTGAGGTGTTGGTCGTCAGATAATGAGTTAGTAGCTTGTATATCATTTAAATTTAATCAGGTGCATTCCGTTTTACGCAGAAAGAGCTTACAATATCTTTTTGTAACATAAACGCGAGTAGATCCGTAAAAGTTGTTTCATTTCAATGTGCAGTGTTCGCGTAAAATTTAGAAAACAATACTTGTTGTAGGTTTAAATTGTATATTGTTTGCAGAGACATGTAAATAACATATAATTTTCTGTGATTAACAATATTTCTAGCTTCGACGATCGAAAAAATGTTAATGTCACCACCAATTCATAAAAATTGTTCTCACCAAAGACATATTGATTTACCAAGACGATTCATGTTTCCAGCGAATGGTGTGTCAAGTATCGAGCTACCTCTCAGCGGTCTACAATTTCACTCAGAAGATTATAGTCAGCACCACAACGGATTAACGAGGCAATTATGTCACACATTAGGGCATTGGAATCTCGCATGCAAGCCTAAACATTCCTGGTGCACTACAGAATTTGTTTTATCAATAAAAGCCTTAACTCGACTAAGTAGGCGTTACATTTAGGCCAATTTTTTTTTAATTTACTCACACATTCATCAAACAAAAACTGTAAAAGTTCCATTTATATTTACAAAAATTTTTACTAAATTTGTGTACATTTATCATCTTTCTAAAATCATGTAACAAATTTAAATCAATATTATAGGTATTTTAAAGTAATAAAAATATGAATCGTATATAAAATGTTTAAATAATTTTAACACAATATTTTGTTGCAAAAAAAAATTACAAAAACACAAATGTTGAAGAAAAAAACAGGTAAGTATGTCAGAAGGGTGCAGGTTCAAATCCTGCTCGTGGAAATTTTTCAACATTTGTGTTTTTGTAAATCGTATATAGTTATCGTCGGTTGAAAGAGAAAACCGCCAAAGAGGCAAATAAATCAACCAGCGGGAAATTAATTTCAAAAATCAAACTTTCAAATTAAAATCCCACCAATGCCCCTCCGGCCAAATTTATGACACTCATCTTTACAAAGGTAGAATAGTGAAAGGATGTGGTTGCACAAAATATCCCGATGTGTAGAACATTGTCGAAGAGAACAGGAAACCGGTAGGCCCCACTAAGTTAGTTACCACTGTAAGTAGTGAAACTCGTACATATCTATACATCTACAGTGAACAAAATAGTTTCAAACTAGGCCATTGCCCAGCCGTTCCGTTGAACGCCAAAGTCTTTTTTTTTGTGACGTTACACACAATGTCACAGAAGCGTCGAAAACATTTTAGCCGAGTACGGATACGTTTTTTGCAATGCTCAACACTGGCCACTAGGGATCCGACATGAGTGGGTTAATCCGAAATCAGCTGGCTCGCCACTGCAGTGCCACGGTGAAAAAACATGGCAGTAATTTAGGTTTTTCGTTTGACAATGTATTTATTCGGCTTGTTTCGAACATGTAGTACGTTCGCTGAAATGGAACTTATTATATTTTTGGGCGAACATTTTCATTCGATGCAACATTTTTTACAAATATTACTCAAATACTGGAAAAATGTTTTGGCAAACTATCTTTATAGTTTATTATCGTGTAGAATTAATTATATTTATAACGTTATGCAGGTTGATTTATTTTAAGATAAATTTGTGCTAGCCTAGATTTGAGGAGATTTATCATCAGGTAGTAAGTATAGCAGTCATTAGGTAGTCATTAAATGAAAAAAAAATAGTAAAAAGAAAAAAGATACAAAAAATAAATAAATACAATCATCGTGTTCATTTATTATTTATGCTAGATGATGTAAAAATAAAAAATAGATAGTGTTGATTAATTTCGGCGAGTTGGGTTGAGCCACGATAGCATTGTTGGCAGTGCACCTGACCCGGCATGTCACGGGGTGCGGGTTCGAATCCCGCTCTTGAAATTTTTTCAACTCTTTGTCTTTTTTTCAAATTATGATGTAGATTATTATATAGCATGTTGAGCCCATAGTGTCGCTAATACAGAGATTCGATTCCCAAAACAGTTTCTTATTCCAATGCTAGTTCCAATGCAACGATTACCAGTTACATAATTATTATTCAAAGTGATTAACGTCACATAATTTTATGTTGAAAAGAGTTAAAGTAATTTAAAGTCTCTTTTAAGCGCGTGTGCACACCGTGGCATTCTTTGAGAGCCAACGATATATAAAACCTTTTTGTCGCAAAATAAAATATAAAATATTTTTAGGTAGTGCAGACTTTCCACTCTCCGGTACTTTTACAAGCTCGGTTAAATATCCTTCTATTTAATCTGCATTCACTTTATTTAAAACCGGACTACCGACTATTCAACCAGGATTTTCATCAAACATTCATTCAAACAACGGTCCTGAAAACGCACCCAATCTATTTATACACTTCAGCAATTATTATTTACAGAAAAAGTGTAAAAAGTAAAACAAAATAAGCGAATAATGTTGATTAAATTTGCACAGGTCGGATAAAATCATGATAGCTTAATGTTTTGTATTGTATTGTATTATATTTGTATTATTATTGTTACTTGGTACCTTGCTTAAGCCTCCAAAAAAAAATCCTTCCAAAAATTTATCATGCTACATTGGCACTGTCTGTTAGCTGTTCCTTTAGTATAATAAACGAGAAACTTGCGGGTCGGCAATATGAAGACGGCTAGTGAGGCATAATTTTGCTTGATTAGCTGTCTTCGCAAGACTCCACATCAGTTAAAGCGGAGTCATCTGCATACTCAAATATTTATATTACTGTATTAGCCGTAAGAGTCCCACTCCGAGGCAAAAGCCTTCCAACATTTTTTCCATATCTTCCAGTCCTCTGCTACTTCATGTCAGTTCTCATACCTATCAAGGTTCAGCCATCTCTCCGTCTATGTCTACTTGATCGCCTTCTCGCATTATGTGGAGTTAAATCCGTTGAGATCATCACCCACAAAAACCTTAATCGCTATTTAACTGACAAACAATTGAATTTCTATTGTGAATATGAAAATATTTTAAAAAGGTCAGGAAAAGCAACAATCCTTTTTAGTCGGGCACTCTTGACAGAATGGGCCTGGTGTGTTCGTGTTGGCAGTGGCCTTTGCAAGTGCTCTTAAGTTCCTCCTCTGCTTGCGCTGCGAATGCTGTATAATGAACACTTAAAATTCTTCATTATGCTAAGTGGTAAGCTGTAAATTGGATCTAAAAATGTAAGTGTAGCTTGCTACTTGCCACCTTTAATGCAAAATAATATATTTGTGTAAATTGCTGTTCAATAACAACGTTTTGTTGGAAGGATATAATTAAGCAGGACGCATCAATTTCCATTAAAAAAAATATGAACTAATTATTGTAATCATATAGGCACATTTTTTTCCTCTGAGGAGCTCGATGGCGCAGTGGTTAACGCGCCCGGTCTGCGAGTGCTGAGGTTAAGCAACATTCGCAAAGGCCGGTCATCGGTTGGGTGACCAAAAATTTATCATCTCGAGCTCCTCCGTGCTTCGGAAGGCACGTAAAGCCGTCGGTCAACAACCACCAATCCGCACCGGGCCCGCGTGGTGGTTTATGGCCCGTTCTCCCTATCTATCCATAGGGAAGGCTCGTGCCCTATCGTGAGGACATAGAATGAGCTGATGATGATGATGATGATGATATTTTTTGTTCTCAAACTCAACTCAAAGTCAGTTAAGAGGCAAAATGACTATAGCGAATAAAAAAAAAAAAAATTAATAAAATTTAAAATGAGTTTAGATTTTTCTTAGCTTACGGTTCCAATAATTAAAATATTTCTCTTCACAAATAATTTGTACATACCCATACCCATAACAGTTTGCTTAAGGGGCCTCAGTACTTATAGTGTCACAAAAACTATTAAGCTATACTGTTCTATCAGAGAAAACCATTAGGAAACTATTGTGAGGTCGTTGGGTAATGTTGCGGCTATTTTAGTATTTATTTTGTATAGCCAGTAAGCACAAAGGACACAAAATTAGTTCCCTATTAAGGCGAAGGGTAAGGCACACTAGCGCCACCAATTGATAATTTGACAATTACTAACGGACTGGATCTTTTTTTAAACATTGCGTACCGTCCGATAACAGTAAAGCATCCATAGTATTTATTTAATAATTGTGCACTACTTTTTGTTGCGTGGTTTATTCACAAAACGGGCTATCGCATTTATTCACAAACAATGGCCACTGTTGGTGATAGCGAATGAATACAAAAACAAACCTAAAAGTAGTGCACAATTATTAAATTATAGATGTTTGCCTAGTGTCGGAAGGTCCGCAATGTTTGAAAAAAGATCCAGTTTAGCAGTTAACAAATTAAATCCATTATCGGTGCTAGTGTGTTTTACCCTTCGCCTTAAGGAAAAATATTGTGTCTATCCGGAACACTCTATGGTTGGAATGTTAAAAGTAGCTTTTAGGTAATTTACCGAAGTTATTTTGGTTTGGCACCACAACTCTAGCTGTGGGTTATTCTTTCTATGTAACTCTGTGAGGCTACGTTCCTTTAATCAACACGTATGTAACGTCGGAATCGTTCGTTAGCCTCTTAGCCTAGCTTAAACGCCGCATAATTACCTACCTATGAAAAAATTACAAATATACGCTACACGTTCGTAAATAAATAAATAAAATACAAATTATTTATATCGAGACCTTTTACATCATAAATGTTAGTAACAATTTCCTAAACCTATTGTTAATATTACAATTTATTTTTTTAACATACACAAAACAAAACAAAATAAAGGAAAAAAGAGAGACAAAAAGATGAGGAGTCCCCTCGCTCGGCCTGCTCATTCAACATGTAGTTTGACCCAATCCAATCAGTCGTTCCCTCAATGCTGAGGATAGTGACCATCACGTCTGGTGGTGGAGACACGCGCTCTCTATCTTGCCCTGTCCGCGATGTGGATGGACTAGTGTAGCTGGTTTCGTGTGTGTGGCGGTACAACCATACACCCAGTTAGACCACTAGTTGGAAGAGACTACAGCAACCTTGAAGAATAAATTACCCCTAAAATGCTCTGGTGCAGAAGGCGACGGGAATCCACTGCACTAATTTCCCAAGAAAGCCACCATGTCAGACACAAATTACAGCTACACGTTATATTATATACTAGCTGTGCCCTGCGGTTTCACCCGCGTTAATTAGCGACTGTTCCACTCCTATTAGTCATAGCGTGATGTAATATAGCCTATAGCCTTCCTCAATAAATGGACTATTTAACACAAAAAGAATTTTTCAATTCGAACCAGTAGTTCCTGAGATTAGCGCGTTCAAACAAACAAACAAACAAACAAACAAACTCTTCAGCTTTATAATATTATAGTATAGAAGTATAGATAGCTACGTAGCTTTACTGTTTCACCGCCTCTGTGGTCTAGCGGTTAAGACTACCGGTTTGGGTGAAGTGCGCTTCTATTATTCCATTATTTAGAAGACAAACATTTATAAAAATAAAAAATATAAAACTCAAATATAGATCATCTTAAAAAAATATAATATAACTAGCGCCCCGCCCCGGCTTCGCACGGGTGCAATACTGATACTAAATGCATGTATTTATACATATACCTAAACCTTCCTCTTGAATCACTCTATCTATTAAAAGAAAACCGCATCAAAATCCGTTGAGTAGTTATAAAGATCTACAGACAGACAGACAGCGGGAAGCGACTTTGTTTTATAGTAGTCATGATAAATAAAAATATAAGAATATAAGCTTATTTACTTCAAAATTAAATGGAAGAGGTCTTCCCTCTTCAAATTGCTGTGCCCGACAGGACCAATAATGAACCTGTACCTATATTATAACAACTTTGTAACATTATGGTGTGCAATAAAAATATTGAGTATTGAGTGAGTATCATTGGCCTTATCTCACTTAACATCAGGTTAGATCAAGGCACTGTGCTTACCCGTAAAAATATATACAAAAGTGCATTATCGTGTAACATTGTCGCTGCCATTTACTCAAAGTTATCTTTTTATGCTATGCATTTTATAGCCTCCTTGGTAGTTTTAAAAACTATCTGTCAAATTTATATGAACTGTTCTGAAAAAGAATACTTTGAATGTCATGTCATTGTCATGGAATTTTATTTCGCTTTGGATATGATCAGTCTTTCAAAATTCTTCAGTCTAACCACAGAGTAAATATAGTCTAACAACATAGTTTTAATCAATGACCTTTTATATATAGACTAGTCATACGTGAATGAATTGCATTTAAAAATGGCTAAATTGTTTCTGTGACGTAATACACGTCGAAAGGGAAAGAAAATAAACACAGTCATATCAAACCTATAGTTAAAAAGAGATAAAAACTAAGGTACTTAATTCTCGGCCTCCATTGTTGTCTCTCTTTCACTCTTACAAAAAACATAGTACACGCTTCTCGCTCATGCATATCGAATTGGCAACATCGCAAATGTCATAACTAAATGAAAATTTTCTATTTTAAATTCATAATTACATTATTACGAATTAAATGAAACACCTTTCTTGTCTCTTACGGTTGCAGTATAGTTTTTCTGTATACACAGGAAGGCATTTTATCTAATAAACAACAAATAACTTATAGAAGGCACAAACGTATTGACGTGGCACTGACTGACGTGTGACTGAGTGAATTTCAGGCAATTACCTTAATTTGCCCTAGCCACTACGGAGGCCAGACAACGTATCTAAACATAAAATATCATTGGTTTTAATATTGATTGTTTAGTAAAAATGTTTTAAATATTTAAAATGTGTATTGTGAAAAACCTGTAGCTAATATATACAGGTAATTTGAATCCTTTATTTGTAGGTAACGTTTTGGCTTAGACTTTTTGGTAGCGATTAATTGTTTTTCTACTTTTAGGTTTTTCTCTTTAGTTTAAAATTTATCCGATTAAACTTTTACCTGTTTATTTCCTGAGTTTTTATGGCCATTAGGTCACAATCGTCTTTATCCGGTGAAGAAAGATGTATTCATCATCATCACCAGCTTATTGTATGTCCCAACTGCTGGGGCACGAGCGTTCCCTAAGGAAGAAATCACCACTGACCGAGTACGTTTACCACTGCGCCATCGAGCTCTTCATGTGAGTACCTACTCGTATTATCGTAATTTGTTTTATCCTTATTTCCATTTAATTCATCATCATCATCATCATCATCATCATCAGTCTATACACGTCCACTGCTGGACGTAGCCCTCTCCAAGTGCACGCATTTCATTAAAATCTGTTAAACCGTTACGGCGTAATTGAACAAACAAACAAGCTTTCTGAAGGGACTGACTCTATACGGATAAAATCCCATTAATTAGTCATACTATACAATTTTATCCTGACTTTCGAAACTTCTGCAGCACCACTCATGTTGTACGTAGAAAGTGAATAAATAAATAAATAAACTTCAATTTTTAGTGTTTGTTAGACCTTTAGAAACAACCTACTTTTGTTTTGAAAAAAACACCTGTTGATTCTAAAATTTTGGTACGTGCCATTTTACCCAGCAGAGGTAAAGGCAATTTTGGTACGGGCGTATGTGGCTGCGTTGCAGTTTAATACTAAAGCAGACACGTATGAGCACTATGTCACCTATTTTTTATGTCCCAAATAAAAGTTATTTAATTATTATTTTTATTTTTCTTTAAGATTTAATATAATGTTTTATTGATATTATCATAAACAAATGCCTGATCTTGCGATGAATTAATATATTTACGTCTAAACTAAAGTGGCCTGCTTTTGCATATGCTTGTAACTCAATCATGCATCTCAACAAAGTCGACAACCGTCATATACGAAACGTTGGTCAAAGGTAGATGCTGTAAAGACCTCGCAGTCGTTTCACAAATGTCCAGGAGAACGTCAATTAGGAAATAACTAGGTTCCACACTCACACCACCTTTTTCCTTGCGTATATACCGTCAAATGATTCGGCCAATTGACCCGGTCGCACACGGTCCACTGATAAATGAAATTTCCCTGTGCGCTGACGGCTGCCGGTAAATGGAACGACATTACGGCTGCTGGACAACTTACAGAGTCAACGGTTGTGCAATACTTTTAGGGATCTTTCAGTGGGAAAAACGCAACACCACGCAAAAATCTAGCGTTTAAACGATTGTCACTTGTCAGTTTTCCTTTGAATTCTTCTTCTTGTTCCAATTAACACTTTAACAGGCATTTAATATAATTGTAATTTTACACTATCTTTTAAACTTTTTTTTGTTACATCCTTATTAATGGCTGCGCATTTGGCATTAAATCAATTTCAAGTAATATTTGTAATAAGTAGTAAGGGTACAAATGTACGGTAGATTTAATTTATAATGGAGTCTCACAACACGTGTTGTAGTAGGAACTCGGGTGAAATTCTCTTTTCGTTTCAGTATTTGGTGGCAACATAAATGCCATTGTCTTCGAAAGGGTTAAGTTCTTACGAAGTAGGGAATTGATAATTCATATCCCGTCAATCACAAATGATGAGTTGATGAGATGTTTATTCAATATATCGTTTCATACTTCCAAATCCGTTAAAAGAAAAAGTGTGATGGATTAGTTGTTTGTTTATCCTATCTTGTTGTTGAAAAGGGGGACTAAATCTACACTAGTTATATCACAGAGACTGTAGATTCCATGACTGTGATAGTTCAATAGTTTAATAGTTTATTTATTCCTTAACAATACAATAGTGTTGGAAATTAAACAAAAATATCGAATAAAAATAATCAAAGTACTTATGCAAAAAAAATATAAGATTAAATTAAAATTAAAATAAACATGTCAAAGAAAAATAATAAAAATCTGAATAAATAAATTAAAAAATCAAATAAACAGAATGAAAAAAAAAATTTTTATGTTCAAATATCAAATTAAAATAATTGGCCAACAAATTCATTCAAGCTGTAGAAGCATCTTTCCAACAAGATGTCCTTTAGCTGTCTTCGAAATATAATGGAGTCTACAATAGACTTTAACGTGGTTGGCAGGCAGTTAAACATTTTGACAGCTTGATATCTTACGCTGTGTTTTACAATATCAAGTCTCGGTTCAATCAACTGTGGCAGATCCTTTCTGCGAGTTTGCAATCGGTGGTCTCTTTTCGCAGGTGTTCAAATTTTCAGGTTTTTTTTTTTGATAAGATAAAATTACAAAAATGAAAAGACGAGAGACGGTTAAAATTTTTAATTTTTCAAAATATTCTCTACATGATTCCATCATCATCATCATCAGCTCATTTTTATGTCCCGGGCACGAGCCTTCCCTACGGATGGATAGGGAGAACGGGCCATAAACCACCACGCGGGCCCAGTGCAGATTGGTGGTTGTTAACGACTGCTAATGCAGCCGGGACCAACAGCTTTACGTGCCTTCCGAAGCACGGAGGTACTCGAGATGATAAATATTTGGTCACCCATCCGATGACCGGCCTTTGCGAAAGTTGCTTAACCTCAGCACTCGCAGACCGGGCGCGTTAACCACTGCGCCATCGAGCTCCTCATGATTGCCATTGTGGAATACGTACTATAGTTTTGATAGATATAGTATTTAAACACTTACATCTGTAAGTAGTTAAATACTATATGTATATACATATATATCTACATAGCAGTTGTAAATAAAACTTTTATCATGACTTGTATATAACTATAATCCTTAACTCTGAAGAAAACTACTAGCTTGTCCAACCGTGTGTCGTATGTAAATATTTATTTCCGACCATCGCACCGGTTGAATTAACACGGACGAGCTTATAGTTTTCATTAATAGCATTCGACACATTTACTACTTTGAGCCTTTTAATTGAGCCTTTATTGCACGATCGATGGCCCACATTTACATCCTCATTCAATAGGGTTGTTCACAACAACACTCATTAATTACAACACCTACATTAATCATTAAGTACCTACTAATGAATGGTGTCAATAATAACTTAGAAGTCATCATTAACCATTTTGTTAATTAAAGTTCTAAACAATAGGGAAAGAATAGGGCTCCTTTGGCTTACATAGTAAGTAGATAGTGTTGATGAATTTCAGCGAGTTGGATTGAGCCACGATTGTATAGTTGGTAGTGCACCTGACCCGGCATGTCATGGGATACTCATTAGAAGACATTTGACATATCAAAATGACCTAACTATCAAAATAATCAAATGACACAATATGTCACATTTAATAATAATATGTCATGTTCATAATATCGATTTTAAATTTACAAAAAGGCACGCGCTTGCGCGCTTCCCCGACTTCCTGTTACACTGTTACACATACTTCCGTCCCATTTCACGAAATCACTCCCACAGATTGCTTATATAAAAAGCGAGCGGAAAGATGTTACACATCAAAAAAACTTTAGAAGCCTAAACTAACGCCGTGATCTAAAATATAATGTCTGTTTGGTACATTATATAATTTACTTACAAAATAAAAATAATTCTTGACAAAAGGCGACTTACTTCAGATAGGACGCTACTAAAAAGTAATAGTCTACTTTTTCAAGTGATATTTTGAAGTCTAGAATTTACTACATTATAAAAAAAAACAGAATGTATTTCGGTCTTTTCGATGCATAGCCCGGGTTTGTGATCACCAACCCGCATTTTGGAAGCGTGGTGATTAAATCATCAATTGTAGCGATGCCTTGATTTCAATGATGGAGGCCTTTGCCCAGCAATGGGACAGTTATAGGCTATTTACTTACTTACTTTAAATTTTATTTTTTATTTTTAACTGATAATTGCTACACTTAAGCTGAATTATATAGGGTAAAACTCTGTAATACGCCCCAGTTGACAAAATGCCCCACTAGCTTGTCACTCATACTAACACAGTTTCGCAGCGCACAAGTATTCGTACGCGTAGGCGCCAGTCGACCAACAACATGGCTGCCGCTTACACGTAATGATTGTTGTTATTTTCATAAATATTGCAAAATAAAGCTTTTTAGCGCAGAAACAATTTGTGGTAAGTTTCATATGAATTATTATAACTTTAGTACATTGTTTTTTGTGTCAAACTTGTCCGCACGATGATAAAATATATAAAATAACCTTTATGTTTTGAGTGAAAGTGAAGAAATCTAAGGTTTATAACGTTCGAACACGTTATAAACCTTAGATTTGTTGATTGAATCGCGGTGGGGCGTTTTAAATATTGTATTTTACAATATGCCCCAGTGCTTGGTATGTAAAACGCCCCATTATTTGAATAACGTAAATCTATACGTCCATATAGGCCTTTGTCCAGCATTGGACGTCTTTTGGCTGAGATGATGATGATGATGATGATACGTCCATATTATTTATTCAAATATTTTAAATGCGAAAGTAACTTTGTCTGTCTGTCTGTTCACGACAAAACCGCTGGACCGATTGTAATGAAATTTAATATGGGTATAGTTGAAAGCTTGGGGAAGGACATAGGGTAATTTTTATTGCGATAACAGGTTCCCGCGGGATCGCTTATTTACGCGGACGTAGTTGCGGGCACTAACTAGTGTTTCATAATAGTGTATTAATTTTTCAGACAATGTCTCAAAAGTATGAGCGAAATACACTGCAAGCTTCATGGTCGGCAGAAAACTTGGCTGAAGCTATGCAACAGGTGCGAAGAAAGACTATGGGTGTCAATGAAGCCTTGAGAAATTTCGAGATACTATTCAGAACAATCAGAAGACACCTTTTATCGGGAAAATCGAAAGTTCCTCTGTACCAGTACATTTTTTAAATAGTAAAAGTTGAAATTTATTTTATAGGTCAATATTTACGAATCTGTTAAGTTTAAACCTTGTCATCATTACCGTACTAATACGTTTGTGTTTGATTGTTATGTTTCCATAAAAAAAATATTTTATTATTATCATATAAATATGATTTAAATAGTGGGGCATTTTAAAACATAGGCGAGGCATATTATGCAATGGTCACATGACAAAACGCCCCACTAAAGATTTATAAAAAAGATGTGTTTACCAAGTTTTCTTACAATTAAGATGTTTGTAATAAATGCCATAACGTTCTCAAAGAACTAAATTATGTTTCTAAATAAAGATTTGATTATAATTTTGATTACTTTTATTTTAGTAAGTGTTTAAAAAAAAGTGGGGCGTATTACAGAGTTTTACTATATATAAAACATTCTGAAAAAAATTGTAAAAAAAAACTTACTTGCTTACTTATTGTGCACGTAACACAGATACGTGAAAGAATCCAGATCATAGGGCTAATACAGTTTTCAGCGTTTATTCTGCGAATACCACTTACCTTAAAGCGTTCAACCTACATAATGCACCCTCTTTTTTGCTTCAGTCGATAAAAAACATGACTGTAAATGCAAACAAAAAGCTCAAATAATATACATTTCAGATGTTAATTAAAGGTTATTAGGAGCCCATTAGCAGTCCTAACTAAAGCGCGTTTAGTGCGAAATTCAGAGAAACGTACCACACACAAGCACTGAGTCAATGTTTGAATTCGCATGCCACATTATCAATACAATCATGTTACGCCTTAATTGGATTGGCCTTGCGCCATTTTCGCATGAAGTACGCTAAATACTTGTTAACATACTTTTAGCTTACATTCCATTATTATTACTAACAGACATAGTAAAGTATTTTTATGTTGTGATTCACTGCGCGGCAAAAGCCTCCAACGAAACAGATCATCACAACAATTAATAACTTAATCACCACCACCCTTTCAAAATGCAGATAGGTTAGGATAGACAAACACAGGCGACCCCTGGGTGGTGCTAAATAAGTGACACTGTCTGAGTGGTAGAGCCACGCTGCGTTGCAGCACAAAATGGGCCGGCTCGTCCGGCGTAATACCACCCTATCATAGAATATCGGCGTGAAACAATGGCACTCATTGCTGTTGTATTTCGTCTGGTGAGTGAAAGTACCGGAGGCCCATCTCTCACCCCTACCCCCTCCCACTTCCTATACCTGGGCGGTATTACATAAAAAACAATATTTCCTTCTTATATGACGATGATGAATGATAATAGAAATGAGAAGTGAGAAATGATATACCCGTCTCAGTAAAGATGTTGGGCTTTACTAAGTCCTCGGGCGGACTTCTTGAGGGAATTTAAAAAGTGACGTTGCACTGTTTTGTTTCATTTGCCAACAGCACATCCACGAACACTTAACGGTTAATAATCCACCAATACTTCACATTAATATTCGACATAACACAAATTTTAGAAAATAAAACAAAACCGCAGACATGACTCTTCACTTTCCCGCCAAGAAGTCCCTAACAGACTCATTAGAAGCTTATTCATCACCAGCACATTTTATGTCCCAATCCTGGGATACAAGCCTTCCAGGAAAGGAAGAACAAGCCATTAACCACCACGCGGGCCCAGCGCGGATTAGTAGTTGTTGACGACTTAAACAGCTAGGACCAACGGCATAACATGCCTTCCGAAGTGCGAAAGATATGGTACATTTTCGGTCACCAATCCGTTTACCGGCTATTAGATAATTAACAATGCGCCTTGCTATTTGAAGCAGCGATCCTATATTGCTAATAGGTGAGTATCGGAGTGTCAACACTAACACTAACCTAATAATGCAGTCACTAAACAATACCTATAGAGCCTTCTCAAAGCGAGCCGGACAAAGGAAGACACAGTCTACGTCTGGGACTGAACCGTACATTATTAATGGCCGTCGGACGCCTCTAGCGCAAGATTGGAACTGCTGAATCGCAAATTGCTATTTGCAGAATGAATGTCATTAATGTTTACATTAATAACTTTGCTGGCTGATGGGTAAATCTTTAATCAATTATCTAGTCATCTAGCAGCTGTTAAGAAGTAAAATTTTGTTGGTCTGTTTTTAAAATAGAGTGGAATCTATGGAAGTTTGAACAAATTTCAAAAAATATATCAATAACTTTTACTATGTTTTAATAGTATGTATTATAAATTATTACTGTTAAAACATAAAAAAGCTCGACTTAAATTAGATTTAAAGAAACTGGTGGTGCACTTAGCCCAGTATCCTTAACTTCTGAGTTTGAAACAGAGCGAGGTGAGCTGAAAGCCAGATCACCTGCGCCCATAACCTACTATTATGTGGGCGGGGTATTGTAATGCCTGAAAGGCGCTCGTATCTTCAACAACGAGATTCGGTACGTAAGCAATACAAGAGCACATCTAAGAGCGGAGCAGCGCAACCAACTCTAAAGAGTTAGATGCTGTTATTCAGAGTAAGGCATGTTTTTATCACACATTTGCAGTTTGTCTCAGAAATTTTCAGAGTAGGCATGTTATTGCAATATGCGGGTGTAGTGTATAGCCATCCGCTTAAAAATATATATTTTAATTATTACGGCAACACGGTATGATTTGGGTGTAAGCGGACATAGTCATGGGTGGGCAAGCTCTTAACATAGCTTGATTTTACGAATGTTATGGTCAGCAGACCAAAAGATTGATATAGACTTCGCCTAAAGCAGCTTTTTGCAATCGTAGCATGGAACGCTTAACCGAAGCACTACTAAACGCCTCGACAATAATGTTGACAGCATCTCTAAAGGTGGTATCCACTATGTTCGTGCATATATTGTGCTCCGTGCTCCTGCAACAGCTCCTGTCAATGTACACATTCGAAAACATGGAGCGTACAACGTTTGTGAGCAGCGCGAGAGATTCGCGAACATAGTGTATACCCACCTTAATATCCTGTAGGTAACACAAAATATATTCGTCTCAGTAAATTACAAATCAAATTACAATTAATTGCATGAGTGATATGGGGACATGGTGTATTCACAAAGAATACGTCGTATCAAATTACGCTTGGGTTTCTGCTCCCATTCACTCATTACATACGTGAATCTGGGAGTTCCGGAAATATTTGATTGTTATCAAACAGTAGGGACCGTTTTAGTGTAAAATATACTTTAAAACAAGAGAATAGGCGTCTTATTTGTTTGGCAGAGGATCTGCTGATTTTATACCGGAAACATGTTACGCATTTTCGTAAAAAGCTCTTGAGTTTGAGCTTGAGTAAACTCTTTTATAAAAGAACAATTGCAGTGACATCGTTGTGTTTCGACAGTTCCGTTGTATCCTGACGTTTCAAACCCTTTGCAGGGTTCATGGTCACAGGGAGACTGAAGTATTGGTCGTCTCATAATTAGTTAGTAGCTTGTATGTACTCGTATACCCTCATTTAAAATTAATCAGGTTGAAATTAGGATTATTTTTATAGGATGATACGCAAGGCTATTGATATTAAAAAACATCCTAATATTAATAGAGAAGATGGTTGGAATCTACCACCAGCCTGAGATCCCATCATACAAAATAATAAATCCTATCCCCAACACCATACTGCCAGACCAAAAGATACTGTAAGCTCTTTCTGCGTAAAACGGAACACACGTGATTAAATTTAAATTAAGGTATGCAAGCTACTAACTAAAAGACGACCAACACCTCAGTCTCCTTGTGATCACGGACGCTGCAAAGGGTTCGAAACGTCGGTATAAACATTAATTAAAAGTAATTTGTAAAATAAACGCCAGTAGATCTGTAAAAGTTGTTTCATTGCAGTGACAATGTGTAGTTTTCGCGTAAACTTTAGAAAACAATAGTTAGAGATATGATTATGTGGTCAGCTGTACTATGTGCCCTGTAATCGAACCTTCAAGACTAAGATTGGCTTTGCAAATCACGTCAGGGTGCACGCCACAAAATAACGCCTAAGTGTCGCCATCTGCGGATACGTCGTGAAGGACATCATCATCATTATACATCCTGACCGATTTCGACCACAGATCGCCAGAGATCTAGCATTATTTGCATTCCTTTTGCTTGTATGCAGCTCGACAGAGAGCGCTGTTCCATGCCTTACTCTGAATATCAGCATCTAACTCTTTAGAGTGGGTAGCGCTGCTCCGCTCTTAGATGTGCTCTTGCTTGGCTTACGTACCGAATCTTGTTGTTGAAGATACGAGCGCATTTCAGGTATAACAATACCCCGCCCACATAATGGTAGGTTATGGCCGCAGGTGGTCTGGCTTTCAGCTCATCTCGCTCTGTTTCAAACTCAGACGTTAAGGATACTGGGTTAAGTCCACCGCCAGTTTTTTCATATCTAATTTAAGTCGAGCTTTTTGTAGCTGGACCAAGGAAGGCTGAGGTTCTAGCTTTTAGAGGAACCCTTGGGTTGCTCCTCTCTCGATCCGATCCGAACAACTCGGATAACCTAGTAGGGAAAGGGACACGCTTCAGTGGTCTAGAAACCATGTGAGGATTATACTACTTGAAGTTACGCGTCGACCACAGAAGTCCGGTTTACATATCAAACGGCCAAGACCAATCTATTCCGAAAAAAGGCAGCAATGCCCCACATAACCCGAGATCTCCCGACCCTGGTGTATGAGGAATAGCATATTACTTTTAAAAAAAGTCGCTTTCCTATTGTCGTATTAAAAAGAAACAATACCGTGGAACTCCAGATGAAATACCTAAGATTAAATTGTGATTGCGACAGCACAATTTCATTGCATTATTTTTTCTCGCGATGCTAAATGGAAGTGCGAGCTATAAGTACATTTTTTCTTGTCGGGCTTCAATTTTAATCACTGTTGCAGAGTAACTTGGTACCTACTTTATTGTATTCTTTAATTTCCGTGGAGTCTACGTATATAATTGAAATACTTTATACAGATTTAGTTTTTTTTTTAATTTAAGCTTTTAACTTAAATTTAATATTTCCTAAGCTAGGTGTTGTCTTAATTACACGTTGCCATGGCCTGCATACGAATATAATACTAAAGGTATCCAATGACCAAAAAGAAAATTTTACAATAAAGACTAAATATAGAACTCTAGAATTTGGACTTAATATTGCTACTTAATTTGATGTTAAATTAATTACATGCTACTATGACGTTTAAAACAAAAAACAAAGATACAAAAAGAACATTTTACCTAAAAGACCCAGAAGCTATATGTTTGACATAAGCAATAAAAACAACGATAGACCATGGAATAGAGATTGCATTTATGGAAAGGCATCGGTAAGTTTTTTCTTAAGCTTTAGGTGCTATTTGTTGAAGTTTGACTTATTTATACGTTTTACTTTGCTATCTATTACCTTTTTTAACAGCTTCTGTAGTCTAGTGGTTAAGTTAAGACTTTAGTTGGATACCAGCTGGCAGCATGGTAGGGCTTGTTTTAAGTCCACCTGGCTAGCTACCGTCATCTTATCTAAATATAACACCATAACATCAATGTTAGTAGCATCGTTATATTTCGAAAGTTAGAGATAAGCGCTTTCACCTTCGGCATTATCATCACTTAACATCAAGTAAGATGAAGGTCAATGCCCGTTAGGAATAACAAATATCCTCTCTAATACATTAATATTAACATTTATTTTCAGTCGTCTTTACATTTTGCTAAAACACTTTCTAATTAATATCCTTGTATTATAAAACGTTATTCAAATGTAGGTAGGTACTTAAATGAGCAGTATTGCGAAATCAAACAGTCGCCTTCGCTCAACTCTCAAAGGCAGAACAACAACAAAAAAATCTGTTCTCACATTTTTATTCTAGTATTATTTTTTGTAGATACGATGTCGCTGAAATGAAATTATCTTTGCTGGGGACAGGTCAGATAAATATCTCAGTGGCTGTCCCCCGATGTTTCAGCCAGCGCTAACTTGATGTCTCCAGGGCGCAAAAAATATACCGAACAAGGTAGATAGGTATTTTCCTCCGCAAATTCTGTTTACTCCCATTTGTAATAATTAGTCGTTGCGACGACAATTGGTTTTTATTTGCTCGTGCGCAGTGCATCTTTTGGAGTTTATTTTGTTTCTTATAAGAGCAGTTTTAAAGAATAAAATAGAAAAACGTGTATTAGTGACCCAACTACATATTGACATATATCTACATGAAATGAAATGAAACGAATTTTTATTCAAATAAACTTACTAGATTTTTATTCGTCTCAAAATATTATACCTGCCACTGCCTTTTAAGCAATTAGAAATTAGTTTTACTTAGGTGTTACACATTGACAAATGTTATGTATTGAAAGATTTGATGCAACAACGATCAGTTTAAGGATAATTCTAATACATGATTCAAGTTAGATTAGTTTTAGTGAAAATTCCTAAGATTCATTAATTTCAAGTTTAGGCGAGAATAGAGACTACCCACTTTAAATAACGCTTATTTTCAACTTATATAAGATTTTCACGAATTCCGGGAAAAAAATGTAGTCGTAAGGAAGTCTTCACTTTCTGTCTCTGTTCTCCGAAGTTTAGGTAAATATAGTCAGCCTATTCCGATCTCTGCTAATCAGATACTTTATAATAAGCTTTTTTATAAAGCTTTTCTTTAATGGTGGTTTTAAATAAAACTGATGGACATACATTTCAAAAATCAAAAAGCAGTGACAAAATTCAGCACTTACGTCAGCTTTCCCGGTAGCATAATGGTCAGTGCAGCCGCCCGGATTGCGGAAGATCCAGGTTCGATTCCTGGCTGGGTCGGGTGGGCGTTTAATTTTTTCACTGTATTTTATATAAAAATATTTAATTCAGCTTAAGTGTAGCACTTTAACAATTAAAGTAAAAATTTATTATTATGACATGTAAATTCGAACATAAGTTTAGGGTGCCCATAAAATTTGTCCACTCTGAATGAAGTCAGGCCTAAATTATAGATATATAAGATATAGAGATTATAGGTTATCCTTAACCTAAGATAACCTGACGCTAGTATGTTATGTGTGTACACTTGCGCTTACACAAAATACGAAGAAAGAGAAACAGTTTGCTGTTAAAAAGTCTGAATCATAAATAAAAAGTTCCTAAGTAAACCTTTAGTATGTCTTTACCTAGATTAATGATTTTGGAGCAAGTGTTACAAATGTTACAAATGTTACAAGTGTTACAAATTTTCAACCTAAAATATTCCCTTACTAAGCAGACATATTTATAAACAAGGAAATAAATAGAAAAAAAAATAGTAATTCCCGTTACATATAACGAAGTAACTACGCTACAAAAGAGATCGGAACTATCCTTACAGAAAAGACAATTTCTCCTTTGAAAAACGAGGGGAAAATATCATCAATGTAGGAATTGTGAATCTAAGTAATTGCGGGTTCGCGAGTATTGAAATAGTTGATTCGCTTTTCTGTTACGCCATTGGCGCGTAAAATGGAAAAGTCTTATACATTTTGCGCCATTTAACAGAGCAAATGTAACGGATCAACATTCACATGCTAATGTTTCGGCGTGGGAGTGAGGAGTGAGAGCGTCTTGTAACTATGTTAAAATGTTTGTAACATCTGCTTTGCTTGCTTGAAACTTGTAAATAGGACAACCTATATTGTAATAGGTATGTAAAACACGTATGAAGCATACGTTAAAACCTTCTTTTAACCATTACACAGTTCTGCAATGGTTTTCCCCTATCAGTTGAAATCTTTTAAGGAAGTAGTGAGACATTTCCTAGGAAACCATAAAAGTCCAAATTATGAAGAAATTGTGACGAAACTAATTAAAAATTTTAGAAAAATGGGATGTTAGGTAAGCATTAAATTTTACTTCCTGAATTCGTATTTGGACTACTTTTCTGCTAACTTGGGAGCTGTAAGTGAAGAGCAAGGCGAAAGATTTCACCAGGATCTAAAGGAGATAGAACATCGCTATCAGGGAAATGTTGACTATTGTTGGCTATTAAAGCGAGATGATCCTAGTCGGAATTTCAAGCGAAAATCTTACAATTGGAGCTTTGGTGAAAAAAAAGTAAGATACCACAAAAGTATTTAATATTTTTAATTTATTTATTACTGTCTCTTAAATGTATTTTAAATGTTTTATAGTCAAGTTGTTTCTTAATTTTTAATCAAAAAAATACTTAGTAAAGTTGGATTATTCTGCGAATTCACACATAGGGGTTTTTCAAAAAAACTGAGGGTCATTGACAATATGTGTTACGAGAGCCAGCATACATCACTAATCAATAAATAGTGATTTAACAAGTAAATAAATTATAAAGAGTAATAATTATGTGTAGGTAACTAGAAAATTATATTTGTGAAAGCCATACTTGCTTTCAGTCATAAAAAAATTGAGAATTCAAAATGAATAACATCTTAGTATATAATAAGTATCTTTCACGTAAAAATCTAAAACTTTCTCAAATATATCCCAGACCCTTTATATTTAATATATAAGAGGCATGCAAAGCGAATTTCTTTCTCGGGGCGATTGGGTCTCGATTTGGTATAAGTATATATCAGGAAATTCAGAAATTCCTTATTCGTATTGCCGGTGGCAAAGACCCTGACAAACGACTAGTGCGTTGGACTAGCGAACGTAAAAAATTGCACAATCTATGCACTTGAAATAGAATAGCATAGAATAAAATAAAACAGAATAGAATATAATAGAACATAATGTTATAATAGAATAGTTATTCATTGCTGTTAATGTGGTAGGTAAAAATTGGTTACAAATTCCACCAAGACCACCGGTTTAGACCCAGAGATTCCGGGTTCGATTCCCAGCGGGGGGTACATGTTTGTGTACTCGGTTTGGTTGGTGGTAGGGACTGATTGACCGACTGGCTAGCTACCACTATCTTATCTAAATAAGTCGCTATAACATCGTTTTTGTAGCATTGCTGTATTCCGGCAGCTAGAGATAAGATAGCCAGTGTCTTAGTAGTTGAGGATTCCAGGTGAAGTGCGCTTCTACCTTCGGCCTTATCATCACTTAACATCAGGTGAGATGAAAGCCAAGTGCTTACCAGAAAGATCTACACGTATTCTGTTTTGTTCCCATTATGTTTAATTAGCGGCCGCCCGCAGTTTCACCCGCGTGGTTCCCGTTCCCGTGGGAATATCGGGATAAAAAGTATTCTATGTGTTAATCCAGGTTATAAACTATCAGTTTGCCGAATTTCATCCAAATCCATCCATCCGTTGCAGCGTGAAGAAGCAACAAATGTACAACATACACACAAACTTTCGCATTTATAATATTAGTGTAATTCATTTAAAATTAGAGAACTGACAAAGGACAGAATAACTATTGGAAGCTTATACTCCGTTTATTACAACAGCGATTAATGTACAAAGAAAAATTTCTTATTAACAACGTTAAATAATTTTGTAGGATACAGATTCGTTTGTCATCCTCGCCGCGCTTGAGTAGTACATGATTTCCCGGACAGTCCTGGACACCCCCGGACACCCCCGGACACCCCGGAAGTGATTTGCGGCAGTCTGCGTCCCGTCCGCCCTAATGATTGTTTATATGCAGGAGACCGTAGTTGTAATTAAAACTTTGCGGTGATCTTGCTAAGGAATTTACTGTTACAAACTTTGAATGAGTTTCGCACCAATTGTCTTGTGAGAGTTTGAACTGATTGTGGGGACCGCGTAGCGTTTTGATGAAAGTTTCTATGTAAAAAGTGTGAGGGACATTCTATTAGATACGTGATTTGACAAATAAACTATTCGTAAAACTTTGGTTGTTTTAATTTTTTACTTACATTCATATTATTGTAATGTGTGGAAATATTTGCAAATTTTTTGCAGATATAGTAAAAGTAAACAGCCTATAACTGTCCCACTGCTAGGCAAAGATCTCCATCATTGAAATCAAATATAGTGTAGTGTTAATAACTTTTAATTTATTAGCCCAATACTAGTTTAATATACTTATATTTTGTACTTTACTTCTTGACTCCTTCGTGGGTGGAAAAACCGCCACATAAATTGGGTCCCCTTCAAGGGCTCTCGTATCCCAGTAAGGAGGATTCACAGGGTCAAAAAATGAGTTATTATTTGCCACGTAGTTAGTTTTACTGTATTTTTGTAATTATTTCCGATTTCGTTAAATTTTAAATTTCAATTAAACGCCCACCCGACCCAGCCAGGAATCGGATATTTTATAAATATTTTATAATTAATAATTAATTCAGCTTCAGTGCAGAATTCAAAAAATTCAAAATTCAAAATCATTTATTCAGTTTAGGCTACAAATAGCTCTTATGAACGTCATTATGCCATCGGTCCGTAAATCTACTCTGGGCGGGAGGGAGATCTTGTACTGAGAAGAACCGGCAAGAAACTCAGCAAGTGTCCAGATCCTTTCTCCTTACAGCGCGTCAAAAATATTGGTAAATGCCATATCATAAAAGGACACTTTCCATCACAAATAAAAGGACAATCAGAATATGTAAAAAAAACACAAAAAAGAAAAAAAGAAAGAAAAGCAGCAATTGGCACATTAAAAAAAAATAGTTATTTTATACTTCAAATTTTTTAAATTTTTTATTTTATTTTAATATCTACAAAAGTTATACATAGTTATATATAGCTAGGTAGATGCAAGTCTCTTGGTACCATGAGCTCTGGAAGCACCTTATTGTAGCAGTGTTGTTGCCTCGTCTCGGTTTCACCTCTACAACATAACGTTGGTAAAGCGAAGGTCACG
The DNA here is from genome assembly GCA_963082485.1 of Eudonia mercurella. Lineage (NCBI taxonomy): Eukaryota > Metazoa > Arthropoda > Insecta > Lepidoptera > Crambidae > Eudonia > Eudonia mercurella. The sequence continues at coordinate 2,492,929 of OY720034.1, read as the reverse complement.
AATGTGCCTTATTTTTCCTCTTAGACAAGCAATCCTGAAAAAGGACAAACAAAAATAGAACAAATAAGCATTAAGTATATACACTTGGCGTCGACTTCTCCTACATCTTAGATTAGCCACCTGAGCCCGTTGGCAAGATGCGAAAAACATTTCAATACGTGCTCAATTCTTTGCCAGACTTTGAACAAGCTTTATCTTTCTCGACACATCTTTTTCAGCTTTTTTAGCGGCGTAAATAACTTATCTTTATGTGAGATTTGTATACTTGTCTATGCTGATATATATCGGTTGTAAAACCGACTTTTGACTGTATAAAAATAACAATTTTCTTTAATAGTTTGAGAGATGAACAAACGGGCAGACAAAAGTGTAAAATTCGTATATCCAACTTACGAGTCTTATCCTGATGTTTCGCACGAGTAAATCCATATAAAGTGTTTCATTTCAATACATAATGCTCGCGATATAACTTTAGTAACTTGACTTTAACTTTTTTTAACTTTGATAATAAAGTTTAATTAAAATATTAATATATTAAAAAAATATAGAGATAAAAAAGAATTTCGTAAACAGTAATAGTTTAAAACTACATACATACATGACTGACTATTATTCAGCTTACTTTCATCGTCAGCCTTAAAACGTCCCACTACTAAAACGGAACACTTAATTAAACGACGATTTATAAATGTAAGAAATATTACCACCATAACATTTATAACACGAATAGGTACTATTCATGTGTATAAACCCATAATTATAAACTTTCAAAGACTAACAAATCTCTGTATTAATTTATTAACGAAGCACAGTAAGACACTTCAAATTTAAGATATTAATACTAAATCCATGTAAACGGAGCTCTCCTTAGGGATTGGCAGTCTTAAATCCCGCTATAATTACTACCTCGTTACTGGTTCCCGCCAACTCATAGATAAAGATTAGTATCTTTCTGCAAACTTGGTTTTGGTAGCAGTATCAGCAGTCTCATTTGCTTTGGTAAGCAGTACAGATATTTGCTTTTTCCCACACATTGCTGTAACATTTACAGCGCCATATTTATTTAACTATTGTTGTCCTGCTCTGGGCTAACTATACATAAAAATAGCATTATTACTCAATTACAATGGTACATGGTATTGATACCATGTAAAAATATTGGTTTGATGATGATTTTTAGCATGTGCTAATGCAGACGGGGCCAGCTTTACGTGCCTTCCGAAGCACGCCGGAGGAGCTCGTTTTTTGTCACACCTATCCGATGACCGGCCTTTGCGGTAGTTGCCTAACCTTAGCAATCGACCGCTCGCGATAACCACTGCGCCATCAAGCTCCTCAAAAATGTACAAAGTAAGAAATTCCCTGAACGCAAATAAATTTTGTTAAAACACAAAATTAAAATATAAGAAAAAATACACATTTCAAGAGCGAAGGCACTACTAAGTCGACCATTCCTGAAACGTCAACCTTTGACTAACTAACAAGGTGCTCGAATTTTTTCGCGCAAGAATAAATACGGAGTTTTTCTTTTCACCAACCAACACTGCTGTAAGCGCGAATTCCATTAACGTCTTCTGATTTACGCGTCTATCTGTGTAACAAGATTCCCCGTAAAATTTTCGAGCCATCTCGTAAAACACGGGCGTGTATCTCATTCACGCACACTTGAGCGCCATAACAAATGGCTGTAGTCACACCGAAGCGTAAGGTCGGTGGAATGTTCTGCGATCACTGCACTGATTGAATTTAATCTATAAACGCCACACATTATTGTGTTTATCATCAGCTCATTTTATGTCCCCACTGCTGGGGCACGAGCTTTCCCTATGAATGGATAGGGAGAGCGCGACGTAAACAACCACGCGGGCCCAGTGCGGATTGGTGGTTGTTAACGACTGCTAATGAGGTGCCCGATGGCGCGTATCAAGCTTACTTTCTGGGTCTCCTTATTTTGTGACACAGCTATGACGCTGCGTGGCAGAAAAAAAAATCATCAATTAGGACTTCTTTGTGGGAAAATGAAGAGTCATGTCTGGGGTTTTGTTTTAAGTTCTAAAATTTGTGTTATGTCGAATATTAATGTGAAATAATGGTGGAGTATTAACCGTTAAGTGTTCGTGAGTGTGCATGAGTGTTGGCAAAGAAGTCCACCCGAGGACTTAGTAAAGCCCCACATCTTTACTGAGATACTCGAGGGGTTGGGGGGTCTATCATTTTTCACTTCTCATTTCTATTATCTTTCATCATCATCATACAGGAAAGAAATATTGTTTATTTATGTATTACTTGTAAGAAAAATAACTTTGACACTGGCTAAATGTGCTAATCGCACGAAGCCATCAACTAAAGGAAAAAAAATCATCATTAACGCTGCCTTGTCTCTTAGGCCCTTAACTTGCTACATCGCTTCTCCAATAGCCATTGGCCTACTATAGGTTTTATATTAACAATCTTCTTATACGTTACGCTTCAGTGTGACGTACTCCCTAGTGTTAAGTCATAAAATCAGTGAAATCCGAACGGTCTCTCGGCTGTCACAGTTATGGTACCGGCAGGAATAATAATGAGCTGCTCCCGACTCAGCAGAGATATAGTTGTTGCACCTGCAACTGCACTGTTCGGAATTTACCTAGAATCTATTTGTGTTTTATGTTGGCGAATCGTTTGTTTTGTTAATTTAGTCGTGCGGATGAAAGAAGCGGAGTAGTTTTGTATAACAATATTTTATTATCTGGTTATCAACTCATTTTTTTATTTTATTTCGGGTCAAGCATTTTACCACTAAAATTAATGTAAAGTACCTATAGCAAAGCCTATACGTTGCTACTGTATAGTCTTTTCGTCTTTTTTATCACCAACCAAATCTTCTGAGATGACTCCCGTGATACAAACGAACAACTTTTACATCAATATTCATTCGACCAAAATGTATGGAACAGCTGATTTTTTTTTTCGAGTTAGGGAGTTGGTCCATTAGAAAGAGTTGTTCGTTTGTATCACGCGAGTCATCTCAGAAGATTTGGATGGTGATAGTCGACCTGTATAAGCCCACTGCTGATCTCGATCCGATTCGAACCCCTCGGAGAATCTAATAGGGAACGGGGTCACGCAGTAGAGCGTAATGCCATTCCCTCTAGAAAACCTCTAAATCGTTTCACACGGCAAGAAACCTTTTAAGTTTCTCGCCGCCATGCCACCAAAAAAGTCCGGTGAGGCTGAAAATGGCGTTTGAAGCAATCAGCGAACTCTCCCAAAAAAGGCGTTCTTCATTGAAATCAAGTATCGCTTAAAATTTATGATTATTGATCTAATTACTACATGCTTGCCAAATACGGGTTAAACACAGATTTTTTAAAATAGACTTTAGTCATTCAGAGAACGAAAACCAATACCTTTTGACATCGGACCGAGCGCTTTGCCTCTTAAAATAATGTAAAACTTAACAAATTAAAAAACTGTTTTTCTATCTATTTTTAAATGAGTTACTAAACTGTTGTATGAAGTTGTTAAGTTTCTCATCAGTCTGTTTATTTATCGCGCCACCCACCGACAAAGTTTTATAAGTAAACTTTCAAGTGTTGCCAGTAACTTAATGTATACTTTACCTGCAACTTAAAGTGTGAACCTATTCAATGATAGAGGAGAATGTTAGAGGAGCTCGATGGCGCAGTGGTTAACGCGCCCGGTCTGCGAGTGCTGAGGTTAAGCAACTTTCGCAAAGGCCGGTCATTGGATAGGTGACCAAAAATTTATCGTCTCGAGCTCTTCTGTGCTCCGGAAGGCACGTAAAGCCGTTGGTCTCGTTGGCTTCATTAGCAGTCGTTAACAACCACCAATCCGCACTGGGCCCGCGTGGTGGTCTATGGCCCGCTCTCCCTATCCATCCATAGGGAATGCTCGTGCTCCAGCCACTGCTGGGACATAAAATGAGCTGATGATGAAGATGATGATGATGATTCAATGATGGCGTCTTTTACCTTCTAGTGGGACAGAATATAGGCTATTTACTAATAATACTTGTATGTATCTCGTCCTTGTATGTTCCGTACTTATGTATCTCGTCGTGAGTAGTTTCTTGTCTAACTGAGACGTCAAACAAGCCTTCCTACTGCCTTTTTTTTGGAGAGAGTTTGCTGATTGTTACAGACGCCATTTTTAGCTTCGCTAGACTTTTTGGGGGCGGTGAGAAACTTAAAGGCTTCCTCAAGCCGTGTGAAACGAATCACCTTCGGAGGTTTTCTAGAAAGAACGGCATCACGCACTAGTGCATGTCTCCGTGCCCTACTAGATTCTCCGAGGGGTTCAGATCGGGTCGGGAGCTGAACAACCCGAGGGCGCCTCTATAGGCTCGGATCTCGGCTCGGGTTGACCGGGCCATGGTGGTGGGGAGAAGCGCCCAGGTACATGTCTGTACCTGGTATAGAGCCGTGTGAACCGGCTCGTCGTACCCTTGTTCTACGAGTACGGTGTCTTGGGCCTAAACCAGTGTGCATATTTAGTGTATTCTGTAAATGTGTAGTGGCATTTAGAGGATCGGGTGGGGGGGCGTTCGCAACTGTTATTGGATCATCGGGATCAACCTACTGCACAACTAGCAGCACAACATTTTTATGTATTACGCGTACGTACGCGTTGTCAATCTTGAAGCTTAAGTTCTTATGTCTCTTTGCCTTGTAATTTCACGGGATCTGGTACCCTGAACTGGAACACAGCAGTGCAAAATACTGCTGCGTATCGGTAGAAACAGGTACGTGTATTACCAATCGACCAGAGCACGAGCGTCTTGCGACTGTTTAGTTCATTGCGTTTTTTCAATCACTGTTGACTATGACTGAGTAGATATAACGCGCAATGAACTAGAATCCGCTCGCTACGTCGCAAATCGCTTGTGCTCATGACTGAAGCTTTGAAGTGGTCGCCATCTAGACGGTATCTGAGCAGGGGGGCGAGTTTATGATCTCAACGGTGATCTCTAAATTAAAAGTGAAATAAAATAAACTATGATATATAATACTTTTTGCACTATTGATATTACAACATGAGAATTAGTAATTTGTTCAAAAATCAGCATTCAGAATCGCATCAGCGATGAGAATTTTGAAACGACCGCTATAAAAAACTAGACAACAAAATACTGCAGGCCTAAAAGAATTTTTTTAACTGAAAAAAAAGAAAATAAAACGCCATCTTGGCAACCACGTCGGATTTTTTTTTCTGGCGAGCAATTGACACGATTTTCAACTGGGATAGTCGGTCGCGGCGTGGGCGCGCCACCACAACAAAACGGTTATAAATAAAACATTTGGATTTGGCGAACTATGACGTAGTTGTACGTGAGATCTGTGAGAACAATGTAACTCTTCATCATAAGCTCATTTTAGGTTCCCATTGCTGGGGCACGAGCCTTCCCTATGGATGGATAGGGAGAGCGGGCCATAAACCACCATGCGGGCCCAGTGCGGAGTGGTTGTTAACGACTACTAATGTTCCCGGGTGAAGTGCACTTCCATCATTGGCCTTATCATCACTTAACATCAGGTGAGATCAAGGCACTGTGCTTAACCGTAAAATATTTTTAAAAAAAAATATTTTTTTTCGAAAAATCCGAAACTTACTTTGCCCGATCTGGGAATTGAACCCGGGGGGACCTTCGGGTATCGGGCTGAGCGCTTTGCCACTAGGCCACCGAGGCGATAAATATAAAGGACAAAGTAAGTGTATGTAAAATTGTACGTTGATGAATTTGCACAAATTGAACTGAGACACGATAGCATGCTGTTAGCGAAAATTTTTTTTCCTAAGCACTTTTCCAAATTAAAAATTACCCTTAATGTATAGTATGTTTTTTGTTTTACCTACCTAGTTCCTTATTGTTTATTATTGTGGGATTTTGTTACTAAGCTCAAATGGGCATGGCACATTGCTCGCATGAGCTGATGGCCGCTGATGCGGAATAGTCCTTGAGTGGCGGCCGCGTACCGGAAAGCGCAGTGTGGGCAGGCCTCCAAGAAGGTGGACCGACGATCTGGTGAAGGTCGCCGGAAGCCGTTGGATGCGAGCAGCACAAAACCGGTCGTTGTGGAGACCCTTGAAGGAGGCTTCTGTCCAGTAGTGGACGTCTTTTGGCTGAGATGATGATGATGATGATCTTGCTCGTTGGTCAAATAATAGAATTTTAATGCATCAAGTTATGTCTTCATTAAGGTGTATTAAGTCTTTTTTGAGTACGAATGATCAGTGAAATAAGCGTTTTAAGACATCTTACATTGTGTTTTGTTTCTCAACAGTTTTTATGTATTTGTAGTAATGGTGTTTCAACGTTTACATTTAACCCAATATCCACAATACAACGCCAAAAGACAACAAACAGTCATTAGGCAAGTAAAGCGAAAGAAAGCAGTTCTGAGAAGCGGCTCGTACACAGCCACAAGTAGGGTACTAATAGACCCACCCTGAATACAAAGCGCTAGATTTAACCCTCGTCTGGTCGAAGAGACCCTGGAACCAATTTTAAGCCTCAGCACAGAGGTCTAATGTACGTTTTATCCTACGTGCCGTTCGACTTCCAGCCGAGTTGAATGAGAATCGTAGATTCTTTGTACGGTCAGCAACGGAGACGCTATTATTTGTACCATGTCGTAATAATAAGACTAGAAGTCAGCCGAACACTGGTAAGGTATTTAGTTGCTTTGACAAAGTACCTATCAAAGTTATCGACAAAGTTTGTAATTGATTCTACTATTTACAAGATCCGTAATTAATCAGAAAAAAATTTTCTAAGCCAAAACTTTGTACCTACCCCTTTTTACGAAAATTGCGCGGACAGATGAGTATGAAATTTCGCACACTTATAGTTTATATAGAGAAGGAGTGCAAAATGCTGATTATTTTTTTTAATTATGCATACAAAATAATTTAATTAAATAAACATTGTTTCATACATTTTCAACTACAAATTGATTTGTTTATTTTGTTGTCATGGAAACTGTCAAAGCGGTACGAAGTACTCCGCCGGATCAGCTAGTCTAGTTAAATGAGTCATAATGTGATTTGATAAGTTAGAATTTTTATAGGTATTATATTTTTTACCTTATTCACTTTAATCTGAATAGAGTTGATAGGTAATTTAGAACGTATTGTAATATTGTGTGAAAACTAGCAAATGATTCCCACGAGTCTCCAAAAACATTGTGTCGATCCACGAGCCAAACGTTCTGCGTAAAGGAAAACCTGTTGTCTGTCTCAACTCTTATCTTCAAATTCTATTCAGTCCCCTGAACATACAAAATAAGTTTCTTAACCCTAATATTTTTACCATTTAATCAACTTATCATTACGGCCATTTCACATGGGAAGTCATATACAATATTCAGTTGATTTATGAGTTACTAATGGAGCAGGCCATTAGGGACATGATAATATCGGCCGTAAGGGAGATTACACTGGTTTGCTTTAATTTTGGAAATTGCAGCTACTTACGCAACTTGGCTTGAACTGAGAAATGCGAGCGTGTTTGAACTAAGTGAGGGATGAGAGCGTATATGTTTTGGAATGTTCAGATCCCAAGATTTAGCATCAATCAGCACGTCACGTGAAATGTTTGGAGCATGAATGTTGAAGGCAATGCGGAGAAAGAAATACCAAGAAAATATAGATAGACTGTGTGAGAGATGACATAACAATGAAAGGAGTAAATGCTGAGATGATGGCTGATTAAAGAGAGGAAGACGAGAACAAGTTGTGACGACCCCAAATAAGATTTGAACCAGGACAAGTAGATGATGATATACATACCTACCTATTGATCGAAATATTCAGTATTTTGTTGCTTTGATTCAAACTTGTCTTGATTCTTTTTATTGTAATGTAAATTTGTATTTATTGATACAGCACACCCTGGTTTTTTAATAAGAGGTTAGAATCCTTAAATTACTTTTTTATTTAGTTGATAATAATTATAACTAAAACTTTAAAGTCGCTCAGCGAGCTATGGAAAGGGTTATGCTCGGAGTTTCTCTGAAGGATCGACTTCGGAATGAGGTGATCCGACAGAGAACGAAAGTAATCGACATAGCCCATCGGATCAACAAGCTGAAGCGGCAGTGGGCCGGTCATATTAGCCGCAGAACCGACAACCGTTGGGGTAAACGAGTTCTCGAGTGGAGACCGCGTATCGGCAAACGTAGTGTGGGACGCCCTCAGACTAGTTGGAGCGATGATCTTCGCAAGGTGGCTGGCAAAAGCTGGATGAGATAGATAGCCGCGGATGATGCTCGGTGGCGGGCACTTGGAGAGGCCTATGTCCAGCAGTGGACTAGTATAGGCTGATGATGATGATAACTAAACCAATTGATTTTTTTTACGTTATTGTTAAAATTTATTCATGTTTTGGTACTAAATAGGTAATTATTAGTATTGATTGACGTCTCTAAGTACGGCAATATGAATGTTTATTGCGATTAAGTAAAATCATTAATAGTTTATACTTGTTTAACGTCGGACAAAAAATTTGAACGCGAAGTCTAGTAAATCTATTTTCGTTTTTAACCAAAGTAGGTGATAGCAGACGACCGACTTAAATCGGTGCGACAAAAGACGTTGAAAATAGAACATTTGACGTCCCAAAAAGAAGTCCATCTCACAAAAAATCGGAGCAAGTATGACCGACTCTCGTCGAGTTGGTCACAATTATTAGTAAACACGCGCTAACGCGTGGTGTAAGAATATGACTGATGACCTACTAGAAATTTATTTGACATATAATAAAGTCGAAGAACTATATAGGCTAACGACTACGACCGTCCAAGTCGCTCATGGTCATACATCGGTGACCGTTTCATAGGGGTCGTCTGCACTGGCCTTCGATTATTCCATTTCAAGCTGAGACAGAAACACTGTATGCGAATCTACACGTGTTTATTTAACATAAATATTTTTCGCGACAGTAGAACTCGTAGAACAAGAGAACCGCCCGGTTCGCACGCGCTATAATGCACCAGGTACAGGCAATGCAAGTTTCATACCTTTTATAAGCCAAATGTAAAAAAATATTATTAAAATACTATGGAAATAAATATGCCACATACACGGCACGCATTTAATTACAGACAGCATACACGATGATGAGTAGCAGAGCCGATACTACGAATTACCGAGTAATTCATACGTCACAAAGTCATTTGACACAGCGCCATCGTAAATCAAGAGTGCTTTGTTTGTCCGTGTGTGCGTTGTATTAATATTCGTGACGCGTCGTCGACCTGTCTACGTGTGCTGTGTGGGGAAATGGGTAAAATTAACCGCTTGCCTCGGATCTAGAGTGAGGGTGAGAGCGCGGTGACGAGCGAAGCGATTTTGTTTAATAAATAAAACATGAATAAGAGTGTATCTACAACTACCAATTTGTAAAGGAAAAGGTTTTAACGGTTACATAATGGCAGCCACTTTCTTTGCTTATTTTATTAACCGTATCTGTGATGTAGTAGCTATACTACTCAAAACAAAATAAGGGCCACGAGGTATTTTTTCATTTTGGTGTAAATTATTAAACATTTACATATTGAAAGTAGTAAAATATTGAGTATACAAACTCTTTGATACCTAAACTTTTTAATATTGTAGTATTCATCTATATGTATGTATGCTGCTATATGTATGTATGCTGGCAACAATTATAAATAAAATTTGATTTAAAATTATTTTTGAAAATTTTGATTGCATTTTCTTTGACGTTTGGCTTTCCTTAGCTTCTTGGTTTATTAGAAATTATCAGAGTTCATTGATATCTCGAGTCAGAAACATCTTTTGCAATATGCCACAAGCACGCAGGCGTCATATGGACTCGCTGACAGCAACCAGAGCCGTTACAATGATTGAAGAAGGTCATTCGCAGCGATCTGTGGGTTTGCAATTGGGATTTTCTCGAAGAGCTATTCAAAATCTATGGAATCGTTTCCAAGAGACCGGCAGTGTTAGAAGAAGACCTGGTTCGGGCAGAGTTCGCATTACAACAGCTCAAGAGGATCGTTACATTCGATTAAGTGCGCGCCGAGATCGCACAACGACGGCCCGCAAGCTGCAAAATCGTTTACGGCTCACAACGGGTACTCGTGTCAGTGACCAAACTATTCGTAATCGATTGCATGAAGACCAGCAGGCATCAAGAAGGCGAGTTGTCCGTATTCCATTAACCAGAAATCATCGTGCAAATCGTTTAAGATTTTCCCGTCAACATTTGGACTGGGACATAAACCAATGGGGCATGGTGCTCTTCACAGACGAATGCAAAGTTAAATTTTTTAACGACGATCGGCGTATTAGAGTATGGAGAAGACGCGGCGAGAGATTTTCAGAAGCCTGCATCCATGAAGTCGATCGTTTTGGTGGTCCAAATGTAATGATTTGGGGCGGGATAAGCTTACACGGCAAAACTGAGCTCGCTATTTTAAATGAGGGTACTGTTACTGCTCAGCGGTATATTGAGGAAGTCGTCAGACCACATGTGATCCCATTTGCCCAGCGAGCGGGTCCTGGATTCATCTTGATGCAAGACAATGCTCGTGCACACACGGCTCAAGCGACTCGGTTTGTACTGGAAGCGTCTCAAATTCAAGTCTTGCCGTGGCCGGCGAACAGTCCGGACTTAAATCCAATAGAGCACATGTGGGATCAGTTGAAACGAAGAGTAAGGGGCGGTAATCAGGAAATCCACAACCAACAGCAACTCATCAACGCTGTTAAAAGAGCCTGGGAAGAGATTCCAATGGAAAATGTCAGGCATTTGATTGAGAGCATGCACTCCAGGCTTCAGGAGTGCGTAACGAAACGAGGGGGGCATACCCGTTACTAAAAGATGAGCATGGAGTATTTTCTTTTGTTTTCAGTAACTTTACATTGTTTTTATTTTTAACCTTAAATGTGTTTTTTCTTTCAAAAGCAAATAAACTTTTTAATCATTATTATTGGAATAAATTTATTGGTCTACATGGTAAAAACAACATTAGTTTTCGTTATGGAGACAAAAAAATTAATATTGGTTTTATTATTTTCATGGTACAGACAAAATACCTCGTGGCCCTTATTTTGTTTTGAGTAGTATATAACCATCATACAAAATATTAAATCCCAGCCCCAACACCATACTGCCAGACCAAAAGATACTGTAAGCTCTTTCTGCGTAAAATGGAACGCACCCGATTAAATTTAAATAAGGGTATACAAGCTACTAACTAATTATGAGATGACCAACACCTCAGTCTCCCTGTGACCACGGACCCTGCAAAGGATTCGAAACGTCAGGATAAACATTAAATAATGTGTAAAGTAAAATAAACGCGAGTAGATCCGTAAAAGTTGTTTCATTTAAATATAACGAAATTAACAGAAACGAGCAATAAGAACCATCTATAGACTAGGTTCCCGAACTACTCTAAGAACTATTTTTAAAGAAATTGGTGTTCTTACAGTTGCATCTCAGTTTATTTATAATTGCATAGTCTTTGTGCGTTGCAATATCAACTCATTTACTAAACACGGTGATATACACAATATCAATACTAAAAATAAGAAAAAACTTGTAATGCCACTATTCAGACTGCAAAAGGTTCTTGGCTCTTTCTTGGGGCAAGGTATACACTACTATAATAAAATACCTAGTACTGTACAAGATTTACCATTACATAAGTTTAAAAATCATGTAAAATCTTCTTTACTTAAGAAAGGTTATTATACAGTCAAAGAATATTTAGATGATAAAGCAGCCTGGTTATAATAAAAAATCCACATTTTGTTTTATTTGTATCAATCATTATACTTTAATATCTTAGCGCTGATATGATAGCCTTTATCAGCAGTGTCCTACAGTTTACAAACAATATTTATGTTGCGTTAAACAATTCATTGAGTTCTTATTTAGAGTAGCTTGAGTGTGGCATGCTCTCTTTATTGTCTCTGCGGTGGTGGCATGTGCGTCAGGTCGTTACATTCCCTAAAATATGGTTGAGTGAAGCGATGGCTGATTCATATGTCATACTCGTGAACGGGTGCCTCCTGTGGAGGCAGGTCTGCTCTTGCTTACTTATCTTATTTTATTATTATTGTACTCGTATACTTTAACTTTGTTTTCTTAGATAATTTTTGACTTTTATTAGTACTGTATGACATTGTGAAAATTGAAATTGGTAGGTACCTGATGTAATTTTTGCAAAACTTATTATTATTATTTTTTTTTTTTTTTTGTATTTTTGGGTGTTGTGATTGTCCTTTTTTTGTGTTTGTTTGTGATGGAAAGTGTCCTTTTATGATAGGGCATTTTCCAATATTTTTGACGCTGTAAGGGAGAAAAGAGCTTGACACTTGCTGAGTTTCTTGCCGGTTCTTCTCAGTACAAGTTCTCCCGCCCAGAGTAGACTTACGAACCGATGGCATAATGACATTCATAAGAGCTATTTGTAGCCTAAACTGAATAAATGATTTTGAATTTTGAATTTTGAATTTTAACCATCGGCCTCAGACTTAGAATTTCTGTGTTCGATTCCCAGCGAAGTCATTTGACAGAGCGCCATTGTAAATCAAGACTGCTTTGTTTCTCCGTGTGTGCGTTTTATTAATAATCGCATGTCGTCGATCTGTTCACGCGTCCTGTTTAGTTCTTTTAATTTAAAAATGGGAACATTTAGATATTTTTATCATTTAGATTGACTCTTTTTTGTATACTAAGATTAGTGTAGAAAATTGTCAATAGATGGCATTATTCTTAATAAAACTAAACCGCTTCTCTTATCACTGTTCACTCAATATTTTCACGTTGTTTCGGGTCGACTTTGAAAACGCGATATGCTCTATGTGCTCACACCTACTATGTGATGAATCGTCACAACTGAGATATACATATCACGTTACAAAAGCGAATTGTCAAGTTTATTGCGGAAATCCATTTAGCGTTCCACTGGCATGTTTCACAGTGCATATAGGCTCTGCTTTGTTTAGGCTCGCAGCGTAATCTCTAGGATACATACAGGCTGTATTTACCAAGTGTGTGGATGGCCAAATACTGGAAAGAGTTTCGGGGCCGATTTTGATATTAATATGTATTTAAATGAAAACAACTTTTACGGATCTAGTCGCGTTTATTTTACACATTACTTTTTAATGTTTATCCTGACGGTTCGAACCCTTTGCAGGGTCCGTGGAAGACTGAGGTGTTGGTCGTCTCATAATTAGTTAGTAGCTTGTATACCCTCATACCTATAAATTTAATCAGGTGCGTTCCGTTTTACGCAGAAAGAGCTTACAGTATCTTTTGGTCTGGCAGTATGGTGTTGGGGCTGGGATTTAATATTTTGTATGATGGGGTCCCAGGCTGGTGGTAGACTTCAACCATCTTCTCTATTAAAATTAGGATGTTTTTTAATTTCAATAGCCTCGCGTATCATCCTAGGGATGAATCGTTGTTCTCTAGCGAGTACTTGCAGTTTATCAAATCTGATGTAATGGTTGGGCCCCTCTTGGGAATGTTCGCATACTGCAGACTTATTTTCGCGCCTATGCTTGACGTCGGCTATGTGTTCTTTAACGCGGGTTAATAATTTTTTCTTGCTATAATTTGTTTATTATAGCATGATACCTGTTACAGAAGTCATTAAAATCTTGACTTTGTAAAAGCGTATGAAATTATTTGACTATATTAAAGTAACATTATTATTTATAATTGATCACTTAATATACTAAAATTACTTTTGTGATTCTATTTTATTATTTTTATGTTAGATTAGGTTTATTCCAATAAACTTCCTCATGACACACATTTATCATAATTTTAAAACATACAATAAAATAAACGTAGGTACTCCTTTACAAGGTCATTTCATTACAAATGAATACCAGTGTTCAATTGATATTCTATAACCAAACCAAATTAAATTTAACTTCATATTTTTCATCCTAGCTGTATTCATTAATTTGTTAGTCTTCATTTATTTTTCTTGAATATATTAGGATAATGATATTCAGTTGATAACTTCAATTGTCATTTGATGCAATTACCTCAGTATTGTCTTAACCCTAGGCATGACAATTTGACATCTGTCACGGGTATCAAGCTATATTGAACAGACTATAGAAATCGACCTGTTAATTTGGTTTAAAATAACACAGCCTGTATTGTTGTTGAGTATATAGTGTTGCTTAAAAGGATCAAATAGCAAACAAAAGTAAATGTCATTTCAACCTCAATATTAAAATCCTTCCGATTTTCCAAAATTCATTAACCTATAAAAATGCTTTAGACATACATTTGCGACTGACTTCAGCACAGCATTCCCACTATTAATTCCTGTAGGTACTTCCTCTTTACGCATGTAAAGAGGAAGTACAGGACGTTACAATACGTACAATACGTTACAATACGTTACAATACGTTAAAATTTCCCTGACAATGCTGTCAGGGAAATTTTAACGTACCTAGTCATTAAAAAAAAATCACCAAGCACACCTTATTTTCTAATACCTAGCTGTCAAAACTGAAACTTCAATTATTGTCAACTATTGCTTACGACACCGTAAAAAGGCCAAGACGGAGATGACGGGATGAGTTGGGATTCCATTTGAAGAATAGGCCTGAACTAAGATAAAGATATATGGAAGGATGGATGGGTGATATTACCTATCTACATGAAACAAAAACCATTTTTTTTTATTTTTTTTTATAAAAAAAATTACATACTTACGAAAAAAACAACAAAAAAAAACTCAATTTAATTCCATGGTTGTCGTGTCGCACATTCGCGTGATACAATAAACGCGGCACAAAGGAATTACCCCCTCACGCGACTTTTGGGGCAACACAGAGAGGAAACAATTTTCAATGCGAGCCTGTTTACATATAACTCGTTATGACAGATTACGCTGATATCTCGTTTCAATTTGTCGACTCGGTCCACTAGGATTCTAGTACCTAAGTTGGAAGGTTTAAGGTTTATTTTCGTTTTATAAAACAGCGTGTATGTTGCTTTATAAAACTGTTAACTTAAAAGTATAGATACTAACAGGTTTTGTATGTCACGTTAAGTGAAATAGACATATTATCTTAGAATAATAACGCCATTATAACATTTCAGCAAATTGTTCATCATTTTAATCAAATACTGTAACTTTTCCTGATTTCGTATAAGGTTCAGTGTTTAATAAATATGTTAAGAAAGACATTTTTTTTTTCAATCATTAGAAAAAAATCTTTCTATATTTTAAACATAAACGTACCGCAGTTTGTAAGTGACAGAGAACTCGGCCCGACTTCCAAAAGTTCTGGGTTCAATTTCCACGTCAGGCAAAGTGTATTTTAATACAATTACACAATACAAAATGGCGCGCGCTTACGCGCTTCCCCGACTTCCTGTTACACTGTTACATTGTCACACATACCTACTTCCGTCCCATTTCACGAAATCACTCCCACTAATTGCTTATATAGAAAGCGAGCGGAAAGATGTTACACTTTTGACAAGTTTTGACTTGCGTAGGATTTGATTAATTAAGGATTTGACGAATTGTGAAATTGACAAATTATGATTATGACTTGTATAGGATATGACGTTTAGTCATATCCTCTCTTCTACTTGTACTTATACTTGTTTAAGTATTTGACGAGAGTCTGCGTAATCAAAAATACCTAGGGAGTGCATTGCATTATTGTGAATATTGATGTTTTGTGTGCACCTCGGACAGCATAACATACAAATTCGGTATTGAAATTGTAAATTCGGATTCAAAACACCACTGCTCTGTTATAAAGGCACATACACATCAAAGGATAAGAGTGCTTGTACGTTGGCTCTAGACGTCGAGAGGCGCACTTGTGTGCACACACCACGAAAAGGTTTTTAATGACATCGTGGCTCTTAGTTAGGCGTGCCTTACACACAATGTTACAACTTTTCAAGCAATATACCCTTTGGACCCATATGTTACGGACTGTATATTTAAGCGCCGACAAAAATTGAGAAGAAAGGTTAACATAAAACATTTTGTTTTGAAAAGAGTTGTTGGCCGCTTATGGCTTTTACAACGTAACCAGTTTATATGGGTGACAAGCGAAAAAAGATGCTTTTTATAAAGGATGGTAACACGGTGTGGTGTCCTGTGGCGTTCAAGTGGGTTTTTTTTATATGTTACGGGTAATCACAGTGCCTTCATCTCATCTAATGTTAAGTGATGATAAGGCCAATGGTGAAAGCGCACTTCACCCGGAAACCTCAACTACTGAGGAGCACTAACTATCTTATCTGTAGCTACTGGAACACAACAATGCTACAAATATTGATAATGAAATAGTCAACGCGCTAGGTCTGCGATTGCTAAGGTTAGCCACTTTCGCAAAAGCCGGTCATCGGATGGGTGACTATAAATATATCATCTCCAGCAATTTCCGTGCTTCGAAAGGCATTATAGGCCGTTGGTCCCGGCTGCATTAGCAGTTGTTAACGACCACCAATCTTGAATCTACTAGGCCCTCGTGGTAGTTTATGGCCCGTTCTCTCTATTTATCCATAGGGAGAGCTCGTGATGCCCCAGCAGTAAGTCCAAAAAAATTACCTATTAATGTTGATTGATGATGATTTTGTTTATTGAAAAAGTTTGATTTTGGCCGCCTACGAACTTTACAGAGTAACTGAGTTTTAAAGAAAACTTTTTCTTCAGGCTGTAATAGCAACCAAAAATTCCTCAGAGGTTTTCTAGAAAGAATGGAATCACTCAAGGATGTCCTCGTCCCCTACTAGATTATCCGAGCGTTCAAGTTGGTTGACGAAACAAAACAATTAGGTATTAAGTACTTTTACCATCAGTTTGGCTAAGACCAGGCGGCTCTAAAACACAAGGCATGTTCATTGTGTTTGATGAATAAACTAAACTATAAACTATAAACATAATACCTCAGTCCTTTATTTTTGAACTGGACCAATCGCCCCTAAAAGAACGAGAGCACTTAGACAAACTACCGATTATAACTTGAATGACACACAACGCCAACGGTATAATGAATGACGTTGTCAACGGAAACGTATAATGATCCAATTGTAAATTGCATGAGTTATATTAATTGGTAGAGTTGCATAAAGTTGCAAACTTTCACATAAAGTAACAAAGTAATTAAAGCATTGTGATGACTCCAAATAGTCGATCTATCCTTTCCTCATCCTCGAACTTTAATTTTAACCTTTTCGATATATCGTCTTAAATTCACTAATGTTCAATACATTACAAAATCGAAGGATTTGGGAATAAGCAAGTTTCTATCTACAAAAATAATAAATTAAATACACATTTAAGAGGAGCCCAGCTAACCAATAAAAATACTATAAACAAAAAATGTCTTTTTTAGTACAAAAAACAATCACAACAATCCTATCCCGAATCGCCTGTAGGTTTTTATCCAGTTTTTTTTCTTATCTTTCTATTCCTAATTCCTACTGCAGTTTTAGCGTGTCTGGAGAACAAACAAACAACTATTTAAGATATATTAGTAGCTAAAAGTTATCAAGCTCACAAGATCATATAAAAGGATTATCTCAAATACCATTTTTTACTTTTTATTTTTAATTGTTAATTGCTACACTTAAGCTGAATTAAATATTTATATAAAATACAGTGAAAAAATTAAACGCCCACCCGACCCAGCCAGGAATCGAACCTGGGTCTTCCGCAATCCGGGCGGCTGCACTGACCGTTATGCTACCGGGAAGGCTGACTTAAGCGCTGAATTTTGTCACTGCTTTTTGATTTTTGAAATGCTTTAGAGCGACATTAGTGCCATGTATCCAAAGGTAATTGCAACCGATGGACATGCAGATTCATCTTTGCAGATGAATACCACAAATTGACAACACAACGCTATAGTATATTTTTTACTTTTTATTTTTAAGTTTTAATTACTACACTTATGCTGAATTAAATATTTATATAAAATACAGTGAAAAAATTAAACACCGACCCGACCCAGCCAGGAATCAATTCAGCAAATTCAGCGCTCACGTCAGCCTTCCCGGTAGCATAATGGTCAGTGCAGCCGCCCGGATTGTGGAAGTCGCA
Source organism: Eudonia mercurella (assembly GCA_963082485.1). Taxonomy (NCBI): domain Eukaryota; kingdom Metazoa; phylum Arthropoda; class Insecta; order Lepidoptera; family Crambidae; genus Eudonia; species Eudonia mercurella. The sequence continues at coordinate 2,474,845 of OY720034.1, read as the reverse complement.
GGTTCGATTCCTGACTGGGTCGGGTGGGCGTTTAATTTTTTCACTGTATTTTATATAAATATCAAAATACCATTTTTACGAGTCCCAAAGTTTTCTCCCGTTGCGACTGTAGTTCAAAAACTTTAGGTTAAGCTAATGCATCGTATTGCACTTAAAGCATAAATAAAATATCAAAGTATTTGGGAATAAGTAAATTGCTGTCTACTTACAGCCTTTGACTGAATTTCTCGGTGAACTAAGTTCAAGTTTCATTAGCGAAGGTTGGAAGCTAACACAGTGACTGAGAAGTTGCGCTAAATTATGCGCTTTATAGCTGTCGTTTTTTGTTTCCTTAGCCAGTATGTCAATTTATATTCAAGAGAAGCTTTTATAAATGAGTAGTAAGTAAGTTGCGTTTTTTAGGGTTCCGTAGCCAAATGGCAAAAAACGGAACCCTTATGGATTCGTCATGTCTGTCTGTCTGTCTGTCCGTTCGTATGTCACAGCCACTTTTTTCCGAAACTATAAGAACTATACTGTTGAAACTTGGTAAGTAGATGTATTCTGTGAACCGCATTAAGATTTTCACACAAAAATAGAAAAAAAAAAAAACAATACATTTTGGGGGTTCCCCATACTTAGAACTGAAACTCAAAAATTTTTATTTCATCAAACCCATACGTGTGGGGTATCTATGGATAGGTCTTCAAAAATGATATTGAGGTTTATAACATCACTTTTTTCTAAACTGAATAGTTTACGCGAGAGACACTTTCAAAGTGGTAAAATGTCCCCCCCCCCCCTGTAACTTCTAACATAAGAGAATGATAAAATTAAAAAAAATATATGATGTACACTACCATGCAAACTTCCACCAAAAAATTAGTTTGAACGAGATCTAGTAAGTAGCTTTTTTTTATACGTCATAAAGTACGGACGGAACCCTTCGTGCGCGAGTCCGACTCGCACTTGGCCGGTTTTTTCATAGTAGATTAGGCAAATGAGTCTGCTCTGCCTGATGTTCTGCCATTCCCCTGATCATGCAGGTGTCCATGGGCGGTGGTGATTGCTTCCCATCAGGTGACCCGCCTAATAGTTTGCCTCCTTCTAATATAAAAAAAAATTGTTAAGCAGAAGCAGCGTCCAAATGCGAGGACAGTTAAGTAGAAATCTGCCTCACTAGCCATCCTCATATTGCCTACCTGCAAGTTGCTTCTTCTTATACCTCGTTTAAAGGAGAAAATACGTGTACTGGGAGAAAAATCATTTTTGGTGGTGCTACAAAGAAACGCCTATACATAAATCAAGCCATGGCTACAATTGATAGGTATTGGCTTAATCACTACTTGTATGATACGGGTTGCTAATCAGTGACCCGAGCTATGTACGAAAAATTCCTAAACATTTTGCCTGACCTGGGAATTAAACCTATGAAGTTAGAATATCGCGCAAACGGCTACCAAGGCGTTTTATATAAGGTCACATTTTATCAACTGCAAATATTTTGAGGATTAATTCAACAACATAAATAAACTATGTTTATGAAAAAACCTTATATTTTTATACGCTAGTTTTCAAGAAAAACGCCAAGAGACATGTCGATTAAAAAAGTAAATAAAGCTCTTACGGTAGTTTCAATTTAAAGGAGCCGAAACAGAGAGGCCGCAATGCCTTCACCGCTTACACATGCCCTTACTTTTATTCAAAAGAGCCGACAGAGAGGCCGCTCTTAAAAATATTACAATTTTTGTGTCAGGAAAAGTAAAAAAAAAACTGGCGTGAATTTTTTTAAAATGCTAGGCTTTATTTCTCTAATATAATTAAATGTTTTGTCAAAATATTTGCAGTTGATAAAAAGTGACCTTATATATATCGACGTCAAACGTTTATAAATATTAAGGTATGATATGGCACATCAAAAGTTTTGGTGGACTTCGTTCCAAGAAAGCTTATATCATTGTTTATTCACAACGGTAAAGAGCATGACCCCTCTGTCATTCTTGTAAGTCATTAAAACCATTCATAGTTGGCACAAAACTTTTATATTGCGTAGGTTTGTTAGATGTTATAGCGGGAAAATCACCAATCATTTATATTTATGTCGTTACGTTGTTAGTGGAAAATAAAAAAGTTTTGTAGAAAGAAAAATATGTCGAAAGCAATAATTGTAATTCCGAAACATTATAATTGTATGTACGTGACGTTTTGGAAACTGATTATCGGGTTATTGGTTAGGTTAAGGTTTTCATTTTCTGATAACAGTTTTAACCCATTAGTTTGTTATTTAAGCCAATTAAAGTGAGGTCTGATAAAAAAAAAAATCTGTTTAGACACCATGTTAAGACGGTTGAACTCATTATCATCATCATCATCAGCTCATTTATGTCCCCACTGCTGGGGCACGAGCCTTCCCTATGGATGGATAGCGAGATCGGGGCATGAACCACCACGCGGGCCCAGTGCGGATTGGTGGTTGTTAACGACTGCTAATGCAGCCGGGACCAACGGCTTAACGTGCCTTCTGAAGCACGGATTCCCTTATCGGACGGTTGACCTAAATAAATAGAAATTCTAGAAAATTCCTTCTCACTTCTTGGCAAAGGTCTCCTCCAAACCCTTCTGACGTTTTCCCACCACACTCTGTAAATATACTTATAATAAAATTTCAATGATCGGACATAGCAAGCTTTCATCACTTATCGATGTTTCTCATTCATGGGTACTGGGCAACGGCCTCCCCCAAACCCTGCCACTTCCCTCGTTCCCTAGCTGTTTCTATATATAATCTGGGCTTATTCCAGTTTAAATATATTTGCCTAGCTTATATCATCCCACAACTGGGCAGAGATATCCCCCTAACCCATCTACTTACCTAGTCCTCTAGCTGTTTCCAACCATTCCCTCTGTAAACATATTTATGATACAATAATCTAAGCTCATTTTAATGCCCGAACATACAAGCTGTCTCCACTTATCGGTGATTCAAATTCATTAGGTCCGCCTTCTCAGTCATATCGGTCAATTGATTAAATTTATATAAATTAGTTTAGCTTATTTCATCCCTTTACTCCACCGTGCTTCGGGAGGCACGTAAAGCTGTAAGTTCCAGTTGCATTAGATGTCGTCATCAACCACCAATACACACTGATGGGCCCGCATGGTGGTATATAGCCCGTTCTCTTTATACCTTTATACATCCATAGGGAAGGTTCGTGCCCCAGCAGTAAGGACAAAATGAGCTGGTGATCCCACTTGCTGGTGATCAAACCTTTCCATTTTCCTCGCTATCTGGGTTGTTTCCATTCCAGTGCACGGGTATGCAAGCTATCTCCACTTGTCGGTGCTTCTCTCTTGGGTCCGCCTTCTCGGTCGAAACGATCAGTCAGTTAAATCTGTACTTGCTAAGCTTATTAAATTTTTATTCTTCTGTTGAGCAAGGACCTCTCCCAAACCCATCCACTTACTTCGTTCACTAGCTGTTTCCAACCATCCTCTGTAAACATCTTTATGATACAATAATCTGAGCTCATTCCAGTGCCCGAGCATGTAAGCTATCTCCACTTATCGGTGTTTCTCACTCATTGGGCTCGCCTTCTCGGTCGATTGGTGCCGAACTGCCACCGGGGAATTATGACACTGAACTTAATGGAGCTGCAAATAATGATATTGTTTTTATATGCCGAGGTCCCGGGACGAACGAAAAATGTCGCTCTTAATTTTACATTTTTACATTAATCATAATTTTGCTTTTTTGATATCGGAAGTGTAAACAAAAGTACCTAACATGCCTCTACGCGTAAGCAATTGGCCTATATTTACCTGATGTTAAGTGACGATAAAGCCGTAGGTGATAATGCAATACACCCTCAATCCTAAACTACTAAGAACTGGATTTAATGATTTCAACTAATACTACTAGCGTAGTGTAATAAACACAATTGTTACTGACATACTGATAGTCTATGGATATATCATCTGAAATACAGATTATATAATTTTGATATTTAACATTTAACTAACTTTCGGAACACAACAATGCTATCATACACTAATTATTGTAATAATAGTTCATTAATTTGTGAAAACATTTCAGTCTAAGTCAACAATTCCAAATCTTAAGTGATTTCATGATTAGATGAAGGTTTGACAAATCAATCCACAAATCTTATTCACTTACAGAAAATATCAGAAAACCACAATTTAAAAGTTACTCAAATGAAAACGTCTAGCCTAATAAATCTGATGGCTAAACAGAATTGGTAAATTTTTGAGTGGCATTCGATCAAACCTTAGAAAGTTAGCCATATAAGTGATTACATATGTAGTTACAAAGTATGATTTGACATAGCTTTGTGCTGTAGGAATTTATTCATATGTTCAAAATCAGTTTAGAACTTCTTGAGTACTTATAAAGACCCGTTCCATTACAAATAAATAGTCTTTAGTCTAGATTAAGAGAAAGTTTTTGGAGACAAATCTATACTAATATTATAAAGCTGAAGAGTTTGTTTGTTTGTTTGTTTGTTTGTTTGTTTGTTTGAACGCGCTAATCTCAGGAACTACTGGTTCGAATTGAAAAATTCTTTTTGTGTTAAATAGTCCATTTATTGAGGAAGGCTATAGGCTATATTACATCACGCTATGACTGATAGGAGTGGAACAGTCGCTAATTAACGCGGGTGAAACCGCAGGGCACAGCTAGTACTTTATAAAAGTGGAACCAATCGAAATGCCAGATTTATTTTGGCCAAACGACAGTAATTCACGAAACAAGACCGCCTTCACAATGTTCTTACGAAGGGGAGTTAAAGCAATTCAATTATTCATTAAGCTCAAACGGTATAACCTTATCTGCAATAAAACTTCAGGAGACAAAACTCTTTGAAGTGTCGGGTCTAGGCCTAGACAAGTGGCATAAAGTGCCAATAGAATAGAAATTGAATATAATGATTATCACATAGGAATGACATATGCCAACGACACGTATATAAGTATATAACGCTTGATTGACTTTATGTCAATCCCATACGTTAAATATTCTATTTCATTTCTATTCTTGTTTAGGTCTTCCGAACGGATAATGAAATAATAAATTTCAGATAATTTTAAAAATCTTAGTATGTATTTATGTGTTAGTACATTGTAACTTAACTCTTGTGTTAGTAAATGGAAACAATTTAAAAATTATTCGTGGTTTTACTGACGTGCACTCATACCTACCACAAGCATTTAGCTTTCCGTATGAGTTAACATAATTATTATTGATTTTATAATAGTTGCTTTGCGTTTTTAATATTCTTTAATAGACTTTACACAGACACGAGAGATCAGTATAAGCTATTTTATGCATAAAAATTCCCACCCCACAGCTGAGCATAAAAGAGTACATTTTTGACACCAATCATGACAAAGTACTCGTACCTACCTATATAATGCGATCTGTAACTTTTTTTCAAACACACGCGTCGTCAGGCTCACTAACTTTTACATTACGTGAAACGCTACGATGAAATAAACTTTTCCCTTGACTTTTACGAAATAATAAAAATGTTGCGACTATAGTTTGGTCGGGCCTTCCAGCGAATATTAGCCACCCAGCCTTTTTGTTCAACCTACCCCAATTTGGCTAAGTCTCGCCATTTGTTTTACGGGTATGATGAAAAGAATTACGCGGGAAAAGGATCTGTGCGGAGATTGATGGAATAGACCCAATGTTTTTTTTTCTCTCTGTTAGATCAGGAAAATATTTTTCTAGTTGGCCGGCTTTGAGCAGTTGACTAGCGACAGTTTATAGTAGTAGTATAATAAGCTTTCTTCGGTAAAGTAACGTTGAACATTATTTAACCTGAAACCCAAAAGATACCTTTTATATTTTAAATTAGATATCTTACCTATTAAAAGGAATTACGAGCAGCCTATAATTAAGGCAACTAAGTCCATTAGACATTGAGAACATTTAACAGATAACCAATAAAAAAAGTAAAATTTTAAAATAAAGATATAATAATGGAAAACGTAAAGAAATATACAACTATTGGTATATCTCATCATTATCATCAGTATATAAACGGCCACTGATAGGCTCAGGTCTATTACCTTCCTCGGAAGCTGGCGGGTCTCACCGCGTTTGGCGTTGCTTCCTATGTATTAATTTTTCTGAGTGGTAGAGCCACGCTGCGTTGCCTCACGAAATGGGCCAGTTCGCCCGGTGTAATACCACCCTCTCACAGAACATCGGCGTGAAACAATGGCACTCGTTGCTGTTGTGTTTCGTCCGGTGAGTGAAAGTACCGGAGGACCATCTCTCCCCCCTATCCTTTCCCACTTCCTACTTCCTCCTCATGATCCAACTTTTTCCTCAAGGCCGGCAACGCATCTCCGATTACTTTGGTTTTGCGAGTGTCCATGGGCGGCGGTGATAACTTTCCATCAGGTGACTCGCCTGCTCGTTTACCTCCTTATAACATTTAATTTAATTTAACAGCGAGTCAGTATTTCACGCCGGCCCACCGCTTACAACTGTACAAAGCACAGGTCAGGCTACATATGGAATACTGCTCCCATCTTTGGGCTGGAGCACCCCAGTACCTTACCCTTTGGGCCGGAGTACCCTATTCCTTCCATGTGACCGCATTCAACGCAGAGCTGCTCGAATTGTCGACGACATAGTTATTTCAGGTCGGCTCGATCCACTGGCTCTTCGGAGGGACGTTGCGTCTCTCTGTATATTGTACCGCATATATCATGGGGAGTTTTCTGAAGAATTGTTTGACTTGATCCCTGTCGCTACTTTCCTTCACCGCACTACACGTAATCGAATGTCATTCCATCCACATCACCTTGATGGATAGCGGTCTACTACTGTGCGTTTTTCACGAAATTTTTTGCCTCGAACTACAGTGTTGTGGAACCAGCTCTCGGCGGCGGTATTTCCGGACCGTTACGACCTTGAGATCTTCAAGAAACGAGCCTTTTCCTTCCTTAAAGGCTTGCAACGCGGCTGCGATTCCTCTGGTTTTGCGGGTGTCTATGGGCGGCTGTGATTACTCTCCATCAGGTGACCCGCCTGCTCGTTTGCCTTCTTTTTTTATTAAAAAAAAATGTTAATTGGTGAGTTTTAAAATGGATACAAAGGCTCGTGTTTTCTAAAACGCTTTGCAAACTCAAGATATTGTCATCATTTAAGTGAGCAGTCATAGTTCTCCCCAAAGCTCTTTTAGACTACTCTCATGACCCCATACTTAACACACTTACCAATGAAATTGACGTTTTGTATGAAGATTTCTTATAAAATTATATTTTTCATACATACGTTTTTTTAATTTTCTTAGCATGTATTTATGTTAACACTATAAAAATTGTAGAGTAGTGTGTTTGTTTCACTAGCTAAATATAGCAGACATTAAAAAGAAAAAATCAAGACCTTTCAAAGCTACAATGAAACAAAAGGTCAATTCCGCGAACAAAAAAGAAGCCAATTTAAAAAAAAATTGGGCGATAAAGACACAAAATGAATAATCATTGTTATTACTGAAACCTGAGTAACATAGTATTTATTAAAGGTGTATAGTAAAATTATCAACCCGTATTGGCTTTTAGAAGTAATTCACCGAATGTGTGAGAGAAAAAAACGTCAATTTCATAGGTAAGGACCCAATAATAATATATTCTACAAAAATAAAAAATATCGCTTAAGCCGTACCCCAAAAGCTCCCCGTTAAATGTCTTTTACTTTTAGTAATACGTAAGATAAAAATCTTATAAGTAATATTCGACTTAGGCGCCAAAAGGCAATAAATCAATACATGTTTGGAGTAAATCGATAGTGTATCTACAAATAACTTGTGACCCCTTTTAAAAGTAATTGCTTTAATATATATTTAACTTCACCCCACCCCCTAATTTTAACTTAATGTGTTTGGTTAAGCAAAAGTGTTTGAAGATACGCCAGCCTTAAGTAATACGTGAAAGTAACATGGATGGAGCCGTTCGAAGCTTTACATTTAAATGTGTACTGTTTACGTAAACTTAAGAAAACAATATTGTGTTTTAGATGCTTATTTATACCCTGAAAAATGTCGGATTCGTCATAAGCATAATAAATTAATTTAGTTACATTTTTATTTAATTTATCTTCCGTGATTCGGAAGGCAAGTAAAGCCGTTGGTCCCGGTTGCATAGCAGTCGTTTACAACCACTGATCCGCTCTGGGCCCGCGTGGTGGTTAATGGCCCGTTCTCCCTATCCATCCATAGGAAAGGCTCGTGCCCCAACAGTGGGGGTATAAAGCGAGCTGGAGATGATGATGATCATCATGATGATGATGATGATGATATATTGGAAACTTAAAACTAACACCAGAAAGCCAATTACAGGTAAACCGTAAGTCTGCGTTTCCACTAGAGGTGCGCGAGGTAGCTAAGCGGTGTGCGAGGTAAAAATCCACCAATAAGATTCCTTCATTGTCCTTGCAGGATAAAATGGAGTTCTCCTATTGGTGGATATTTACCTCGCGCACCGCTTAGCTACCTTGCACATCTCTGGTGGAAACGCAGGCTTTGACTGAAAGACGCAGTAGGCAGCCTCCAACTAGCTAGACTGACGATTTGGTGAAGGTCGCGGATAGTCGGTGGATACGAGCAGCACACAACCAGTTATTGTGGAGATCCTTGGCGGAGGTCATTGTCCAGCAGTGGACATTTGACTGAGATTATGATGATTATACAGGTCCTAACCTGTATTTCATCATAATCTCAGTGAAGAATTAAAGCAACAGCGTCTATTTCCGACTTCCTGTTACACAATTACATTGTTACACATTTCACGAAGAATTAAAGCAACAGCGTCTATTTCCGACTTCCTGTTACACAGTTACATTGTTACACATTTCACGAAATCACTCCCACAAATAGCTTATAGAGAAAGCGAGCGGAAAGATGTTACACATCAAAAAATGCCTTACTTAAGGGTATCAATATATGCATACAACATAATTATGTCGTTTTTTCTTATGTAACAGACATTAAAAGTAAAGTTAAATTAATATTGTAACAGAATTTTGATTTTAAAACTTTTACTTGTTACGTGTTACTACTAGTAACTAGTACTTATCATCCGGTGTGAAGGCCAAGAGTTTCCCAGTTGTGATATAGTAAAAATTTTTAATATTTTTTTTACTTTATACTTACTTACCACGTATGCAATACGTAAAAACTTACATTCATAAAAGGTTCTTCAACTAAGGGCATGACCTATCATAAAAACAGATATTATGTAAACTTAACTATAGGACCGAAACTGAAATTAAAAAAAAAACAAAGTTGCTTTTAAATAAAATTGAATACCGAGTTGGCCGAAATTTGGTCCTAACAATACTTATGATTTCTAACCGCTTTTATCTTCCTGTCAACCTATAGAAATACAAATTTATTATTCTAGTAATTAAAATTGATAACTTCAAGCTGTAACATTTCTCTAACTTGTCATCCATTCATCACGATCTAACTGGCACTCAAGACAAAAGCCACAAACGCCAACCCTCTGCCATAAAATAAGGAGACTGCAGAAGGTAAGCTTCATACAAACGCGCTTGAGCAATAACAACCTCTCACGAACACAGAAACTCGCAACAGCTGCGCTCGGACTGACTGTGGTGAGATTCCGTGTCTGAGAGGGTCTATGTAAATAAATAAATCTATACTAACATTATAAAGGAACCATTGTATTTTTGTATGTATGTTTGCAACGAATAAACTCAAAAACTACTGGACCGACTTACTATATTAGCGCTGAGTAACATAGGCTTTAAAAAAAATTAAATAAAATACTAAAAGCGACAATTTAATTTTCCAATACATAATGATTTGTTTGTTTTGTTGTCATGGAAATCATTATATTTAACTCAATGATGGAAACTGTCAAAGCGGTACAAAGCCCGCCGGGTCAGCTAGTAACAAATAAATGTTTCCCACACTCACACCAATTATCTAGCCCCAAGAAAAGCTTCCTTGAGAAATTCGATAAATGGTTAACTAGACAATGGATAAACATACTTAATATACTTGAATACATACTTATTATACATAATAAACACCCAGACCCGAAACAATATAGAAAAACAGGTAGTTCTAAATTGATCCGTCTGGGGATCGAACCCTGGACCTCAAAGATGGCGACACCATGAAAACCAGTGTGCAAGCCACTCGACCAAGGAGGTCGTCGAAATGTGTGTGCGACGTGCGTTGCTCTCGAGCGCGGTATGTACTAAGATTACCTTCTGGATCTCCATATTTTGTGCCTCTGATATCAGAGGCACAGATATTCTGTAACAGTGAATACAAGACAATTTCCATTTTCGTCGGAAACGTCCGAGGTTTCATATTAAATATTGATGGCTGACGGCAACTTGTCCAGGCCTCTTAGGAACCCTTCCACCTTCCCGAGATGAAATAACGCTCAAGCATTGGGAATACAAAGATACAGAGCTAATGGATGAGACGCACAGCAGACTTTGACTTTAACTTTGACCTTGACTTTGTAATTTCTTTTTCAAAAAGTTTCACCTAATGCCATAGAAATAAAGTTCATATGTATTGAGGAAATTGGACTTACTCGTGCAGGCGTGTATACAACAGAGCTTTCGTCAAATTGACGTCTCACGAATACTTTTGACATTCATCAACCTTTGTTTATATTACATACTAAAACTTATAAACATTAATGTATTTATGGCAAAAACAATAGTTTTGTGAAGTGATCCCGTCTGTTTACAAACACTTTTTTTCTTATTTTGTCTTAACGTTTTAAGCCTGATACCGTTTTACTAAAACATTTGCTTGTGTGTCAGTATTATTACAATGATAATTCATCGGAAATTCTACAAATATTACGTAAAGTAAAGTAATTAGTGTTTATTATTATACTGGTCCACTGCTGGGCAATGCATTAAAAATCCAATACACTCTTTGCACGACCCGGGAATTGAACACAGGTCCTCCAGATATCGGGCCGAGTGTTTTTCCACTCGGTCTCCGAGTCACCAAGGCAACCTGGCATGTAAAAAGCAAGTCCATATTACGGGTATCAAAAGATAATTCCTATATTGACTAAGATATTTATTGACTTAACCTGAGTCGCTTCCAGAAAACTATAGATTACTGGTTACATTATATACCCCCAAATTAAAGGGGAAATATTTATGTGGGACCAGTACTTTGAGCGAAACGTATTTAATTTCGCCCGTTCACACCTGTGGCTTTGTTTATTTCGCAAATTCACCAACTCCTAATGTTTTCAACGCATTGTTCAAAATTAGGTATGCGGCTAACGTAGAGAGTCAAAGCATTATTTTTAGAACAAGAAATATGTTATAATAACATATTGAACGAAGTGTAGGAGGCCCTCAGATTAAATGGAGCAACGATATTTGCGAGGTTGCTGACAAGAGCTGGATGAGAGTAGCCGCGGATTGTGCTCAGTGGCGTGCACAAGGAGAGGAGTATGTCCAGCAGTGGACAAAAGGCTGATGATGGAAATGATAAAGGAATTTTATTTATTGTTCATTCCTCATAAGGATTTCATGTTTGATAATATTTTTTTTTATTTATCATTAATTTAACACAATGTCTGACTTTTTTTATATATATATTTACGGGTAAGCCCTGTGCCTTGATCTCACCTGATGTTAAGTGATGATAAGGCCATTTGGTGGAAGCGCACTTCACCCGGGATCCTCAACTAGTGAGGCACTGGCTATCTTATCTCTAGCTGCCGGAACACAACAGTGCTACAAACATTGATGTTATAGCGACATATTTAGATAAGACGGTGGTAGCTAGCCAGGCGGACAAACAAGTCCTACTACCAACCAAACCGAGTACACAAAGAAGTACCCTCCGCTGACTTAATGCAGAAATCCTTACTGTTGGTTAGGTAAAATTTTTTTTCCCGAGCGATGCGCAGCGTAGCGAGGGCCAGTCATAGAATGGAGAGCGGCATAACATCAGCCGCATTGATATCTTTAAAAAAAGACGTCGACACTTCTTTGCCCAGTGCAAGATATGCAAGCTCTTGTCAATCATTTTCAGACAGCAGTAACGAATGTTTGAGACGTATTGGAGCAGGATTTGAGTATATTTATCGTTTGGAAATGCTAACTCAGTTCGTCTTAGCCGGGCGGCGAGGACATATTGAAGTAGCATTTCGAGACAGTCCGAGTGCAGATAGAATGCTACATGCCTCGCGGTTAACATAGGGTAGGCATTTTATTATGATAAATGGTAGTTCACAATTCGAAATCGCAAAATTTGTAAATCAAATCGGAAGAAAAGTGCCGTTTGGCTGCTTTATTGGCGTACGCTAACCAAACGGTTAAGTACACATGAAAATATTGTATAACAAAAATATTAGTCATCCAATGATGAAAAAAAAAGTCAGCGACACGATATACCTAGCTTTTATAGTAAAGCCACAATAACTTTATTTATCACACTAATATTATAAAGAAGGAAAATTGAGTGCAGCCGTTGCAAGATTCCGTGTCCGTCAGAAGTAGGTAGTATATGTGTGCTTTTCTCGAGCGCGAATATATGAAGCTTACCTTCTGCAGTTTCCTTATTTTGTGGTACGGGTTCAAATCTCGTACAAACTTATACATTTTTCTTCATCAACTAATAATTTAATAGTTATCTCAAAGATTTGTTGCAAATTGTTAGATCTCGTTTCAGGTTTGGATGGATGCCATCGGCATGCTCTCACAGCCGTGCGAGCTACTCATTAATTATAATTATAGTGAACTTCTTCTAAACGGCTGGACTGATTTGGATTTAATTTTCTGTGTATGTTCAAGTAGATTCGAGAATGGTTTAGATTTACAATGAGACCCGGTAGGTGGCGCTGCTATAGGAGACCATCATGGGACACGGGTGTTCTTAAGCGGACGAATGATTTGTTTGTTTTGTTGTCATGGAAACTGTCAAAGCGGTACGAAGTCCGCCGGTCAGCTAGTATTGGTATATAAAATTATCAACTACCGTCAAAACACTCACCGGTAAGAGTATTTGGCCTTCTTTATTAAACACTTAATTGCTATGTAACTGATTTGGAGGTGGAGAGACCAGGGGGGTAACCACGAGCTCTTATAGCAGTACTATTGCAGTTGTGAAAACGAGACGCGTGTAGCGGCGAATATACTCGCGTCTCTTTTCCACAACTGCAATAATACTGCTATAAGAGCTCATAGTCACGGGGCTGAGGGCTGATTAGATTAAAAATAGAATACTATATTATATGGGTTTGACATAAGCCAATAGCCATGAAACTAATAAATGAAATTGAAGTTGTAATCTACATGTAAACCTTTAGTACGATTTTGGAGGTAATCACACTGGAGGCTACAAAAACCAAATATATAAAAAAATACACAAATTCTAGCAACTGCTCATGGACAACAGACGGACAAACGGAGAGACGGACAACAAAGTGGAGTGAAGAAATATCTAAAAAAAAAAACTAAACTATAAACATACAGTTATTATTTACTAGTGGACCCGGCGGACTTCGTACCTCTTTCATAGTTTCAAAAGTCTGTAAAAATTTTAATAAAAAAGTACAAAAAACTACCAAATAGGTTCTATTCCCAACATCAAATCACCAAATATAGAGAAAAGGTATAAGTTATCTATGTGTTAATCCTGGTTATAAACTATATGTATGCCGAATTTCATCCAAATCCATCGATCCGTTGCAGCGTGAAGAAGCAACAAATATACACACACACAAAAACTTTCGCATTTAATAATAGTGTGATGCCAACATTAATATTAGTGTGATTTTTCTTTCACCTAAGGTTGTTTGAAAAAGATTGCTTGTTAGCAATAAGGCCGCCTATTTTGTACTACCTATATCTCTTTGTCAATTTGTCTGTATCTGTCTTTTTTGTGAGCAAATAAAGTTATTATTTTCACCTTTATTTATTTTCTTTCTTAAAACTAGATTTTTACAATATTTTAATATAAAAACAATAAAACATTATAAAAACCTAATCCTAGAGTACCACCAGCAGCGGGGCAGGGCCCAAGCTACCGGTGGTCAGGGCTGCCAGAGTGAGGAACCTCCTGACAATACGTGCCGTGTCCAGGAGTGTTGCCTTCTGTATCTGACCCTTAATCCAGCCATCCAGCGAAAGTCTCTTGAGATGTTGGTCGGGACTCTTCGCTATAAGGCCGTTAATATTTTTATTATTATTATGTTTTTTTCTGAAAAACAGCAATAACGATTTCTCATCCTCCAGCACTCGCCTCGGTCATTTCATCTACTTCATTATCGTTAATTAACTTTATCTACACTAATGTTGTAACATTCTACTTATGTTTCCAATACTTGACTTATAATTACTACTGTTATAGCGCAGACAACAAAACACTCAATTTAAGCAATTTCACATGATGGTATAATATCCACATCGATATCGTAAAATCTCATTATAACATCAATAAAACGCGACCAATTAACCTGGCGAGCCTTATGTCAAAATCCTCATACAAGTTGTATAAAATTTTGATATTAGGCTGGCTTTTGAAAACAGTTGGGTTATACGTGAAAACTTCGTCGAAACTACTAAACTTACATACACAAAACTCTTTGGTAAGATCTTGTGCCAATTGAATAAAAAAAGAACAGCGCGCGCTCGCTCCTGATTGGCCCTGCGCGCGCAGCTGCGCTCTCATTGGTTATTGGATGGTGGATGGATTGGTTTGGTTGGTAATTAACATTAACTTTCAAAATTGTACCATCCAAAATTTGAACAATTATTATAAATAAACTATTGTCAGCTTTTACTCTTGTTGTTTGACTAATTGCATTAGTGAAGATAAAGTAGTGTATGCAACTGCATATAACACGGGTATTAAAACACTCGTTACTATTATGAAACTCGCTGCGCTCGTTTCATAAACTCACACTCGTGTTTTAATACCCTTCATTATATGACAGTTGCATAAACTACTATTTCCAGCCATTTCCGCGCGGTTTTCAGTTTCGCAGTTTGCTATTCACCAACTCAATTCAGATAATACGTGTTTGAAATGCATTCGGCTATTTGAATTTCGATCGCGATTACTCCGAAACAGTCCGAACTATATAGAACCGTTGATGTTTTCGATGTAATTTTAGGCATTTACTTTATACTGTTTTACCTAACAATCCGCACTGGGCCCGCGTGGTGGTTTATGGCCCGTTCTCCCTATCCATCCACAGGGAAGGCTCGTGCCCCAGCAGTGGGTATTTAAAATGAGCTGATAATGAACTACTTCGAAACATAACTACCAGAGCTTAATGTGGATTGGATGTAACTAAAAATACTGTACCTATCTTTTCTGAACTCTCCGAATACCTTTCAAAGGTTTTCTTTGGTAAAGGGCATCTAACTAATTGCCTCTATAAGTCGAAACTACTACTAAACTTCTTTTATAAAGACTTCTTAGGGTTCCGTAGCCAAATGGCAAAAAACGGAACCCTTATGGATTCGTCATGTCTGTCTGTCTGTCTGTCTGTCTGTCCGTCCGTATGTCACAGCCACTTTTTTCCGAAACTATAAGAACTATATTGTTGAAACTTTTTGTATATTTTATAGCTAATTCCATGACACAATAGATCAGTTAGATCTTTGTGGTATAAATATTTGATTGTGTATTTGTTGCAATGAAACATGGTTTAAATGGTTTTTCTATATTTATCATATTTATTGTGAGTATCAAATAAATGTTTTCAATTCTAAGCAATATTTTTAGTTGCGAAAGCTCTGAGATCTCTGAGAAAATGGCCATGACAAACGAACAGATCCTATTTGATTATTATGAAGAACGGAATCCTATCTAAGGCGATAATTAGATTGAAAAAAATATTATGCATAAATATCATTTTTAACGTTTAACTAATCATTCTAAATAAGTACGTACACTTAAGAGTATACGGTCGATTTTACAGTAAGTAGGATATCGTCGGTAATGTAGGAAATGAGCGAGGCAGAGCGGCGGCGGCAGCGGAGATAAACTTCCTGAAAGACCGTACTCTTTGCAGGAAGCTGGGAATGGCTGAGCGGGACGAACAAATCGAATGCTTGACAAAACAATCTAATTTTCCCTTTTACATCTTACAACGGTTGTAGAAAAGGATTTAAGTTTTTAGATCAGTCAGACCCAGACAAAGCATCTGTCTGGGTCTGACAAAAACATTTTATAAATAGCTTGCCTACTTCTTAACTGATCTTTAGTATTTGAAAAATATTGTGATCGGATGTTAACGACGGTAGTTGTTGACATTGAATGGGCGCCTTTGGCTTTCAAAGTAAAAAAGTAAATAGTGTTGAATAATTTCGGCGGGCTGGTTAGAATCTAATATAAACAAATATTATGTATAACACAAACTACTTTTACAAATATATATACTACAACATCTACTACAACTACAATATCCTTACTAGGTGTGTCCAGTTGCTGGTGTCCCCAATTGGTATTATTATTAATTACGGCAACCGTAAACTATTGCTTCAACTGGCAACCTTTAACGAAAACTTTTAAAAAGGTGGTACTTTTTTCAATTAATGTTGCCTGTCAGCCGAACGCCTTACTTGTCGCCCAGTAACAACCAATAGCAAATGGGTATAATTATAGTGAGCTGCAATGCAATTGCAATTTTGACTAGGCAATTTTGTTTCCATCTTTACTCGCTTAACATTAAGGTTAAAGCTTACCCTAGATTGTTTCGCCCTAAATGGCCGGCGACAGCTGATAATCGTAAATAAAAGGAAATGTTGGAGACTTTTGTTCGACTGTAAGAGTTAAGATGTCCCTATCGACATCATAGACATTTTAAAAAGTCTTAAACAGTTTTGTTAAGTAAATCCCAACACCACATTCTGTAATGTAATTACTGCCTCACAATAACCTTACGAGGGTTTCACATTCTAATCTTTTAATCCGTACCTACGTTTTACATAATTCCGACGTGATATGTGTCTGTCTCAGTCTGCATTAAGATAAGGTTATAAGTATCACACAAAACTTGGAACAATCTTAATTTTCGATGTAATTTCGACTCGGTTCTTCGACAGACAAAATAGTGATGTTCCACTTTTCTTAATCGATGTCAGTTGGCATCACACTGCCACTACCACTGTGTTCTGTAACAATCTTATCGATTGTTTGTATTGTGTAATCGAAAAAGAAATTGGTTATGATTGGAATTCAAGATACACGAAGCTTTCAATAAAGAAAAACGTTTGAAATAAAATTGAGAGCTTACACTCTGTTCTCTTTTTAAATGGTGATTGCCTAAAGGTATATTTTGATGAAGAAAATATTTTTTTGCAGTCAGACAAAGTAAATGTTAGCAGAGACAAATATAGCTACTTACTAGAATATAAAACAAATTACTATATACAATGTTGAAACAGCTCCGTTCTCCAATTTCTTTGAAATGGATAAGCCAATTCTAAAGATTTTTTGCCCTAGTTAATTTGATATCGTATAAATAAAGTTGATATTGCCGATTATTTCATAAGATTTATATTTTTTTAATTTTACTTAATTATGGCTATTCTATTCACAATCGATTTTTCTAAGAACTTTTCGATATCAACAACATCGATTACAAATTCAAACTCGCAGCTAAGCTTAGCCCTATTGACATTATTAGGAGTTACAAAAGTCGCATGCATTATTCATTCGACCAAGTTACGGTAATAGCGATATGGTGCCATCCTACCCTCTTAGGGGATGTTTGGAAGATTAAAAATGCTGACTCTTATATGTTATTACTTTTTCTTTTTCGCATAATTGGTGCTTAGGTTTTATAAAACGGGATTATTAACTTATAAAAAGTTTTTGTTGGAGTTTCTCTTCGTGCAATCTATAATTGCTATCCTAGCCGTATCCTAGCCGAAACGCTTGTATCCTAGGCAAAACTTCGGGTACTTAAAAAGGTATATCTATATTATTACGACTAAGGTAAAAAGTTCACGTAAAACCCCGTGAAAAAATATTTACCGCGAAAGTTTTCCTATGTATATGGATAAGATTTATCTTCAGACATCATCAGTAGTGACTGTTTTACAAGAAGAAAACTGTAGACGTGATTAGTTATGTAAATTGAAGTCAGTCGCCTTTGTGAACTCTACAAAGTATTGATAACATCATATAAACATTTATTTTCAGGACATCCAATGGAAATTCTATAAACATCCCTTCATATCGCTTTAACTTTACACGTTTCGCATTTGATACCGTACAAAAACGGTTTGTATTAAAAAGTACAGGCGTACCGGGCGCACGTTTCGAATTTACGCGTTTCCACTTGATCCCAATCGAGATAGCACCACCTGTAAGGTTGGCATTTTAGTTAAATTTACGTAAAGCCAAAGCCAGCTATAGACAGCATTATTATTATTTGGATTTAACTAACCTGTGGTCTACTCGTTACATCACCTTCAGACAAAGGGGGTTCTATGCTCAGCAGATACATTACTACATATTGTTCTCGGCTTCATTGTTCTTAGTCTGCTTGGCTGGCCTCCACCATCCTATTAAAGTTCCCCATGACAACAATGTTAGCCACATTGTTGTCTTCTGTCACTTAGAATAGAATAAAATAGAATAGAATAGAATACTTTATTGTACACAAAAAACACATACATGTTAACAAAGAAATAAAAATAAAAATTGGAGTCGTACAAAGGGCGGCCTTATCACTAAAAGCGATATCTTACAGGCAACCTTAGGATGGAGAGGATTGATTACAAATAAGATGGAAGCGTTGAAAAATAAAAATAAAATTAGATAGATAACAAAGCCAGTTTTCTCATTAGAAGATGATAACAGGTAAAGTGTGCTTGTGTGTGTGTGTTGTGTACTCGGTTTGGTTGGTGGTAGGGCTTGTTTGTCCGCCTGGCTAGCTACCACCATCTTATCTAAATATGTCGCCATAACATCGATGTGTGTAGCATTGTGGTGTTCCGGCAGCTAGAGATAAGATAGCCAGTACCTCACTAGTTGAGGGTCCCGGGTGAAGTGCGCTTCCACCAAATGGCCTTATCATCACTTAACATCAGGTGAGATTAAGGCACTGCGCTTACCCGTAAATAATAATAAAAAAAAAAGGTAAAGTGTGCTTCTTTGATCAGGATCGGCGAAGCACGCGTAAGCCAGCCGTATGCTCACCTGTCACCTCCCAGCACCCTGCCGGTCGGCAAATCATCACAACACATTACTAGCTCATTGCCACTATGATCCTATTGCTGGGGCACGAACCTTCCATACGAATGGAAACAACACAGAGAGAACGTGTGAATGAGAGAGAGTGCCCTAACAGGGTTTATGTCATGCCTATAAAGTACCTGTAAAATAATATCTGTACACCTGACGTGAGACAATAAAAAAGTATGAAATTACGAACTTAAAACCAACCACCAAGAGGCCGCGGTGGTTTTAAATGTAAATTGGTATGAAACGTCGCGGTGGCAGCGTTCGTGACGTCAGAAGAGCAGTCATATAACGGACTTACACTTTGCATCCGACCACTTGCCTTTGATTACTTAATCTGTATAATTTCTAAATTAATTTGTTTAAAAATAACCTATATTGTCTTAAATATCAAAATTAAGTACCAGTTCATATTGCAAATATATGTAGCTTAAAAAATATATAAAAGCAATTAAAAAAGCTATCGAGGTTTTAATAAAATAAAACTTCCAGTGTCCCGCGTGGCCAGCCTGTGAATCCTCCTCACTGGGACTCTGAAGGGGACCAAAGTCTCGAGGCGGTTCTTCTGTCTCCCTTTCTTGCCTGGAGCCTAAGAAAATATTATTTAGGGTGAGAGGGAGGGACATACCCAACACAGGGGGGATCAATACCAGCTACGTTTGTACATCTCCAAGAGTCTACTACAAACAGCCTCCCACCCTGCTGACCGGCAATTAGCTTCCTCGTTCCTGTAGAGAATTGAATATTGAAAAGTCTTGTACAGGTGTTGCAAACGGCAGCCCTAGCGGAACGCATTTACGCTGCCCCGATCATCGCGCAGAGACGTCCCTCCCATATTTCTGCTGATAAGCCCCGCTTTTTCTGACTCACTGTCATGGAAATGGCTAACGCTTTCGCGAGCTTAGAACCGTTTATGCTGATGGGTTTTGTCGTGAACGGCCTAGATTATGAAGAGATTAAAGTGTAGCTGCGCCGAATCGAATAGTTCGAGGCGTTCCATTGAATATTGCAGTTTATGGTCCATTTGGAGAGCGTTTGACTTGAAATGGCTACTCACTATTGCCCTCTGTGAAATTGGATGGTCAGCTGTTCACCTGTGCTCCTGATATGTTAATGATATGTACAGGTTCAGGTTTTTAGGACTCAAACTAGCACATACTAGTAGTAGTACATATCTAGTTTGGATTCCGATTTTTATAAAAAAAATTAAGGAAAACCACTTTTGTGTTAGCTAGGAAATTAAATTTAGAAAATATCAGTAAAAGTTTTTCTTTGTTTCGTTTTCATCATAATTGGCTCTGAAACTAATTGAGCAGTTTTAACTGTAGCATAGCATCAGTTCGAATCAGGTTTATTTTTATCCAAGTGTAACGTTTTGGAAGCATCACCTACGTAGCTCTTGAGAATATAATACATTTTTTTACATCCATATTTTAATAATTTTTTATAACTTATAATTTGATTCACAATCCAATTTATACTCAAACCAATATCGACGGAGCACGATAATAACATCACAACTCGCTATTCCTCCCAATTTCAATAAAAGCACTTTGTTTCGACATTTCTAGTTCTGTTCAGTAGCTCTATTAAGTAGCCTGTCAACTACCCTATCGAAATTCAAAAGTTCGGGCTACGAATTATAGCTTTGATAAACTATGTCGCTAACTGTTGTTGACGCATTAAAATTCATTGCTTTTCCACATTATATTGGGTTTACCTATTAATTGACGTTTTTTTTTTCGCACTCATTAATAAGTGTAGGTATTACTTCTAAAACTCAATACCGGATGTTAATATTTTTATACACATTTAATTTAGGCTACGTTACTTAGGCTTCAGTAATAACAATGATTTTTAATTTTGCGTCTCTATGGCCCAATTTTCTTTTTTAATTATCTTCTTTTTTGTTATCAGAATGAACCTTTTGTTTTATTATAGCTTTAAAGGGACGTGTTTTTTTTCTTTTAAAGGTCTATTTAGCTAGTGAAACAAACACACTGCCCTACAATTTTTATTATCATCATCATCATCGGCCTATCTTAGTCCACTGCTGGACAATTTATATTTTTATTTCTATTTCCTTTTTTAATTTATGTTGTAATAAATAAAAGACTTTTTATAATTGTCATTATGATCATTATTATGACATTATTACGTTTTATATAACATTATGAACATTATAATTGTCAAATAAGAAATAAAAGACATGTTAAAGAAAATGTTTTTTTCAAATACCGCCAAAAAGCCGATACTTTAACTATTACGTACCTATACGTAATAGTTAAAGTATCGGCTTTTCTAAAAACTAAGAAAATAAAATTCATTCATTTGAAAAACAAACAGGTATTGACGGTAAGGACTTAAATCACAAAAACTATGTTACTTTTGTAGTCTGTATTTTATGAGTGCCTACCTACGCAATTTTAACAATCAAATTAATTTACGAATTTAGAACCTCAGTCTTCACCACGGACTTTGCAAAGTATTCGAAATGGCAATATAAAAAATATTTAAATCAAACGCGAGCAGATAGAAACAGTTTCATTTCAGTGTGTAGAGTTCGCGTTAACTTTAAAAAACAATATACGAGAAGCCAACGTCAGTTATAACCATGTTATAACCTTATGGTGGCAAATAAATGCCATAAAACCTTCTTTTAATAAAAATAATGCGTATTTCCAAGCAATTTAACGTAACGGCATACATACATACATACAAATACTCACTTCTCCCAAAAAGGGCTAAGACACAGCTACAAAATCATCTATACTAATATTATAAAGAGGAAACCTTTGTATTTTTGTATGTATGTTTGTAACGAATAAACTCAAAAACTACTGGACCGATTTAAAAAATTCTTTCACCATTAGAATGCTTCATTAGCGCCGAGTAACACAGGGTACAATAAAAAAAATTAAATAAAATATGTACTAAAAATGACAATTTAATTTTCCAATAAAAAAATGATTTGTTTGTTTTGTTGTCATGGAAACCATTGATGTAATATTTGACTCAATGATGGAAACTGTCAAAGCGGTACGAACTCCGCGGGGTCAGCTAGTCTTTTAATAAAAAGAAAGCGTATTTCCAAGCAACTTAACGTAACGGCATACATACAATACAAACACTCACTTCTCCCAAAAAGGGCTAAGACACAGCTACAAAATCACCATTTTTTTTGTAAACTCGCGCTTACTGACCTCGACACCGCATTTAGCATAATCTAAGTAGAACTCCGAGCTGGAATAGATAATCATCCGCGATAGGCTGCTCTCAAGAAAACCCCCTCATCATGGTAAAGAATTATCAACGCCATACATTCCATCTGCTGCAAAGTTTGGTGCAGTGGCGAGTGGCCAAATGACTGGGCTGAATCTATCATCCTGCCTCTTCACAAAAAGGGATCACCGAAACTATGCGACAATTACCGTACATTAGCCTTAATTTCTCATGCTAGCAAAATACTGCTTCATATTATTAACAATCGCATCCGACATTACTTGGATTGGCAAATACCGCAGGAGCAGGCGGGATTTGTAAAAGGCAGAGGTACGCGTGAACAAATTTTAAACGTCAGGCAGGTTGTAGAAAAGGCCTACGAATACAACACTCCCGTCATTATGTGTTTCGTAGACTACAGTAAGGCGTTTGATTGTGTCAACTGGGGAAGCTTGTGGTCGGTACTTACAGAGCTTGGAGTCCCCAACCACCTTACTGCACTTCTTAAAAGTTTGTACGTAAGGAGTCAGGGAGTGGTCAAGGTGGCGGGAATCACCTCCAATTCTTTTAAATTTGAAAAAGGCGTTCGGCAGGGCTGTATTTTGTCTCCCATTCTGTTTAATGCATACGGAGAATACATCATGAGGCGAACTTGCGACGACTGGGATGGAGGAGTGTGCATTGGTGGAATGAAAATCACTAACCTCCGCTATGCCGATGACACGACTCTCTTAGCCGCAACTGAGGCTGAAATGGTATCTCTACTGAGCAGGATGGAAACTGTAAGCAACGAGCTTGGTCTATTTGTAAACATATCCAAGACAAAAATTATGGTGGTGGACCGTGCGAAAAAGCTTGATCTCAGCGGAACCTTACAATTGGAAGTCGTTGATAACTTTACTTACCTGGGATCAAGCATCAGCAACAATGGTTCTTGCGAGGCTGAAATTCGACGGCGTATAGGAATGGCTAGGAATGCTATGTCCCAGCTCCACAAGACTTGGAAAGACCGTAACGTTTCGTTAGGGACCAAAGTGAGACTGGTGCGCACTCTCGTGTTCTCCATTTTCTTATACGGTGCTGAGACATGGACACTGAAAGCAGCCGATCGTAACCGCATTGATGCATTTGAAATGTGGTGCTGGAGGAGAATGCTGCGGATACCCTGGGCGGCTCATCGGACCAACGTGTCGATTCTCAAGCAACTGAAGATCAAATCGAGGCTCTCATCCATTTGCCTCTTAAGAGTCTTGGAGTACTTCGGTCACATTGCCAGGAGAAGTGGTGACAATTTAGAGAAATTAATTGTCACCGGCAAAATAGAAGGAAGAAGAGCTCGTGGTCGCAGCCCGATGCGTTGGTCCGATCAAATCCGTACCGCATTGGACACCTCTGTGCATGATGCTCTGCACGTCGCCGGCAACCGGTCGAGATGGCGCTCTATCATTAAGCGTCATATACATGGTGAAGGAGGTCAAGACCCTCAGCAATGAGGATAACGATGCACGGAGGAGGTTGCTCTTACTGGTTGATCGCTTGATGTACACTCGCACCTTGGAAAACTTGTCCCTTAGTTGGCTCATACGCCATGCACGTGAAGTAAGGCAGCTGATACAATATTTTCACGTCCCAGTCCAACCAAAAAATAATTTTATAAAATTTTGATGCCCAAAAATGCCCTAAAACCTTCCTCTAATATAAAGAAAGCGTCTTTCCAAGCAACTTAACGTAACGGCATCACCTCGGCATAACCGCGTCGTGTAAGCATTTCACTTAAGAGCCGCGTTTGCCTCGTTCCTATCATTACGCACGACTTAGCTCTATTACCTAAAATGTTTATACTTAAGGAGCGTGATATTTTAGCAGTAACGGCAAACGTACCTACTTTGCTGCGTGTTCACTGATTTGTAAGCCAATTATATAAATACATAATATCGTTATACCAATGTCAGACACCAGTTTTCGTTGGCAAAAAATTATTGCATTCGAATTTCCCTGAATGACAGGATAAGTTTGTTTGTTTTCGGTGCATCGGTTAATCAATTATTTATTTATTTTTTCTTTTTTCTTTTTTTTTTGACGCTGTAAGGGAGAAAAGATCTGGACACTTGCTGAGTTCCTGCTGGTTCTTCTCAGTACAAGATCTCCCGCCCAGTGTAGACTTACGAACCGATGGCGTAATGACGTTCGTAAGAGCTATTTGTAGCCTAAACTGAATAAATGATTTTGAATTTTTGAATTTTGAATTCAACTTTAATGTTACCCGGGTTTGTGATCACCAACCCGCATTAGGCAAGCGTGGTGAGGATCCGATCTCCCCATCCTTCTTCCCCTATATAGGAACCTTATGAGGGATGTTCCGAACCCAGCTGTAGGACATAAATAGGTGACTGATAATAAAGAATGTGTTAGGGTCATGTCGTGTCTCCTCATTTTAATATATTTTTCTTTTTTGTTTCAGGTTTATAAGACAACGTGATAATCTTCCAAAGTAAGTTAACTTTCAAAGACAATATTTTATAGCATGTAAAATATTTGTAGATCTTCAAGATTTAGTGGTTCAATAACCACGTAGACTCTAGCAGCTGCCAGAAAGTAAAAGAAATTGACGAAATTGTAAACAGGCTTTGTACATAGAATATCGGCGTGAAACAATGGTACTCGTTGCTGTTGTGTTTCGTCAGGTGAGTGAAAGTACCGGAAGCCCATCTCTCCCATCTCTCCCCCCTCCTAATTCCTACTCCCTCCTCAAGATCCAACTCCTTCCTCAAGGCCGGCAACGCATCTGCAATTACTTTGGTTTTGCAGGTGTCTATGGGCGGCGGTGATTACTTTCCATCAGGTGACCCGCCTGCTCGTTTGCCTTCTTTTAAAATTAGAAAAAAAATATATATCCGAATGAAAAAAAAACTGTTTCATCCGCAATGAGGGAAGAAAATACTTAGTCGTCAAGTATTAATGAAGCTTTCCCCGGCATCCATTTTCCGTCAATAGCTGACTAACAATAAATCCAAATTAATCAAAAAGTTTTCACGCTCTTTATATTGGAGCGGGCGCTGTCACCATTATCAGTCCTACTTAAGTAAACTGACGCGTTCAGCCGACCCCGAGTGATTCTCAGTCAGCCGAATTCCCCAAATCCTGATTGTGAAACGAGATAAGGCAAAATCCCTTTTTATCTGATACCGTGAAAAGTGGACATAATCGACGAGGCCACAGTATAAATGAAGTAGTAGGTCATGTTATGATATGATATGAGGTCGTTTTCGCGCTGCACCGGTTGTCTTCGCGCCTGGACTTTATTTCCACTTAGCATGTGAAGAAATTTTCTGAGGCAACTATTTAAAAAAAACCGCCCTACGTGGTTAAATATATGAAGTGATGAAGAAGGAAGGCATTCATGCCGATTTCCGCTACATCAATTATCTTATTTAGGGATACTATTACGGTTGCATCAAGATGATGATGATAATAATTAATGGTTCCTGATAAATTCTGTCATGGTTGTATGGCAGCAGTCTGAAGTCCTAAGCAGAAATGTCATAGGTCCTTATTGACCACGGACTCGCAAAGGGTCGAAATGTTTAAATGAAATAGTTACAATAAAACAACTGTTTACATTAATACATATTCTGTTAGCATATTATATAATAGCGATTCAGACGAAATACGTAAAATATAAAGATAGTCATGGATAGTCATGGTCATTGTTAAAGAAAAATGTAATATATATGGCACCAGTAATTTTTAATAAAATACCCGATAGAATAAAAGAACAACCAATTAGGATATCTAAAAGACATCTTACAGCATTACTGTTGCAAAAGTGTTATTATTCAGTACAAGATTTCTTAGCCGATAAGTTAGTTTAATTTCTTTAGTTTGTAAGTAAAAATTTGCAGGCTAAGGCAGAGTGTACAAGGTTTCGCTAACAAGATATAACAACTTATTATATGTACCTACATGCATAGCAAATAAACATATATATTATATTCTATTCTATTCTATTCTAAAGTCATAATACGCTAAAGAAAGAAAGTCGTTTTTGGACAGTTGGCGAGAGGCGGCCATTTTGTTTCGTCCACCTCCTAGACGTTCGAATTTTTTTCCCAGCGATGGCTGGCATTTACAAATTTTAGACGAGCCGATCCGTATAAAGAGTTTAATAACTTACTATTATTGGTTATACCATGACAAGGAGGCCGAATAGAAAATTAAAATCCGTCAGCATCGTAATTTCTTTGTTGTGCAAATGGTTCTTATTAAAAAGTCGCATTTGACATTCAGATTGCGGTATTGTTCGCGCTTTTGAGGGGCATTGTTCTACAACTAATTGTTTTGTCCCCGTTTTTGGAGTGTATTGTGATTTCATCGTTTCCCGCGCATAATCAAGTAACTCGGAATCGGGATTAATTCTGATTGAGCCATTATGTTGATTCTCGAATGTTTTGTGATTGATATTGAAGTACCTTAATGCCTGCTATAAAATGTTTAACGGGAATATAAATCGTTGTTTAATTCGTCAGAAACAATGAAAATAAGTAAATCATTTCTATACCAAAAGGTGGAACTCCCTTGCAGTACACGTATTCTCTCCTTCCTACAACATGGGTTTTTTTAAGAGGTGTGATGAAGAAACTAGCGGATTGGCAAGGTGAAGACGGCAGGACTGCGCCACTAGCCGTCTTCTCCTTCTGCGATTCACACCGTGATGCGAACCAGACGTGGTGTGAATCGATGAAGTACCCTTCTGATCTGGACTCCGCTTCGCCTTACCCACTTGGTCCAACAGAGTATTATAAAACCCCTAAAAGTATTATATAGATATACCCTAATATAATACTTTTAGAGTTTCATTTACAACAACACACCAACGCCTGATCGGACTAAATGGGTTAAAAGTAGAGCGGTGCCATTTGCCTACTAGGTAAGCATTACTTGGTTCAGTTATTGTGTGTTAGTCTGAAATTGATAATAGTTACGTCAACCTAAGTAAAGTCAGTTTGTCAATTAATTTAAAAACTAAACGCTTTCAAAGATGGCCACTATAAAACAGCATACGAGTATTGTTACCACCATGAGTAACTTCATTACTTTGATCCGCCGGCGGCTACCAAAATATTTACAAAATTGGAAGCTCTAGCTCTAAATTCGAATGGCAGCCGGTGACGTCACGGGAAGCGTCGCCGGAAGCGGGATGCGCCCGGCATCCGCCCGATGCTCGAGCGCAAACTCGATCGCGACTCAAATTGAACGCGAATCACTGGCTGGCAAACTTGCCCCCTTACTGTGAGCTCTTATAGCAGTATTATTGCAGTTGTGGAAAAGAGACGCATGTATATTCACCGCTACACCCGTCTCGTTTTCACAACTGCAATAATACTGCTCTAAAAGCTTGTGGTAACCCCCTTGGTCTTATGTCATGACTAAACAATGCTGAAAAATAAAAAGCAAAATATATTGATGCAACTTTTTGTTTTATAATAACACAAGCAGCTGCGCTTACGAACCTCCTTGTGTGGACTTCAGCCTCTGCATATTTTTTTTATGTTCACACCTTGAAACATAGAGTACAATATATGTACATTTACACAAGCTTAGTTAATAAGTGTTATTTAATGTTTGCAAATTAACTTGAAAAAAAATGTGCCTAAGCCTCTGATGATAGATACCCGAAATAAAAAGCCAGAATAACCCACACCGGATTCAAATCTCGCTCGAGTTTACTACGAGCGGTTTCAACCTTATTTATTGAAGTAAAAAAGGTATTTAATATTTTATTAGCCCTTTATAAAAATAAAGTAAAACCCTATTCTACTGCAAATTACAAAATATCACAATTATTCATAACATAAGTCAAACATAACATTTATCTCGCTGCAACTCACAATTGTGACGGCAACGGCAGCCCCCCACAATTGTGACAGTTGCCAATTCGAATCGAGCACAGACCCACCGACACTCGGGGCGGAAATTAATTCTATGAAATTATGTCATTTTGACGAGTTAAAAGGCTCTATTTCCGCGTCTCTGAGGCGTCGTTCGTTTTCGAAATGTATTTTGACTTCAATTAATGATATTGTTTATTGATATCTCATTGTCATTGACGAATGGTAAAAACTCAGAATAATATAAATAGCTTTAGTTATTGTTCTAAGGGTAAAAACACGAGCCGTGTCCTCTATGGTACAAAGTTTTTAAAACTTATTTAAATACAAACTTTTTCTGTTCTGTCTTTAATTTGCTTTACAGAACGCTGCTTTTACGCCTTTTTCGTTGTAATGAATGGACTAGCTTTTAGGCTTCGTATTAATCAAGAAAAAAAAGTCTAATGTAATATTATCTTTTTTTTTTGTTGATGACTTTGTGCGATTAGCACATTTAGCCAGTGTCAAAGTAATTTTTCTAACAAGTAATACATAAATAAATAATATTTCTTTTCTGTATGATGATGATGAATGATAAAAGAGGAGAGTGACCAAATATGGAATACCAATTTGTTTTTTACGCATAATTTGCACAAGCGTTATAAATAAAAAACTTTTTGGAGTAATTATTAACAATCATACATTTTGTGCTTTATTTTGTGACATGTTTTGGTTAAATTGATTATTTCTATGTAAGAATTTAAGAAAAAAGTAAATAATGATGAAGGTACCTAAATGTGGAATAGGTACCCCAAATATGGAATACTATAAACACCATCAAAAATTAACCTTAACTTACTTGCGACTCTTTGGAAACTTTGTTATAACATAGAAAGGAACACAAATTATTTGCAAAAATCACAAATCCAGGCGTCAGACTCTGGTCCTGCGCAATCATTATGTGCCCAGAGACCACACGTGAGGCACTAGACCCATGTTTCCCCATGAGTATCATTCGAAAACAGCATGCCACAGAAAAGTCTGGAGCTGTATTTCCTATCAAGGCATCAGGCTCACTTTCGGTATCAAACAGTATTATCATCAATAGTCTAGAATTGGATACTATAATCCGTCCATATTTGGATTTTTCAACGACTTCAAACTGACATTCATCTATACTAATATTATAAAGAGGAAAGATTTGTATTTTTGTATGTGTTTGCAACGAATAAACTCAAAAACTACTGGACCGATGCAAAAAATTCTTTCAATTAGAATGCTACATTAGCGCTGAGTAACATAGTCTATATTTAAAAAAAAATGCAGTACAAAGTCCGCCGAGTCAGCTAGTATTTTTATATTTAAGAAAGTAATACAATCAAATACCGCTAAACCTACAACAGAACATCTAAAGTATCTCTAGAAGTTATAAAAACAATATTATGTGCACTTTTTGTACAAAAAATACGTATTTTTTACATGTCTTAGAAAGTTATGCGGAAGCGACAAAACAAAACACTGCGACACTAACGAGAGGGCTTGCTCGACTGACCTGTACAACTTGTACGCGCGAATGTAGATAGAAAAAAAGAGCCAAACACTGTTTGCTGCGTGTGTGAGTTTCCGTTTGAGAGAATTGCCGGTATTTCATATTAGGGATACTATCCCATATTTGGTCACTTTCCTCTAGAAATGAGAAGTGAGAAATGATATACCCAGCAACCCCTCGAGTATCTCAGTAAAGTTTTTAGAGCTTTACTAAGTCGTCACGCGGACTTCTTGACAGAATTTGAAAAGTGACGTTGCACTGTTTTGTTTCATTTGCCAACACTCATGCACACTCACGAACACTTAACGGTTAATAATCCACCATTATTTCTCATTAATATTCGACATAAAACAAATTTTAGAAAATAAAACAAAACCGCAGACATGACTCTTCACTTTCCCGCCAAGAAGTCTTTGTCAATTATATTTGATTTAAAAAAAGTCAATGACCCTAAATAACCTTTATGTCCCTCTGCCTAACTTTCATAGACAAGCGCTACGCGTGCCCCAAACTTTTTACTGTTTATCTTTTTTATAAAGTGAACGGGACATGGCTATTTTTAGCGGCCGCGACAATATCTGAAGGGTATGCATCACCACTATCGCTTACCATCAATTTAGCACGAACAAAAAGCTAGGGGTCACTGGAAAGAGATGCGCCCACCAGTTTTTATGATAAAATTTTACAGCACAATTTTTAAAATACTCCTTTAGTACCTACTGCTATCCGTTATCGATCCGGTCCGAACCCCTCGGAGAATCTAGTAGGGCACGGAGACACGCTCTAGGTCGTGATGCCGTTCCCTCTAGAAACCCTCCGAAGGTGCTTCGTTTCACACGGCTTGAGGAACCCTTTAAGCTTCTCGCCGCCCCAAAAAAAGCCCGATGAAGTTGAAAATGCCGTCTGAGGCAATCAATAAACTCTGATCCAAAAAAAAAATACTGCTATTCGTCATTCGATGGTATTATCTCTTACAGTATTATTTTCAAAATTTTACTCGAATACTAAACATTGATATGAAACTACTTTTACGAATCTACTTTATAAACATTAAATTTATGTGTAAAATAGAAGCGAGCAGGTCCGTAAAAGTAGTTTCATATCCATCTCTTACTGTATTAAAAGGAGGAGACGTGAGGAGACGATACTGGCTGCAGCATCAGGTTAGGTCACTCAAAATGTATTGCCACCCAAACTGAGGTCCAAACTTCAACTTTGCCAGACGGCAAAAGACAAAGTGGTCAAAAATTTGCTTTCTAAATTTAGACTACACATACTAACAAGTGAAGTTGAATAAATGCTTTGTAAAAAAGTATAAAAGTATTATTAATGGCATGCCATAAATACTAAAAAATAAAAAGAGCAATACAAGAATTGGTACAAAAGGTGACTGGAAATAAATTAAATTAGAATATTAATAGTGTGGCTGCATTGCCAGTCTATGGGCTCGTGCCATCACTAGCATTCTCGTTTGCGGCATTCTATTTGCGTTCGGATATTTTCGGAACGGAAACAGCCCGGTATCCGTTCGCTGGGGGTCTGGGTGCGATGAGCTTGCGTTTCGGTTGTCGTTTTAATCGGCTAGTCTTGCGTTTTGTTTCGTTTGGCACGCAATATTAAATTGCTTGTTTCAAAATCGAATGTAAGCAATGGTAGATAAATATACAACTCGCAATAAAATAAAAGTGATAAGATTATAGAATGAATGAATGATTGAATAAACAGTCATTGCTAATACGCGACACATACACAAAGTCACATTAATAAAAGGCAAACTAAAAAAAATGCAATTAAGAAGCCGTTATTCCTTACCAAGTAGCATAAAGTAGGAACCGTACCACTTTCGATAATAATGTACAAGATTCCCGATGAGCGTAGGTAGGCGACTTTGGGGCCACGGAGCCATAATGCTGTTTGTGGCGATGACACTAAAATGCCCTTTTATTTATATAGTAAAATTAATAATAAGAAAGGAAAAACTTCATATTCACTGGGAGATAGAATCAACAAAATTTCACTACCGATGTCAAAATTGGCCAACACCAGGGGCTGCTTCAAGTACGCCGCCGCCAAAATTTTGAACGACTTACCGCCGCCTAGGCGTTCTACACTTTCTTGCTCACTACCAACCTTTAGGCGTAAATGCCGACATTGGCTACTTCATAAGCAACCCTAATCTGGCATCGGCTTTAAAATATGTCTATCATTGATATGATTAGCCACCCGGCTCCTGTTTGTAATAAGTGAATTTTTGTGTACATGTGTATTTTTTTTTATTGTGTAATATCGTATGCTGTCCGCGTCTTTTATAAATAAGTAATATACTCACCAATTATTTTATTGTTATTGGTTATGGCAGAATAGCAGAGGCTGCGGGTCCCCTGCAGCCAATTAGTCATAGACCTTTTTGTCTCAACGTCAAGTTATGTTGGTCAATGTGCGTTGTATTTTTATTTTATTTTACTGTGTTTGAGACAAATAAACAATTTTTTATTTATTTATTTATTTTATTTAAATATTATGTACAATTATTATTTAGCAACCTTAATTTAATGTTAATATTTAAGATTTTGTTTTTTTTTTTATATTAACGGGTAAGCACAGTGCCTTGATCTCACCTGATGTTAAGTGATGATAAGGCCAATGATGGAAGCGCACTTCACCCGGGATCCTCAACTAGTGAGGCACTGGCTATCTTATCTCTAGCTGCCGGAACGCAACAATGCTACAAACATTGATGTTATGGAGACATATTTAGATAAGATGGTGGTAGCTAGCCAGGCGGACAAACAAGCCCTACCACCAACCAAACCGAGTACACAAACATGTACCCCCGCTGGGAATCGAACCCGGGACCACTGGGACTACACCAGTGGTCTTAGCCACTACACCACAGAGGCGATTAAATATATACAACAACTTAAATATATATTTAATAATATTAATATATATTTAAGTTGTTGATGCTATTCAATGTTTTTTTTTCATGTATAGGTATAATCAAACAGGGCTACTTTCGAGCTGCATTTTTATTCCGGATCCTATAACTTCTACATAATTGATGGAAGTGTACTCATACATAAAACGTACGTTAAAATCTACTTCGATTAAGGGTCTAAGGCACTTAGTAGATAAATTTATTATTATTATTATTTAATTTCACAAAGTTTAACAGAAACCGTAAAAAAATAAAATTTCATAGTTTTAATAAATAAAATGTCAAATGTCAGAAGGTTCCTCACTCTGCAGCCCTAACCACCGATAGCTTGGGTCTATCCCCGCTGCCGGTGGCAACATAGGTTAAGTTTTTTATAATATTTTTTATTATAAATATGTTTTTATAGAAAATATTGTAAAAAAAAATTCTTAAGATGTATATTGAATAAAGAAAATAATAATGAATAATATTAATAAATTCATTAATTCATTCATTTTTCATTTGCAACGTTGTCGTTTTGTATAACAAACAGAATTAAACAAATCACAAATCACAATAAAGTACTCTTAAAGTAATTAATTACAACGGTATTTTTTCAATATAATAAGTAAGGAATTTCATTTTTTTTAAAGATCTTAATAAAGGATTATATTTACCACTTTTGGGTTTCGCTCCATTAAATAAGGAAGTTGTCAGGTATGATTAATGATATTGCTTTCGGCTGCCTTTATCCCCGTTTATTATAATAAATAGATTCTAAGAATAGTATTTTTTTTTGTATTAATTAATTTATCATTACGTACGTGTATTGATTGGTTGTCTTGTTGACAATTTCGTTAATACCCATCACTTAAATATGTAATTTCATTTCTGTTCATATAATGCGTATTACATATCTTAACTAACTTCCTTTAAAGCTTTTGATATCAAAATTTGTAACGTCTCATAAATATCCAGCCCCCTGCCTGATCTACATAATCTCAGAAAGTCCGTGTCACTTTCAGTAACAAACATGAAAAATTAAAATGGAATCCATCGTATTACCGCTGAGGCTTTCTAACTTTACGAAGTGTGTTACGGATTATGCGGAGAGTCAGCGAAGGTTGAGTCGTACTGGTAAGAAATGGTTCTTCTTGTTAAAATTCTTGAAGACCATTTAACATTTCTTTGTTCTATCCAAACATACATTGTATGGGATACCAAGATCTACCTGTCACTTATCAAAATATATATAATCGGCAATAGCCAATAGTTAGTCATTTGTTTATGTCAACTACGTATAAAATATCTCCTTTTGTGACGTATGAACCCTGAAAAGAAAAAAAAATAAAGTTTGAACACAACGACCGAATATAAAAAAGTTGGAAAAATTGTGTAAAGATTTAGAGCTTACTGGCAGTTATGTCATAAGTATAATTCCACTTTGCATACGATAAACATTGAAATAATCAATTTCTACAAGCCTTAGGGCGGCCATACACGGGCAGCTTACACGACTGCTTCAAGCTGCGACCTACAATCTTCTATTCACAAACATACAGCAGCTCGGTCAGCAGCTCGGTTGACTGGCAGCTTCACTACAGCTAGGACACATTATATTCGGACACAGTGTCCGAATTGACACTTTTTAATTTTATTATTTTTTTCACTGACGATTCGGACACCAATAAAAATAGCTGCTTTGTGCAGTCAGATAAAAAACTTCTAATGACTTCACGACTGCTCAAGCGATCCGTGTATATAGACAATATGTCAAAATATATAGGTATTCGTATATTACATAAATACTTAATCGTAATTTTATAATTTTATTATATTGCATTCCATGCTATTCTATTTTATTAATTTAACAAAACAAAACACATTAGGCGACTTAAAAAAGTGCACAGACAACTTAGCGATCTACTTTGGGTCGCGCTTAATTATTGTTTATTTTATTATCATAATCTATACTAATATTATAAAGAGGAAACCTTTGTATTTTTGTATGTATGTATGTTTGCAACGAATAAACTCAAAAACTACTGGATCGATTTAAAAAATTCTTTCACCATTAGAATGCTACGTTAGAGCTGAGTAACATAGGCTATATTAAAAAAAATATGTACTAAAAACGACAAATTAATTTTCCAATAAAAAATTATTTGTTTGTTTTGTTGTCATGGAAACCATTGATATAATAATTAACTCAATGATGGAAACTGTCAAAGCGATACGAAGTCCGCGCGGGTCAGCTAATCATGTATAAGTTCATGTAGCACGTAAATACGCTTGCGCTGAACAGTCGAGCAAAGAGCTGCCACAACACGAGTTGTTACAACTTATTTTCTGTAGTTACTTTTTTTATTTTTTTTTATTTAAATAAAATACACAACCATTTAACTCCGGTAATCTCTTTATCTGCGTACCGCAACTACCACTACTTCCACTAACTAACAGCATCCTCAAGTGTACGTAGTCAAACTGCCCCCCAACCGCCTAACACTCTCGCATTCGATCGCTTTGAAAGCGAGGCCCTCGCCTCGCTTTCTATTATAATATCGAAATATAATATCGAATAATATCGAAAGCTATAGCTTATAGCTTTTGATATTGCTTTCATATTGCTCTCGAAATAACAAGATGCCGCCTCCTCCTCGCCCCGCCTTCAAAGCGATCGAAAGCGAGAGAGTTAGGCGGTCGACCCCCTGGTCCGTACACATGTTAATCCGTTGGTATTAATTTGTCTATTCTTTATTGCAAA
This sequence comes from Eudonia mercurella, assembly GCA_963082485.1. Lineage (NCBI taxonomy): Eukaryota > Metazoa > Arthropoda > Insecta > Lepidoptera > Crambidae > Eudonia > Eudonia mercurella. Next base: position 2,439,291 of record OY720034.1, on the reverse strand, counting down.
ATGAAAATAAAAAAGTACAAAAGGCTGAATTAATGCCAAATGGCATTCTCTACCAGTCGACCTAAGGGCTAGACAGAAAAATTGGTAAGCGGTGCGACAAAGAACGTAAATGAAACATATACTACATAAATTAATAACTGAAATATACATATTAAGTTTATTAAATGAAATGATAATAATATAATACATACTATAAAATAAAAAATAAAACTTAAATAAAAATAGACTACATAAACATACTCAAACATAACAGAATAAAAGATGATGGGAATCTCTTACGTGGGTGTTGATTCTTGTAGTAACAGTTTACACACCATTGTTTTAAAAACCAGTTTACTTGGAGCTTGTCTGACTTTTTCGGGTAGAGCGTTCCATAATCGAATGGCCTGAACTGTGAAGGAATCTGCAACGAATCCTGAATGATGCAAAGGAGTGGCGAGAAGATGATTATTTGATGAGCGAAGTTGGCAGGCATGACTTGAGCTTAGGAAACTGAAACTACATTTAAAGTAAGAAGGAGAATTAGGATCGTTTAGAATAGAAAATAGAGTTGTTAGAATTCTGGACTTACGAGGTTGCGGGATTGTCAGCCTATTAAGCTGAAGACGATAGGATGATATATGGTCGTAATTGCGTAAACCAAAAATAAAGCGTATTGAGTTATTGAGAAGACGATCTAATTTATTAAGAGGGTCCTTATTTAAATCGGGATAGCAAACATCAGCATAATCAATAATTGGGAGAATAGGGCTTTGTACGAGCGAAACTTTGGTTTTGTGAGGCAGGAAGTTCTTAAGCCTGTAGAGAGAACGTAGTGCAGCGGTGACTTTCCGGCTTACTTCGGTGACCTGAGGAGACCCTGAGGAGACCAACTGAATTTGCAAACCAAGGTCCTTGACGCAGGAGCAGAAAGGAATGTCAACACCGTTATAAGTGACAGGTGATACAGCAGAGACATTAATCTTACACAGCTGACGTTGACTACCAATAATTATGGGATGGCACTTCATGGGATTCACCGTTACTTTATACCGCCTCGACCAATCACTTACACTCCGCAGATCGTCCGTCAAAGCAGCTAAAGCGGCGTCAATGTCAGTAACATGATTATCAAGATACAATTGCAGGTCATCTGCATACAAATGGTGAGAACAGCGAATAAGAAGAGTTAAGGAGTTATTAAAAAGGGAAACAGGGAAAAAAGAACGTCCCGGAGCTCTCTTTCCCGGAATTTACTATAATTCTAATATCTTTGCTACCACACTTTCGTATTTATTCCGAGTCATCATCTCAGCCAAAAGACGTCCACTGCTGGACAAAGGCCTCCCCCAAGGATCATCATGGGGGGTATTTGCCGTAATCGCCACGCTTGGCAGGCGGGTTGGCGATCGCAGTAGGTTGAGGGTAACCTCAGAGAGATGCTGCTGCCCATCCTCTGGAATGGTCCCTTAGTCGGCTTTTACGACACCCAGGGGAAGAGATGGGGTGGTGCTATTCTTTATCCCCGGCACCCTTCGATCAACAATACTCGAAGCCGGCACCACACAGGGAGTATTTATTCCGAGTACTACTTCAAATTTAAAACGAATATATATTTTCGTCGTTGACAAATATTCAGGGCAATCTTTCCGCAGCGTAATCCATTGTAACGAACCATTTTGACAGACGCGAATCCTATTGCGGAATTCTTCCAGTTTGTCAATTTCTCTCTCGTGCCTTCGTACAAGTGGTTTAATTGAAAATTTCAATCCCGGCGCATTCGTGCGACGTATATACGATTGATCAAGTAAGGGTTATTCTTTTAGTTTTATCCAATGAAATTAAATTAAATTAAATTAAATATATTAATATTTTGTATTCTAAATTATCTTATCTCTTATCTTATTCTGTTCTCAGATTTTATTTTGAACTGTAATAATATGGTATACCATATTATTACAGTTATAACCTGTGAGTTTTACATTCATATCGATTCATCATCATCATCATCATCATCATCATCATCATCATCATCATCATCATCATCATCATCATCATCATCATCATCATCAACCCATACTAGCTAGTTCACAGTCATATCGACAATAGCTATAATGAAGTTCGTACTGGTACTTACTTATATAAATTATCAAACATCATCACATCATCATCAGATGATGAAAATGTTGATAATGACCATGAAGATGATAATAAAGATTCATATGGCACATGCCTCCCATGATTTTTTTAAATAATATTATTATTAATTATAATTATAATAAACGCCTCGGTGGCCAAATGGCAGAGCGCTCGGCCCGTTACCCGAAAGTCCCCGGTTCAGTTCCCAGGTCTGGCAAAATGTATTTCAGATTTTTCGATGCAATTTAGCAAGCGTGGTGATTAAGCCAATACCCATCAATTGTAGTGATGCCTTGATTTCAATGATGGAGGCCTTTGCCCAGCAGTGGGACAATTATAGACTTTACATACTATTATTTTTATTTTTTAGTAATAACAAACATCCCCATGTTAAAATCCACCACGCTGGCCCAATGTGGGTTAGTGAGATAGCGCTGAAATTGCAAAAAACAAATTACTTTGCTACTTAAATACAGACGGATGGAACTCATTTCACAAAATCAACTTAATTTTAGCATTAAAATAAACCTTATTTTCTGGTGAGGCGAAAGTTGATTTTTAATGTTATTTATTCGTGGTACAGCCAAGAAAATTATGCGGAGGGAAGGACGAGCGTGATGGAGAGACTGTCAGAGGCATTACTATGCCAAATCAATTTCAAAGCCCCTACTAAGGTACCTTTAAAGTTGACAAAAATGGAAAGAAAACTGTATATTAAACCTGAGTTTTCAGATGGCTAATTTGTTTAGTCGCGAAAAGACGCACGGTTGCCGCGATGTAACCGCGCTGTTTTGAAAATTACAGAAATAAAAACACTCGTTGCCCTTATAAAAATATAGTGCTATTTTTAATTCTTGCATACAAACCCTTATTATTTTAATATATTAAACATAAGCATACTTGGGCCATACTGTGCACACAATTCCATGTTAAGAGTTATGGTATATGTAATGCTATCCAAATACTATTATATTGTGTGTTAATGGCGGTAACTAAATTTGTAAGGTGTCTTCAAAAAATATCAACTCGAATCGAGCGTGAGCTTAAATTTCTATAGACATTATTGAGAATAAAAACAATAATTTAAAGAGCTACGAGTGTAGTGTATCATATCTGGGGGCACGGCAGTGCCCCCGCCAAGTCGAGCAAAAAAGTAGCATGGCCATACCATCCTTTTCTCGAAACAGTTCAGGCCATTTTCGACCCCCTATAACTTTGTTGTGGATAAAACTAGAAGCCTGAATTTTCAGTAATCAAGCAGGCATTGTATAAAAACATTATATTTCAAATTTCATTCAATTTGAACCAGTAGTTTAAGAATTATAACTAGTCAAAGTTTCTTAATTTTGTCACTTACTGGCTCACTGACCGATCATCAAAACTCTAAGGCACTTTTAGCAGACATAAAAGCTTTAAACTTAGATTACAATTAGTGTTTCGATCTCGAACTCCTCCGTGCTTCGGAATGCCGCTGTTCCCGGCTGCATTAACGATTGATGCGATTCAATATATCAACAATTGTTAACAACCACCGCACCGCACTGGGCCCGCGTGGCCCGTTCTCCCTATCCATCCATAGGGAAGGCTCGTGCCCCAGCAGTGGGGACATAAAAAATGAACTGATGATGATGATGATTCTCCAAACAAAGCTTACTACCTAAAAGTGAGTTTCGATCGAGAAACAATCGTACTGCCGCCACCAGAAGCCACGAGTTATCAGCACAAATAATTTCCTATTACAAGCACATACTAAGCCGCCATCCCAATTTTCTTAAATAAACATCTTACAAGTCCCGGGAGACCGCGACCGAATAGCGTGCTTCTCTGAAATATAAGAAGATGTTACATTTTAAAAACTTCTTAAGCATAAGATTCTAAAGAGCGCTTGTTTACCGAATAAATCAAGTTTGCACTTTGAACCAATGACTTACTAGGATCTGTGATAAAGTAATTTCCGTTTCTTGTACACCATTAGCCAGTTGGAATATTATCTTTTTAATAAATCTTATGTTTTTGTCAGTAGAAGTATGTCAGTAGTTGGATACTGGTATAGAAATGGTTCTAAATCTATCTAGCTACCACCGTTCTTTATGAAATGTTACTATAACGTCTGTTAGTTTCATATTTTGAATTCCAAAAGTTAGGTATAAGATCACTTTTAAGATATAGTAAGAAATAAGATAGCCTAGTTTCTTAGTATACAGAATAGAAAAGGTACCTACATATATTTATTTAAAAATTAACAAATTTTTACTTACAAACTGAATAAATTATACCAACTTATCGGCTAAGAAATCTTGTACTGAATAATAATATTTTTGCAATTAGTAATGCTGTTAGATGTTTCTTTTTAAATTATCCTCATTGGTTGTTCTTTTATGTTATCGGGTATTTTATTAAAATAGTAGTTGAGGACTCCTGGGTGCTTATAGAATAGAATAGAATTTTTTTATTCATAACCACATCAATTATTAACAGCAACATGAACAAAAAACTTAAAACTAGACGTGGTGTTGAATCGGTCTCCACTCAGCATAATGTCGCGATACCTGGTTGGCACCCCGACGCTGATCTTTCGTGGAAACCAGAAAAGTAATTATTATTATTATTATATCAGCCATAGCTGTCCCACTCCTGGGCAAAGGCCTCCCCACACTTTTTCCACACCTTCCGGTCCCCTACAACATCACGCCATTCCTTTATGAACATATCAAGGTCGTCCCGCCATCTTCGTCTTGGTCTACCTGGTCGCCTTTTCGCATTTTGTGGGGTCCACTCCGTTGTGATCCGAAAAGAAAAAAGAAAAGAAAAAAAGAAAAGTAATAATAATAATAAATAAATAAATAAAAGATAAAAGATAGGTGACATCACTGCACGCCAGCGCCATCAACTACATCAAATCAGATACATTTTTCTGATCCCAAAATTAGTGGCTCCAGTATATAGAAAGTCGGAAATGCGAAACCATGAAAATATTATTCAAATTCAAATTCAAATTCAAATTCAAATTGAAAGAAAGATGAGTTATCCTTAACTTTTTTTTAAATATTTTAAGTAATAGTATAATATAAACATAAATTTAATTTATCGCTGATTGCGTTGTGTGTAATGTAATGAACACCATTTTGTTTCACACGTCATTAATCTTCGCCGACGACGTATGGGTCATTTAATTTTCGTTCTGTTACTGGTATAATTTAACGCTGACAGCTGGTTGCACTGACCCAAGCTTTACTTCTTACGTTTTGTACAAAAGTTGTTTTTTTTTTAAATTTCGAATTATCTTGTAACTACATGTGGCACTGTAAATGCAAAAATTCAAATAATAAGAACTCATTGACTGTGTACAAGCGGACAAGTGAAGTGCTGGTCGACCACCTACTAGATGAGCCAGAGATGTGAGCTGATCGCTAGAAAAACTTGGATGCGATCAGCTCAAAAGAGAATGCTTCCCTTCCTCCTCCAGGCCTCCTCGGCCTATACCTGCTTGTCGGTCTTTTACAGGCTATACTTCGGAGAGTGTGCTGTTGAGCTGCATGAGCTCATTCCACCTTTTCCACTTCACCATCGGGAATCCAGACGTACGGTTGACAACCACCCTTACCTGGTTGACATTTCACTTTTGCGCACCAAGCGTTTTGCTACATTTATAATGCGTACAGCCAAAGAGTGGAATTCCCTACCGGCGTCTGTGTTCCCGAATGCATACAACCCTAAAGTTTTTAAAGCCCGGGTGAATAGGCTATTTTTGGGCAAGCTCATTCCATCGTCGGCCTCTTTTTAGCCCTAGGGATAAGAATGAGGCCAAGAGCATGCCCATTCTACAATAAAAAAAATTTAAAAAATGCCCATCCGTACCCACGGATGGGCATTTTTTAAATTTTTTTTCTACCCAGTACCTACCCAGATACCGTCTGAAAATGATGTTGAATTTTGTAAAAACGTGCGGTTAATGCCTCAGTTTGGTAGGTTTATGTTATTGACGCATATCTTTTTTATTACTAACATAATATAAATAAGAAACAAATGCTGTTAGTTGGTAAGCTCATCAATTAAAATAGGATTTTGCACATTGTGTGGACCATGGTCCATACTAGGACATAGGATACATTTTATCCCTGCATCAGGTTCCTATGGGATAGTGTAGTCGAAATGATGTCACGGGCAACAGCCAACTTTTAATAAAAAATAAAAGATTTTTTTTTAAAACTCAATGCTCTACTAAACAATTAGTTAAAAGAATACATTGTGCTATGAAAATACTTAATGAATGAAACAATGCAAATGAAAAATTGAGAGCTTCTATTGTAACTCTGTCTCCATTCATGGGATTCTTAATTAGTGATACATTAATAAAACGAATACCATGAATAAAACGTTAAATTACGATAGTTTTACAGAGAATTTTACTCTCAACTTGTTAAAAATAAATGCAATTTGTATTTTAAAACATGCAAGCAGAATTTGAAAAACCGGTTTTTTTTTGTCTGTTTTTTAAACATCTTATATTATTTTATACTGCATGGCTAATAAGCAAATAAGCATAATTATGTTTCGTCTAATGGATATCAATTACTGCAACATATATATGCTAGCAACTAGCAACTAGAATCTCTGCAATTGCGTAGAGATGTGGCGTCACTCAGCGTGTTCACCATGGCGAGTGCTCTGAAGAACTCTTTGACCTCAACCCACCTTCTCCCTTCCTTCATAGGAGTACACGTGCTGCCCTTCGGAGTCACCGCTTCACTGTCTCAAATATCCCATCGCGTACAAAGAAATTTGGTGACTCGTTTCTTTGTCGCACCTCCAAAAGATGGAATTGTCTACCAGCACATGTTTTCCCTCCTTCCTATGATATGGGGTCCTTCAAAAGAGGCGTGAAGGAGCACCTTGTGGGCCAGCAGAATGAGGTTAACTGATGCTACGTTTGTTTTCACGCTGTAGTCTTTTTTTATAGTTAGCACGGCAGATGATATCTCTTCACCTAATGTTAAGTGGAAATGGAGTCCAGACGCGAAAACAACTGGTGCAGCGTGAAAACAACGCAGCATCAGTCACCTTCACCCTGCTGGCCCACAAGGTACCTCTTTACGCCTCGTTTGAAGGATTTAATGTCAGCAGGAGGGAAAATGTGATCTGATAGAATAATACATCTTATGTATACTTGCATACCTTTGTAATTTTAATGTACGTCCATACATGAACATGTAAAAATAATACAAAACTACTAAAGATATGCGAAGCCAAAGGTCTATTCAAATAATTATGCTTTACAAAATAATTCGAATTACTCCAACTTTGTGGTAGCTCCAACAGCATGTATGTACCATTAGAATTTCACTTGGGAATTCCAAACACAATATAAGACGGTTTGTCTCAGTTATAAGGTTGTCCAAAGCGATAAAATGTCGATGCCTTTAAAAATATTTAAACACATCTAAACCTTGTTTACGACTTTCTTTATTTTGGCATCTAAGCAAATATACTGACGAACATTTTAAGCTTCTATAAGTGTTAAAGGCTTTTAGGATTAAATGTCTTGAGGTCTGCCTCTTACGACACCTAGAGGAAGAATTTATCTTTCATTACCACGCCTGATTCTTAAAAAGAATACAGACCAGGACAGACGTAGAATTTACTTCAATACTAATACCAATTGTTATAATAATAAACAGGTGGCACTATCATTTCAGGTTCAAAATTTATTCATTAATCTTAGGTACAAAATAGTTATTTTTTATCTTTATTGCATTGTTCTTATTAACATAATAAATATGTTTCTATTCCATTTAAACGTCAACTCAAAAACACCAAAAGCTAAAATTCACAGTTTCTCATGCGTGCCAACCCTAGCTAAAGAAATGTCTCTAAAATGCCTCCAAAATGCCGGCATGCTCGCATGCGTCTGGAAATCTTTGAATTGTTGTTACAAGACGGACGACGTGAAATTTAAATAAAATTCTCCGTAGAGTTTGCTGACAAGCTTCAATCTATTTTTGGTACTTTCAAGGACCAAACATTTTTATTTATATGATATGCTTATTAATGTGACACGTGTCTAATAATGTAAAAAACAAGTACAAACATAACTAAAGTGTAATAAAAAGACATTTCTTAAAATGATAGATTATAAAGTAAAAACCTTTTTAAAAAACAAGCTTTTATTTAAATGCGCTAAAAAAAATATAAATTTTTACTTTAAAACTTTTACTATCAACTTATAACGTCATTACACAATTTATACGACACAAAAGCGCGATTTATTTGTGTATATAAACAAGTAAAATAACTTGATGTGATTGATTTTAAATATTAAAATTTTCAATCTAAGTAAATACGAGTACTTATATCACTCATATATCGCGACTTGACTGAGCTTTTATATCATATCGTTTTTTAAAAAGGTTTTTACTTTGTAATCTTTTTTTATTTATATGTTTACGGGTAAGCACAGTGCCTTGATCTCACCTGATGTTAAGTTATGATAAGGCCAATGATGGAAGCGCACTTCACCCGGGATCCTCAACTAGTGAGATACTGGCTATCTTATCTCTAGCTGCCGGAACACAACAATGCTACAAACATTGATGTCATGGCGACATATTTAGATAAGACGGTGGTAGCTAGCCAGGCGGACAAACAAGTCCTACCACCAACCAAACCGAGTACACAAAGATGTACCCACCGCTGGGAATAGAACCCGGGATCTCTGGATCTAAACCGGTGGTCTTAAGCACTAGACCACAGAGGCGGAATCTGTGGGTGTGCCGGCATTTTGGATTTAGAATGACGTCACACAATTAACCATGCATTGTCATCCGAACTGAACATATATACAAAATTTCAGCTCAGGTCGAAGATATCTGCTTCAAAATTGAGTTCGTTCGTAATAAAAATAGTTCATAAACGTTGAGTTCGTAGACTAAGAAATTACACACAGTTTGTTGATATCATGGCATGTGGTTTTACTCTTTCCCTCCTTCTATTATCAGTTCAAATCAAAACCCTGGTTAAGCAAATCAAAAGCTGTTATAAAAAGCTAAACTCCAGTTTAAAGTATGCCATGATTCACACGTCACTGTAAACAAGCAAATTCATCAAAGTACGTACTTTTACACGTACTTATACGAAAGAATTCCACATACCAAGTATGAATATTAAGAAAAATGCCGACAGTTGCCTCAGTAATAGCACTTTGCTTTAAGCCCTGATTTATATCGGCGCACTAAAAGCACACCGTGTGGAATAAATAATAAGAAATCCCAAGATGGCGGCTAAACAGTGTTATAGGGTTGTCGCGATCACCCTTATCAACCGATATTGACGCCTCTCAGGATTTCTGAGAATCATATGCGTAAGTAAGGGTTCGATTGTGATTATTTATTTTTATATATTGAATTCTTCTGTACGTGTGTTTGTCACTTAACTCCTCCTAAACTCCTGGATCGATTTGGATTATTAATTTTGTGTGTATATTTCAATGGGTTCCTGGATGGTTTGAAAACACAATTGGACCCGATAGAAGGCGCTGCAATAGGGGTCCATCATGGGATACGGGTGTTCTCAAGTGGACGAAGTCGCGAGCGGGCCAATAGTATTTTATATAAATGTTTTGCTTGTCATTGCTTGGACCATTAGCGATGTGTCACCATTTTCGGGAGATGGTGTAGGTCACAGGTATTTCTTGCTTGTTTAATAGTGTAATATTTATTTTGCGATTATATATTATAACGAGAGCTCTTGGCTTTACATTATACGATGTTATGGACCGAAGTGGAAACGCACTTTTCCTGGAATCCTTAACTACTGAGAATACTGGTGATCTTATGACTAAATAAAACCACTATGTTACTAATGATTTTGGTATGGTGAGAGGCTATACTTTATTTCCTTATGAACATAATATTTACAAAGTAAACTAAACTACTTAAAACTAATCTCTTAAAAACTATCTAATACAATTTATAATTTAAAAAATTTCTCCAGATCATCCAAATTAGACGGCTTAAGAGGCTTAGATTAGATTGTTATAATTAGACTAACTACTACCGACAACTACTAGATTTACGTACTCTTAGGGTGGATTCGACCAAACTTGAATTTCATCATCAGCTCATTTTATGTCCCCACTGCTGGGGCACGAGCCTTCCCTATGGATGGATAGGGAGAACGGGCCATAAACCACCACGCGGGCCCAGTGCGGATTGGTGGTTGTTAACGACTGCTAATGCAGCCGGGACCAACGGCTTTACGTGCCTTCCGAAGCACGGAGGAGCTCGAGATGATAAATTTTTGGTCACCCATCCGATGACCGGCCTTTGCGAAAGTTGCTTAACCTCAGCTCTCGCAGACCGGGCGCGTTAACCACTGCGCCATCGAGCTCCTCACTGAATTTATACAAGATTAACTATACCAAGAACATATCTATTCCACGATTTTATTCTCGAATAAAAGAAAGGTCATTTATCCCCACAATCCACAGATTAGTTACTCTTGGAATTGTTATTCTTCATTATTGAGTGAATAGCATGTAAATGGTGAATGAATGAATTATCCGGCCAATGGCCATTGTTCTACAAAAGAACTATTTAAAAGGCAAAGTCCTGACAACTCTATTTTGTCGTCTAGAGCATAACTGTAGCTGTCAAAGTCGAATGTCAATGTCATGTGGTACGCGGACGCCATTAAAATACTCTCGGATTATCTCTGTTAATCCACGCTGGACGGTGGTATAGTGACTATTCCCGAATAGGTAAGCTACTCCGAGAATAGTGCGTGGTAAAACGAAATTTTGATTTATATTAATATAATTTCGATTTACTCTCGAATAACTAACGATTTAATCTAAGAATAAGAGTTACTCTCGCTTAGTCGAATCCACCCTTAAAATACTAACTAAACTGAAATAACATACTACTTTGGAAACCAACTCCTAGATGTCAGAATCAGTTCTTTTTTTAATAAATATAAAAGAGAAAGCCTCATTTCAAAAGAAATTCTGAACAATTGAACAACCCTAATTAAACCCAACATAACAAGTACAAGTATAAAATAGGGTGATAAAATTACGGCATTGCATAAAATATACACTTTTCAGGAGGAAAAGTAGACGAAAATATAATTACATATCGTACAAAAAACATGAAACTGGAATTCCAATATTTTTCTACTGACCGTGAATAAATGTCGGTGTCGAGACCAGAAACTTCGGGTTAGATTCGTAGTGATTATTTAAGGGGGTGCAGCGCGGAATTTGAAAATTTACGTGTTTTTAAGTCACTGGTGCTAGGCGCTGAATAGGTCTTATACATTAAAAGGACTAGTATAGGTTAGCTTGATCCTTTCACAAGGGCATGGTTGTCTTGGAATTTGAAACAAATACCCAGAAACTGCATAAACTATACGTAAAATAATGTTATCTAAAAACTTATTTCTTCAGAAACTTTGTAAATATAGCACAAATGAAACAATGATCCGACATCAAAATGTTTGTATTGATATTCCGCAGGTCACTGTTGTCTTATTTTTCAATAAAAAACATGAATATGAAAATATAAAGGCTTTTCTTATTTTTTACCCAAACGCCTATGATTTTACGAAAGTAAACATTGCTCTAATTAAATCACCAGCCTACTCTGTACAGATATTAGTGTGCGTGCGTATTCGTAGTCGTGCGCCGTTATCACACCACAGCCACGCGCCGCTCGCTCGCTATCATAAAGAAACTTGAAACCCGCAGTTTTGCGTCTGCGCTGCACCCCCTTAAGTCCGCCTGGCTAACATTTTGAGTAGCATTCTCATTGGTTATGGATCCTGCGCAAAGTGCACTTCAGCCCTATCATCGGGCAAGGTTTGTTATAAAAACAAACCTTTAAGTTGGCTCATTTTCAATTTCACTTAGGTCTTTCGACACGTTCCAGCGTTACCCCTTAACATAACAAAGATTTTCCAAAAGGGTAATCTTCGAGAATGACTTGGTAATATTTCTACACCCCATATAGATCCACTTGCATTTCGTGCGCGTACAACAGATTTATTCGGCGTCTTCTATAGAGCGTATTCGATTAAAATACGAGAGACACATCCCACGAAGACGTTAAGTGCCTTATTACTATTCAGTAAGGCTTCCACTCATATATACCGCGATGGAGCACAGTGGAAGCAGAAGAGTATGCGAGTTTATATGCGGGAGTCCCGACCGATTAGCGGGATCAACAAGCGAGCGTCAGCGACTATTACTTACTTGGGTGTGTAGCACGTATCTTCCTTCCTTCCTTTCAGCATAGATGTCCACAGCTGGATGTATGCCTCTCCTATATCCTTCCAAATTGTGCGGCCTTTCTGATCCAGTTTGGGCCTGCTGACATTTTAATTTGATGAAACTGACACATGCAAACCACACTTTGAAAAACTTAACATCCTTACCTTACCTTGTATCTACATTTTTGAATTATGTGAGTTTGTCCGAAAATACCCTGAATTTTATAATATAAGAAAAAATATCCAAAGCAAAATAATACTTAGACATAAAAACAGGTTAAATCTTCCTATTTCTCGTATAACAATGCACTCTTCCGGTCCTTTAGTCATGTCAATAAAAGTAGATAATAAGTTACCTGAACATATTAAAAATGAAGACACGTTGAGGAATTTTATTAACAAATTAAGAATTTTTCTGTTAAACAAAGCTATTATAACATAAAAGAATATTTTAATGATAAATCATCAACTATAAAATAATTAATAAATTTAAATATATATATATATGTCGGAGATGGAAACGGATTTTGTTGGAAAGCGTCGTCTCCGTCCGCCATTTTGTGCGTAGAATAGAGTCAGTGCGCACACGTCCGGCACAGTCGAGCTCCAGAAGTAAAGTGAGTGCGAGAGTGCGTTTCACAAACTAACGTTACCTCACTGACAAGTGACAGTGACAGATGTCATAGACTCACTATGCTCCCACTACTCGCTCGAACTACTGACTCAGGGATAATTTCATAATGCCAAGTTATTCTGCCAAGCTATTCAGCCTAGTATCGATAGATGCCGTTACTAGTCTATGAAATAACTCCGACACGGCCATTCTGACACTGCGCGCGTCCTCGAGCGCAGCAGTTCCTGAGCTCTTCTTTTAAGAGCAACTAGATTCAAATGCGAAAACATTAAAGCACGAAGTGCGGAGCTTCCAATGCGTAAGCGTTGAAGTACGAAGCGCGGAGCTTCCAATGCGTAAGCGTTGAAGCACGAAGCGCAAAGCTTCCAATGCGTAAGCGTTGAAGCACGAAAGCGCGGAGCTTCCAATACGTAATCGTTGAAGCACGAAGCGCAAAGCTTCCAATGCGTAAGCGTTGAAGCACGAAGCGCGGAGCTTCCAATGCGTAATCGTTGAAACACAAAGCGCGGAGCTTCCAATGCGTAAGCGTTGAAGCACGAAGCGCGGAGCTTCCAATGCGTAACCGTTGAAGCAAGAAGCGTGGAGCTTCCAATGCGTAAGCGTTGAAGCACGAAGCGCGGAGCTTCCAATGCGTAAGCGTTGAATAGAAGAAAACAAAAAGAAATCAAAGAACATTTGCTGTTAACTTTAACTTTAAAAATCTAATGAACGTTTTATGCAGGCTTCCTTTTTTTTTTGTAACAAAAGATAACCAAGCACAGTATTTCCCGTTCGGTCTATCCTGACCAAACAATAATTGACTCTTACATTTAGCTCCACAGTAGGCACTATAATAGGCTCTACAGTAGACTCTGCAGTAAGCCTCACAGTAGGCCCTACATAAAGCTCTACATAAGTCTCTACATAAGTCTCTACATAATTCTCTACATAATTCTCTACATAAGTCTCTACATAAGTCTCTACATAAGACTCTACATAAGTCTCTACATAAGTCTCTACATAAGACTTTACATAAGTCTCTACATAAGACTCTACATAAGACTCTACATAAGACTCTACATAAGACTCTACATAAGTCTCTACATAAGTCTCTACATAAGTCTCTACATAAGTCTCTAACTTATTTAAAACTGAAAACTAAACCTTTTCGATTTAGAAAGATAACAAATCAAATGTAACATAACAAAAGAAAAGGTAACTAGACAATCCAAATCCAAACTAGATAACCAGGTAACCAGGGCCATTAACCATTCGTTGCACAAATCAAAAGTCACTATTTACAAGCTATGTAAGCTTTAAAATCACCTCGAGTTACCCCTCCAATGCCACGGCTCTCACAGCCGAACAGCGATCCCAGTCGCTTACGCGTGTCCATCTCAGTGGAACCCTGCGCACGTCTGCATCACCCTCTGACTACACACTACTGTCCTGATAGACCAAGACCTCCGCCAGAGCTAAACACGCACCGCGCACCCACGGACATCTTGAGTTTCCTCAATAGACACCGATTTCTACCGGGCTACGACTATGTAATAGCTACTGGTATGGTCGACACTTGTTACGGCTATTAGAGCACTAACTCGAGTTCACACAACAACTTTACTCATTATCAATCGGGTCACAATGTACCTCCACCTCAACTTCGACTAGTACATGACCTTCTGGCATCCCTGTTAATCTATAGTGTGTGTATTTGTAAGTTCGCTTAGAATTTAATGCTTTCAACGTATCATAATCATGAGCTACCTCCATCAGGTACCCGCACACAGCTCATCATTTAATAAACTACTGGCTCTCTCTAACAAACCCTCATGTCTATGGGGTACTAAACGTAAGTTCTAGTGAGTCTACTTCTAATGCCGCAGTTATAAAAACGAGTCTCTAAATTTATTATCTAACTTGGTTTTGTTTTGTTCACTATTTTTAACCAAGACAAAATCACCTGTAATAAACTTGTCCAACTGTAATAACCAACAGTACAGTGCTAATAACATTAGATTGTCCAGTAACTCTCATTGTCACTTCGGTAAGTAAACGTTTTCCTCTGGCTATTTGACTTTTTTATCATAGAAATTTCTAAGCATTATAAAATGATCATACTGAATCATGAAAACATCACCAGAAACATTCAGCGTCCAGCAGGGTTGCCGATGCAGCACAGGTCTGTTTACCCGATGACGCTGGTTCACGTTGCTCGCCATGCTGCCGGTGTCGGTGTCGCTGCTGCCGGTTGCACCGCAGTTGCTAGTAACGCCCTTCCCCGCACCCCGCAGTGATGGTATGAGCGCGTGGGCACATGTTTGCAAAAGGATCCGTGCCTCTAAATCTGAAACATAACACCAGGCGCGTTTGGTCGCTGTTTGACAAAATAATTAGCACTAAAATGATGGAACGATTACATGACCTTTTATTATCCTTGGAGAGGCAATCGGTGCTGCGATGTCCCAGTTTCCCACACAAGTAGCCGTTTTGTTTTTGTCCTTTAAAAAGCTTTTAAACAAGGCTTCACTAAGCAAGGCTTCATCAAGCAAGGCTTCACCAAGCAATCACTAATGCAGTGCACTTTGTACATTTTTCTCGGCTATACACTCACATGGAGAATGTAGCAATCCATACGTCGACTGTAGCTACGCACGCGTATTAACTCCGGTAATGAATCTCCTCATGTGCTTTCTGAACTTCAAGTAACGCCATCCAATACTGATTTTGCAGTTCCAACATCCGTTGTCATTTACGATAAAACTTGGCATCGTTTTCTTCTAGTTGTTCGCGTCGATTACATCCTTAGAGCAAAGGTTACATCCCACTTCTGATGTCGGAGATGGAAACGGATTTTGTTGGAAAGCGTCGTCTCCGTCCGCCATTTTGTGCGTAGAATAGAGTCAGTGCGCACACGTCCGGCACAGTCGAGCTCCAGAAGTAAAGTGAGTGCGAGAGTGCGTTTCACAAACTAACGTTACCTCACTGACAAGTGACAGTGACAGATGTCATAGACTCACTATGCTCCCACTACTCGCTCGAACTACTGACTCAGGGATAATTTCATAATGCCAAGTTATTCTGCCAAGCTATTCAGCCTAGTATCGATAGATGCCGTTACTAGTCTATGAAATAACTCCGACATATATATATATATTTTAACAGATAATAAATTACAAATAATGTATCTCTCTTCCTCTCTCCTAGTAAGCTGTGCTGTGCCCGACAGGGTCCATAATTGATCCATTGTAAAAACCTACCATCTTATTGTGAAACATTATGGAATGCAATAAAGTATTGAGTATTGAGTATTAATATCACCCGACCATCTGACCGGTGGTCTGCCAACACTTCTTCGTGATCGGGATCTCCACGCCAGAACTCTCTCTCTCTATCTACCGTCGTCCATGCGAGAATTGTGCCCCGCCCATAGCCGATTTATTGGGCTACCCGTTTTTAGACGTCTGCAACCTTGCACGTATAGCCCGGTCGAGTTAAGTTCGCGCCTCAGTGGTATGCGACGTCATCGACGTTAAGCGCAAATTCAACTCGACCAGGTAGTAAGGGTAGTATCCACTTTGTTTGCGAACATTTCGCTCCGCCCTCCTGTGACTGTTCCAAGGGAGACGCTACATTCTCTCCTACTTAAGCAGCGACACGGCGCGGATCGCGTGCAAAATTGCACGCCCCATGCTTGAGGTCGTAACCATTACCTGGAGCAAATGCAGGAGCGCGGAGCAAGGGGTTCGCGATCGTGGTGGATAACCACCTCAATTTATATGATTTTGTATCAAGTGAGCCCGCTGCTTAGACGCCACTCTACGCGCTACTACCATCGAGAACTGCTCCATACAAATCTATGCATTTGAACGCATACACTGCGCCGATACCGCTCTATATAATCCAAACCCCTCAGAGAATCTAGTAGGCTATGGGGATACGCATTAGTGCGTGATGCCGTTTCCTCTAGGAAACCTCTGGCGGTGGGTGCTTCGTTTCACACGGCTTTAGGAACCCTTTAAGTTTCCCGGGTTCAATTCCCAGGTCGGGCAAAGTGTGTTTCACATTTTTCTATGCATAGCCCGGGTTTGTGATCACCAACCTGCATTTGGCAAGCGTGGTGATTAAGCCAATACCCATCACCAATTTGTAGGGAAGACTTGCTTTGAATGATGGAGGTCTTTGTCCAGCAGCGGGATAGTTATAGGTTATTTACTTTGCTCTACTTTACGTATAATAATATAATTGTTAAGCTCTTTAGAAAATTCGTACTTACTTGTGCTAGGAGTGGATTCACGTCAGCAGTCTAACGTGTGGCTATGGGGGATTGAACATCGATTTCTTACATACATTATTCAGCGCGAGCGTCTCTCTGTTCGGGTAACAACGTTTTATTCCCACTTCTACACAATGAAAAAAACACAGACTCAAAATCCGTTTTACTTATTGAGGTGTTTTATTTGATCCCAGTTTTTCTTGTTATTAGGTACGATTAATATATTGAACATTAGAAGAAGAAGAAATACATTTATTGGCACACACTAAGTACAACAAAAAATAATTACAATGTTTTATTTATTTTACTTATAATGTCCTTGTGGATAAGCACTCATTCATTCATTCATTCATTCATTCAATCAATCATTTCATTCATTTAAAAAAAAGGTGGATGCGCACTTTACGCTGAATACTCAACTGTTGAGGAACTAACTATCTTTTCTATTACTGTCGGAACACAACAATGCTAGCTAACATAAGCAATAGCTAGAAAAATAATAAATATTCAGCAAATTGAGTTCTACTTCTGTTCGCATATTCACTGTGACATTTTCTTGACAGCATTAGTTTCTTTACATGCTTTTCTACGATTTAATACAAATCGTGTATCCCGTGATGCGAGAGATTTGAATACACAAACCACTAGAGCCTAATGGAAACTACGCATAATGAATATCGGGGAAGGTTTAATGAAGGGGTAATGGTTTATACCAAACTAGGTAAGTATACTTACTTTACATATTACGTAATCTTAGTTACTATATACGCCTATATGGGTACATCATCACCAGCTCTTTTTATGTCCCTACTGTTAGGGCACGAGCCTTCCCTATGGATGAATTGGGAAAACTGTACATAAACCACCACGCGGGCCCAGTGTGGGTTGGTGTTATTAATAACTGCTACGTGGCTTCCGAAGCGCGGAGGTGGTCAAGATGATGAATTTTTGGTCACCCATCCGGTGACTGGCTTTTGCAAAAGTTGCTTAATGGTTCTATACCCAAATATCAATACTACCTAGTCTTGTAACAACTAACCATTTGGACAATGTACATACAATATTGATGTTCATTTTCAAATATTATGACTGTGTAACAGAAAGAGAGAAAAGATATGCCTTTGCTAAGTTTATTTCTGGTTCTTCAATACAAGGTCTTGTAGGATGATTCATCAGATCATTACCTAAAACAAAACGACGAGTAGAAAGTAGATGCATAAAATTCAAAAATTCTAAATCATTTATTCAGTTTAGGCTACAAATAGCTCTTATGAACGTCATTATGCCATCGGTTCGTAAGTCTACTCTGGGCGGGAGACCTTGTACTGAGAAGAACTGGCAAGAA
Organism: Eudonia mercurella; assembly: GCA_963082485.1. Classification (NCBI taxonomy): domain Eukaryota; kingdom Metazoa; phylum Arthropoda; class Insecta; order Lepidoptera; family Crambidae; genus Eudonia; species Eudonia mercurella. Next base: position 2,420,676 of record OY720034.1, on the reverse strand, counting down.
ACTCAGCAAGTGTCAAGCTCTTTCTTCCTTACAGCGTCAAAAATACTAAAAAATATCTATCATAAAAGACACTTTCCACCACAAATAAAAACACAAAATACAAAGGACAATCCTCCTCCTTAGTCGGTCACTCTTGACAGAGTGGTCGTGGTTGATGACGTTGCATTTTCATTTGCTAAAACAGCCCTCGCGATGCGCCTCCATTTGTTGCGGTCTTCAGCGTCTCGTGAACTCTGAACTATAGAGGTCTGTGTTGTTGCTTTGATGGCGTCTGTCCAACGCGTAGGTGATCGACCGCGTGACCGCTTGCCCTCCACCCGTCCCTGGACAACGAGTCGCTCCATGGAGTGTTTGTTTCTAACAACGTGTCCGAAATACTTGAGGATTCGTGTCTGCACAGTGGACGATAATCTCTGTTTGATTTTCAATTCTGCCAGGATCGAGACGTTGGTCCTAAACGCTGTCCAAGGAATCCGCAGCAGTCGCCGCCAGCACCACATCTCAAGTGCATCGATTTTCAACCGGTCTTTCAGGCGAACCGTCCACGTTTCTGCGCCATAAAAGAGTATCGGGAAGACTAAGCTTCTCATTAGGCGGACTTTCGTGGCTTTAGTGATATTACGGTTGCACCATACTCTTTTCAGCTTATCAACGGCAGATCGTGTGATAGCACATCTCCTTCTAATCTCGTCTTCAGAACCTCCAGTCCAAAGGACAATCACAACACTTAAAAAAAATATAAAAAAGATAAAATTAATAAATTAAAAATTTAAGTTTGCAAAATCATCATTTAAAGGTTTAATTTTTTTTACAATGTTATACAGTACTAGTAAAAGTCAAAACCTGTCTAAGAAAAAAACAAAGTTGAAACTATAGTTAATAATAATAAAAATAAGACAAGTATGCATAGATACTAATATGCATGGTTATTTATATACTTGGTAACGCGTGAAGGGGGTGCCGCGCGGAATTTCGAAAATTTACGTGTTTTTAAGTCACTGGTGCTAGGCGCTGAATAGGTTACACACATTAAAAAGACTAGTGTAGATTAGCTTGATCCTTTCACGAGGCCATGGTTGTCTTGGAATTTGAAACAAATACCCAGAAACTGCATAAACAATACGTAAAAGTAATGATATCTAAAAACTTATTTCTTCAGAAACTTTGTAAATATAGCAAAAATGAAACAATGATCCGACATCAAAATGTTTGTATTGATATTCCGCAGGCCACTGTAGTCTTATTTTTCAGTAAAAAAATATGAATATGAAAATATTAAGTCTTTTATTACTTTTACCCAAACGCCTATGATTTTACGAAAGTAAACATTGCTCTAATTAAATCACCAGCCTACTCTGTACAGATATTAGTGTGCGTGCGTATTCGTAGTCGTGCGCCGTTGTCACACCACTGCCACGCGCCGCTCGCTCGCTATCTTGCGAACTTAACTTCGAACCTTCTCTTGCGAACTTAACTGCGAACTGAACTAAACTTGAAACTCGCAGTTGTAAATAATATTATATTGCAACACGACAGTTTGTATAGCTAAGTATTGATATAAGGTATCAACAAAACTAATACCTAATTCTTAGAACACTATTATTCTATAGCTATTATTCTATTTCTACTTCTAAGCTTCACTTGATCGATGTACGAGTAATCTTAGTGCGTAAGATAGTTCGATAGTCTTTATATCGACTAGTCAATGTACTCGTAACTTGATTGATGTAGCGTTAGTGCGTAAGCTACTAGTCCGATCGTCTTTATATCGAGAAGATTATGTCTTCATTGACTACTTATTTTATTAATGTAGTAACTTAAGGCGAAGGGTAAGGCACACTAGCGCCACCAATTGATAATTTGACAATTACTAACTGACCGGATCTTTTTCAAACAATGCGTACCGTCCGACAACAGGAAAGCATCCATAGTATTTATTTAATAATTGTGCACTACTTTTTGTTGCGTGGTTTGTTCACAAAACGGGCTATCGCATTTATTCACAATGGCCACTGTCGGTGTTAGCGAATGAATACAAAATCAAACCTAAAAGTAGTGCACAATTATTAAATAATAGATGTTTGCCTAGTGTCGGAAGGTGCGCAATATTTGAAAAAAAATCCAGTTTAGCAGTTATCAAATTAAATTCATTAGCGGCGCTAGTGTGGCGTACCCTTCGCCTTCTTAAGTACTTTCTTCTCGATGCTCGGGTTAGTTTCGAATTCCCGAAATACGGGATTGCCTTTCATGTTCATATGTTTAGATGGTTACATTCAAACAAGTGTAGAGAGAGAGTACTCGTAAAATAAGCAACCTAGTATATTTTTTCAGTTTTAGTCCTTTTTTACGGCATAAGATGTATAATCTTAGGTAAGCCAAGCCGCCATAAACTTAATTGCTACCATACCAACAACAATACATCCAACCTTGTAGCTTGTATTTTCCGCAAGACTGTTGCATTGGTTTCTATAAATTTAGCTACACCACATAAAGCAGTGGAAGCCTAATTTATTGTGTTTTGGGGTTCACACGGTCCCTAGCGCACACTCAGACTGAATTGAACGGACTTCGTTGTTTAAACCTTATTGCAAAAGTCCAAATAGTCATATAGGTGAATGGTTGCCTTTATTATATAAGGTCACTTTTTATCAACTGCGAATATTTTGACAAAACATCTAATTATATAAGAAAAATAAGGCCCCAGCAGTTAAAAAAAAATTCAGGCTAGTTTTTTTTTTAATTTTCCTGACACAAAAATTGTAATATTTTTAAGAGCGGCCTCTCTGTCGGCTCTTTTGAATGAAACTAGAGGCACGTGTAAGCGGTGAAGGCATTGCGGCCTCTCTGTTTCGGCTCCTTTGAATTGAAACTACCGAAAGTGCTTTATTTTTCTTTTTAATGGAAATGTCTTTTGGCGTTTTTCTTGAAAAGTAGCATATAAAAAATTAAGGTTTTTTCATAAAAATTGTTTATATATGTTGTTGAATTTATCCTCAAAATATTTGCAGTTGATAAAATGTGACCTTATATACCTTATATAACTATCATGTTCAAAAAACTAGACAACAGCAAGAAAAAAAAATGCTTTATCATCATCATCATCATCATCATCATCATCATCATCATCATCATCATCATCATCATCATCATCATCATCATCATCATCATCATCTGCCTACACTAGTCAAATGCTGAACATAGGCCTCTCCATGTGCACGCCACTGAGCACGATTCGCGGCTACTCTCATGCGTTCAAAAATGCGCTCAAATGTGCAAAAAAAAATAAAGTCATGATCACAGATGAGATCATCCGTGATGATGGCGTATGCAAATATGCTGACACTCACAAACAACAATAGTGAGTTTGTGAATGTGACAGTTAAAAAGGAATACAAAAGCTTAGTGCTGATCGAAGACCTTTTTGATACAAACCTTATTCTGAAGTTTTTTGTTTATGTATTGTTTGTTATAACACACTAGTGGGCCGCTCGCGACTTTGTCCACTTCAGTGAACGTTTTACAAAGAGATGGTTTTACCAGCTCGAAAACCAACCTAAAAACCTTTCCTGACAATTACGTCAAAAATAAATTACCTAAATCGATCGAGTCGTTCTTAAGTGATGCTCGGTCATACATGTGCCAAATGATTTTTATTAACATAGATAAGCATTTTTCAATTCGACTCTATTCTATATTATTTATATTACCATGTTCGATGCATTCGAGAAACTGCTGCATCGCATTGTATCAGTCAACTGAAGCCAACTATTATTTGTGTTCAGCGTTGGATGTAGCCGAAATTTGCCGGACATACTAAATTACTGTAATTCAGGGAGGGCAATTATCCGGAGCGGCCGGCACAAATAGATAAAATCGAACCGGTAACTTTATTAGGTTATGTGGATTCGGTATTTGTCGTGCTCGTGACACTACTTTATTGCCATCATAGACCGTCACAGAAAATGATTTTATTTAGTTCTTTTATTTTGTTGTATCAATATAGTTGTCCTTTTTTGACAATGTGACTTTTTGTAAAGGTAAACAGAAAGTCACATTGTTAAAAAAACCGGCCATGTGCGAGTCGGACTCGCGCACGAAGGGTTCCGTATTTTATGACGTATTAAAAAAAACTACTTACTAGATCATTTCCGGTGGAAGTTTGCATGATAATGTACATCATATATTTTTTTAGTTTTATCATTCTCTTATTTTAGAAGTTACGGGGGGGGGGGACACACATTTTACCACTTTGGAAGTGTCTCTCGCGTAAACTATTCAGTTTAGAAAAAAATGATATTAGAAACCTCAATATCATTTTTAAAGACCTATCCATCGATATCCCACACGTATGGGTTTGCTGAAAAAAAATTTTTGATTTTCAGTTCTAACCCTCAAAATTTATTGTTTTTTCTTAATGCGGTTCACAGAGTACATCTGTCTGAGTCTGTCTGTCTATCTGTCTGTCTGTGTGTCTGTCTGTCTGTCTGTCCCTGTTCTGTTCCCCATACTTAGAACTGAAACTTAAAAATATTTTTTTCATCAAAACCATACGTGTTGGTTATCTATGGATAGGTCTTCAAAAATGATATTGAGGTTTCTAATATATTTTTTTTCTAAACGGAATAGTTTACGCGAGAGACACTTCCAAAGTGGTAAAATGTGTGCCCCCCCCCCCCCCTTGTAACTTCTAAAATAAGAGAATGATAAAACTAAAAAAATATAAGATGTACATTATCATGCAAACTTCCACCGAAAATGGGTTTGAACGAGATCTAGTAAGTAGTTTTTTTAATACGTCATAAAGTACGGAACCCTTCGTGCGCGAGTCCGACTCGCACTTGGCCGGTTTTTTTCAAATATGGCGTAACAAACTGCACTGCAACTCATTTTTTAAAATTTAATCTAGAAGTTACCTAAATTGCAACTTTATAATCACGAGTAGGTATAGTATACAAATTATATTAGCATAAATTACCTTAGAAGCCAGTACTAGAGTCTGTTGCCACTTACCCAGTGCATGCTCCTGCGCTCGAGTTAATGTACAGTGTTAATATTTGCACAAACACCTCACTCCTTCAGATGACACGTACGTCTTGGCTGGCATTAGCATGCGCTTTACATTGGCTTTATAGAGGTGGTGTAAATTCTGTTAAGCTTTAAACAAATTACTTCACTTGATACATTAAATTTCATTTATTGTAACAGTTTTCCTTTTTTTCTTTTTAAGCAGTGTTCTCGTTTTCTTCGGATCTATCTCGGATAATAATAATAATAATAATAATAATAAAATTTTATTTGGAACAATAAAAATTTTACAATTTGTGTTGTTCGTTAATACTGCGGTTAGTTGTAAAAAACTGTGTCGCAGCACCAACGCCCGTCTCCGGTGATAAAAGGGATCGCGTTCCAATAAACCAAACCAAACAAAACACTAAAAAAACACCACCACTTATAAAAATACTTACACAAATACCTCAAATTATGTAAATTTGTGTTAATGTGTACCTATGTGCGTAACCAACTACACAGCATATCAAACCCGGGAAGATACTCCGACCACTAGTAACATACAATTCACATCGTGTCTAGCCTTGCACTGGCGGCGCGGGCGCAGCGCAGGTGCATGGTGAGGTAAAAGGGGCGGAGCGATGAACGACCGTGATTTGGTATAATAAGTAGACGCAAACAGATTACACAAAGTAGCTACTCCAGTGCTGAAGCTTTAATATTTTACTAGTTGTGCATTATCTTAGTGTAAGATTTATATTATTGAGAGTGTATTACAGAATATTAAAGGAGAAGTTAGCAAATTTTTGTTTTTTGTTATTTCTTTTTATATTTATATCTAATTAATTTATGTTTTTATTTATGATCTTTATGAGATTTATAAGATTTATAATCATATAAAAATAACATACCATTGTATGTTATTTTTATATAAATTAATATTTTTTGAAGTTTAATTTGTACGGGATGTGCCAAAATTGGTAGTTAACACTTAAGATAGATTAGACACAGAACAATCAGATACCTAATCATAAAAAATCCTAGCAAAAGTTAAATTACAAAGGCTTTTCTTTAATAAGTATCTTACTAGATTTATAAGCGCTGGTAAACCCAGTACGAATATGTACTCCCCGCTGAGAATCGAACCCGGGGCCTCTGTGTCCGAACCCGCAGAATATTTTTTAATTTTTTTATTTATTTATTTAACTTACGTCTTAAAGTCCTCGCGCGCCATATGTACGACCGGTCGTACGTAAGGTGGCGCGCTAATTATACCTAGCTACGGCGCGAGACGGGTTCATCATCATCAGCTCATTTTATGTCCCCACTGCTGGAGCACGAGCCTTCCCTTTGGATGGATAGGGAGAACGGGCCATAAACCACCACGCGGGCCCAGTGCAGTGCGGTGGTTGTTAACGACTGCTAATGCAGCCGGGACCAACGGCTTTACGTGCCTTCCGAAGCACGGAGGAGCTCAAGATGATAAATTTTTGGTCGAACTTTGCGAAAGTTGCTTAACCTCAACACTCGCAGACCGGGCGCGTTAACCACTGCGCCATCGAGCTCCGCGAGACGGGTTAAAGTCCTTTAAAATACACGTGGGAACTAAATTGTGCTGTTTATATAGTTTTTCGGGCACCTATATCCCTCACGTTACATGCTTAACATAAACGATCGTTAACTAAACGCGATAGCTGAGGCGCTAACCATCTCCTTAAATAATAATTAAAGTCTGCCACACTATAAATTGCAGTAACGAAAAGGTGTTACTCGTTAAGTACCAAGTACCAGTGAAATACCCACTAAATCCAGGTCTGCTTATCAAGCCGCTAAGCTCTGACGAAATTTACTAAAGGTCTTCCTTAATTGCGGTCCACTTCCCCCGTGGATAGCTGTAGTTCGTAAGACATTTACATCCGACTATACAAAGAACTGCTGAATTTTAAATTATATATCTGTATCGTAGGTATTCTGTGTCTGTGTCAACTTGACAGCTACCATCAGCTACCAACAACGCACTCTGATTAAGGCGTAGGGTAAGACACAAGAGCACCGCTAATGGATTTAATTTGATAACTGCTAAACTGGATTTTTTTTCAAACATTGCGGACCTTCCGACACTAGGCAAACATCTATTATTTAATAATTGTGCACTACTTTTAGGTTTGTTTTTGTATTCATTCGCTAAAACCAAAAGATGCCATTGTTTGTGAATAAACGCGATAGCCCGTTTTGTGAATAAACCACGCAACAAAAAGTAGTGCACAATTATTAAATAAATACTATGGATACTTTCCTGTTATCGGTGACGGTACGCAATATTTAAAAAAAGATCCGGTCCGTTAGTAAATTGTCAAATTATCAATTGGTGGCGCTAGTAAGCCTTACCCTTCGCCTTAATAAAGGTTATTCTACGTATTGCAAGTGTACAGATTATTGGCCGTTAGATGTCGTTAAGATACTTGGGCTCCACATTATATTATTTTACATAATAAAATATTAAAATATTAAATTATTTAAATTAGAATTTAAATATTCCTATATAGTTAAGTTCCGAATTTTTTATAACAAAAACCTGAATTTAGGGACCTACCTACATATTATGCAATGCCAAACCCTTCATAATCTAAGCCTAACACTATTTTTAAATCTGATTGTAGACTATCTTATTGAATAAGATTATTTAATATTTAAAAAATACATTTTCATTTTACTACTTGCAACGTCGCATCGAATCGTGTAAAGTGGCTCTCGAACAAACTGGCTCATTTAGATATTCCGCTATTCCAAAAGTGGTACAAAATCACTCTATTAAGCAAAGCAAAATGGGAAATGAACGTAATTAATTCACAAAATTGTACATATTTTGGCCAGATTATGGTAACGGCCTAACTAATTGATTTGAATATCCGTCTCAATACAATCCATCTATCCATTTCAACTTAATCATGAAGAATACTAATATTAATAGAATACAAACGTTAATACTAATTAAACTATCATGTTCACTATCGAAGCCCGTACCACTGGTTTCTAAACCAGCAACTGTATGTAAATCTGGCGAAATATCGGATACTCACATGTAATAAACATGGTAAGAATCCCATTAATAATTACTCTAATGCATAGAGATAATAAACTGGTAATCTAATAAAATGTTTTTGTTTATATAATTTTAACGCAAATTTTGTTGCGAACTAATTACAAAAACACAAATGTCGAAAAAAATTTTTTTCACTAGCAGATTTGAACCTGCACCCTTCTGATATACCGGGTCAGGTGCTCTCCCAATTGAGCTATCGTGGTTCTAACCAGCCCGCCGAAATTATTCAACACTATTTACTTTTACTTTGAAAGCCAAAGGCGCCCATTCAATGTCAACAACTACCGTCATTAACATTTAAAATTAATATTTTTTATTCAAAAATTTGCGTTAAAAATTATATAAACAAAAAAAATTTATAAATAGCTTGCCTATTTCGTAACTGATCTTTAATATTTGTAAAAATATTATGATCAGCTGTTAATGACGGTGTATGTAAAGTTTAGTTTAGTTATAACATATATATAACAACGTGTTTTAAGTTGTTGTAGATGTAGTTTTTGACGTAGATACCTACTTAGATTACTTAGGTGGAGCGACGATCTTCGCAAGGAGGCTGGCAAGATTTGGATTAAAGTAGCCACGGATCGTGTTCAGTGGCATGCACTTGGAAAGACCTAGTGTCCAGCAGTGGACAAATTGTAATATAGGCAGATGATGATGAACATGAAGCTTTGGCTCGTCAGATGGCGCTGTACCTATTTGAATTGCTCAATCAATTTTTAATAATACGTAACAAGGAATATATCTATTAAAAATATTATTGATGTGTAACATCTTTCCGCTCGCTTTCTAGCAATTTGTGGGAGTGATTTCGTGAAATGGGACGGAAGTATGTGTAACAGTGTAACAGGAAGTCGCGCCATTTTGTAAATTTAAAATCAATATTATAAAGATGACATACTATTATAATATGTGACATATTGTGTCATTTGACTATCAAAGGTCATTTTGATATGTCAAATGTCTTTTAATGAGTATTTACTGCATTTATTTAATAGTTATAAAATGATGTAATACCTGACCCATTTTTTCAGAATATAATGTTACAATTGCTTATAACTAAGATGATATGTCAAATGTTACACATCATATGCGACTACTGTAAGGCTCGCTCGTCTTTTTTTGAACGCTTTTGTTTCATATCCTGGCTCTTGGACAATACCAACGCTACGTAATTAGAATAACATTATTCAAACCCTATATTTAAGGTATATCGTATTTGGGTGCTCCCTCTAATTAACGAAATGGCTAATAATATGGAAGGTCTAATTACCTAACATTTCCAGTTTAATTAATAATTTTTGTAACATGTACCTCTCGAGTGTTGTATTGTGTGTATAATGTTTGATTCTTTATTATACAGCTAGCAACTGTTATCACAGCTTATTAACGTCTAACTGCGGGGCACAGGACTAATCGAAAATTTCGCATTAATATTTGACGAAATTACAAACTTGTCTCTTCATTTTTCTGCTACTCAGGTTCGAACTATAAAACGATAATTTAAAATATTCTGTTTAACCGCCTCTGTGGTCTAGTAGTTACTCTGTGGCAGACCACTGGGTGTCAGAACATCCATAGGTCCCATGTTCATATCCCAGCGGGAGGTATATGATTGTACTCGGTTTGGTTAGATGGCTATAATATATTATATATGTTATAGCTAACACCATTTTATTTACATAATGCCGCCATATTTTTTTTTTTTTTTTGACCCAGGTGAAGTCATTACGACTACCAGAGCCTTGAAGAGGCACCCGGTTATGTGGGACTCACCCGTCCGCCTTTCCGCACCCACTGACAAGGCGAGAAGCCTCAAGTCAGCTGCCGGGAAGAAGTCCCAGCTGGGAGGGCGAGACGGAGGGGGATACCCACTAAACCCCTGGGGGACGGCAATCCGAGTACTAAATAAGGCGACAACCACGTTATACGTCCGAAAGGGATTAAGACCGCGGTTGCCACCCTGCGCCCGTGTACCAACCTACGGCCATCTCCGCACACTTATTCCCGCGTTTGCGCGGGAAACATGCACTTTGACAGCCGCGCGCCAGTAAACGGGCACGTACTGATAACACAGCATGAAAGTTCAAGACTACGACACAAGGTGGCACAGAGTGTGCCACCCAAAAACTAAAACGCCCCATCCGCCACTGCCGGGATCGATGTGCGGTGGACAAGGCACTCTGGCGACGACGAGGAAGCTGCGCGTGCACCGGGGAAGAACCCAGCGCTAGCGGCACTCCCTTTGCTTTTTAGGCGGCTGCCCAGCCAACCTGGCAGATCGCCTACTTCTTCTGGGCATCAGAGTAGGAGAGTGCGCAGAATCACTCTCTGACTCCTCCTCGCCCCCTCTCAAACTCTCCCGTTCCCTCACTACTTTCTTTACCACCCCCACGCCCGGGAGCCTCCCAGCACCCTTTCCAAGGGAAGTGGTGTTTGGGGGGGTGTCAGGGTTAGGGGGGGGTAAGGAGGGAGACTTTGGAGACGAGGCCATAGGGGCCTCAACTCCGGATGGCGACACCTCAGTCGACATCCGCTCCAGCACCACAACGGCAGGCCTCACCTCCTTCCCTTCCTGAACCCTCATTTTGATGGCAGGGGGGCGACATCCCCCGCTGCCCATAGTGTGCCCGTGGGGCAAAGCCGCTTCCGCACACACCAGGCAGTGCGGTGGCCTGGTGCACGTCTCCATCCTGTGACCAAGCTCACCAAAGCGGAAACAGCACCCTGACCTGTCCGTAGCCGAGGGGCACATCGGCCGCGTATGACCCATCCCCATGCACCTGAAGCAGCGCATGGGTCTGGGTCCGACAGCCTCTACTTTGGCTTGGTTCCAGAGTATCTGGAGCCTTTCCGACTTGGCGAGTCTACTCGCCACCTTCAGAGGGCACTGGACCAACACTGACGAGAAGCCACTGGGGGCCGACCGGATGGTTCCTACTCGGATCTTCTCTGGGGGGCAATCTCCTTGTGCCGACACTGCGGCGGCCACATTTTCCGGCGTGACATAATCGTCGAAGTCGGAGAGGCGGATTGCCGCTCGCTTCTCCGGGCGGACGACCATCGCCACGTCGGACACAACTTCCTCTAGTTTATGTGCCAGTTTATCGGCGGCCTCTCCGCTGTCGGCACCTGGAACCTCTATGAGCTTGGCCCCTGATTGGGCCGTTTTGATCTTCACGCCAGGGATACCAATCTCCCCTAAGGAAATGGCCTCCCTGGCTCTGGCAATCGTGTCCGGGTACGTCACCCCTCGGACAACCGCCTCCGGTCTAAGTTGTAAAATTATGGCCGTCGATTGGGGCTGTCTCAAGGTGACTTTTCCCCTTGGCGGCGTTGGCCCAGTATTGGGCACAGTAGGTGCCCCCGCGCTTGTTTGGGAAGGACCTTTAGCCTTCCTCCTCCTCCGCTTGCGGGCGCCGGTAGCCCGTTCAGCAGTAGGCACCAGTGGGGCCAGAGCAGAGCCGACTCTCGGCTGCTTGCTCTCTCCCCGGGGCCAGACGCTTGCGGGGAGGGCCGGAAACTCCTCCGCATTTCTGGGCGCAGCCACTGTGCTGTACTTCGTGCGCCCCGGCACCGAAAGCTTGGCCTCCAGCCCGTCCAGCCGCACATTGACGCCCCCAATGGAGGCATCCAGGGTCCGCTGTATGGCCGCCAGCGCATGCATGACACCGCCATCATCAGCGACCGGGGGAGGAGGAGCAGCGCTTGCCTCTGCAAGAAGCTTCCCCCTCACTACAACCTCTTCGGCCTCTTGGGTTTCCTTTTTAAGGAGCCTCAGACGTTCCTTCAGGTCGAGTACCCTCTTGTTGAGGACCTTATTAGCCTCGTTGAGGATCCTCACTTCCTCCTGCGAGGCCTTGTACCTCGAAAGCATGCCCTGCCACGCAGTTGTGCCCCCAAAGCTAAGGCACCTCAGCATTTGGGAAAGGTAGTCCATTGAGGCAGACGACGCCTCTCTGACGACCGCATGCTCGTCCGGCAGTTTGGAGACTTGATGCTGCACCGAATCGACCAGCCTCTGCGCAATCCCAATGACTCGGTCCCGCTGCTCATTCTCCGCTTCCGGGTCAAAGAAATCACGAATCTGCTCCTCCGTTACCTTCAGGGCGCGTTGGGTTTCCGGGTCCTTCTCCTCGTTGTTGAGAAACTTTCTACAAGCCCTCCGGTAAGACATACCCAAAACTCTGCTCATATAGTGGAGCCGCATATCGAACTCCCTGTCGACCTCGAATTTTGCCCCCTTCGCTTCCCTCAGTGACCTCACCGTGACCGGCTCCCAGGTCATCCACACGTCAGGGTCTGGAAGAAGAACATCTTCTTCCCATTCCAATTGCTCCGAATGCTCACTCTCCGAGCTACTTTCCGAGCCAATCTCCATCTCCTGTCCCTCTCTCACCACCTCTCCTACAACCTTCCTCCTCTCCTCAACATCGAGCGTTTTTGTGCCCCCCCCCAGAAACGAAGGGGCGGCCTGGAACCAGTGAACTGGTCCCAGGGAGGGATTCTCCCGCCTCCCGGCGGGTACCCTCCTGGGGTAGTTGTTTTGCAAAGCACGCATCCATGTTTGACAGCAAATGGGGTGCCACCCAAACAATTTTAGGGTTGTTATCCCCCTGGCAATTTAAGGGCTGCCGGTCCCTAGTAGGCAGTGACAAACACCCATGCAACGCCCACTCGCCAAGGGTGCCCTATATACCCACGGAGGTCGGGAGGTATCCGCGGGGTTTTAACGACTTTTCCTTGTCGACGCCCAGATGGGCTGCGGGACTGAACCCAGACCACCACGTACCCAGCTTATGCCAGGGCTGGGGTCGTTGTAGCAGTCGGGACAGAACCCGCGGCACTGCAACAGCAATGACGAAGGTTGGCATGAAGCCTTCGTTTATACGACATATGCGTGTGAAACGCTTGACAGGCGCCCAGAAGGGGCGCCGAACTACCCTTTTCCCCCCCGTATAACGACGTCCAGAAGGGACGCCGTCAAAACTCCTCTCAAAGCCGCTCAGAAGGAGCGGCGAGTGTGCGGCCCAGAGTGGACACGCACATGGAGGTGCAAGACCCAGAAGGGGCTCCTGCCAGTGTCAGGTTGTTAGCCGGCCAGTCTCAAAGCAACCTCCTCTTGAAGAGGAGGATGTTGAAGCTGCCCGTTGCCCAGGATGTACCACGAGGAGGTCACCCAACACCTCCCACCCCCCACATAATGCCGCCATAACATACGTTTTAGTTAGTATTGTTGTGTTCCAACAGTTGGAGAAAAGATAGCGGTGACTCAATGGTTGGAGATTTCGGGTGAAGTAACGCACGTGAAGCAAAGCACAGGTCAGGCCTCATATGGAATACTGTTCCCATCTTTGGGCTGGAGCGCCCCAGTACCAACTCCTCCCATTTGACCGCATTCATCGCAGAGCTGCTCGAGTTGTCGACGACGTGGTAACCTCTGGTCGGTTCGATCCGGCCCTTTGGAGAGACGTTGCGTCTCTCTGTATATTTTATCGCCTTTATCATGGGGAGTGCTCTGAGGAATTGTTCGGTTTGATCCCTGCCGCTGATTTTCTTCACCGCACTACACGCAATCGACTATCTTTCCATCCACACCATCTTGATGGATGGCGGTCTACTACTGTGCGTTTCTCACAATTTTTTACCTTGAACTACAGTGCTGTGGAACCAGCTCTCAGCGGCGGTATTTCCGGACCATTACGACTTAGGGATCTTCAAGAAACGAGCCTATTCCTTCCTTAATGGCTGGCAACGCATCTACGATTCCTTTGATCTTGCGGGTGTCCATGGGCGGCGGTGATTGCTTCCCATCAGGTGACCCGCCTGCTCGTTTGCCTCCTTCTAATATAAAAAAAGAAGTGCGCTTCCACTTTCGGCCTCATCGTCTCTCAACATCAAGTGAGATAAGGGCCAAGTGCTTACCTCGAAGGGCTAAAACAGACAGTTCAGCGTCGTCGTCCTGAGTGCCTACTGTGAGTTTGGTTTACTATCCGTATTCATTCGAATAAGTTTACAAAAACGAAAATTAATATGCCATTGAAGCAGCGCCTCCTGGCGATATCTGAGAAGAAATAAATTTTGCCATACAAATTCTCGTTTTCCTTAACGTATTTATTCATTCAGCTTAAGCTGCAGCTTTTAGATTCAGCTTTTCAAATTCAGCTTTTATTTTTTAATTCAGCTTAAGTGTAGCCATTAGCACTTAAAAATGAAAAGTCAAATTTCCTTAACGTGATCGAATGGCGAATGAAACTCGCATTAAGCAGCCTGTTGTATTTCACAAGCGTCTATGTATTTAAGCATACGCGATAGCGTACGCACCAAGGTCGGTCGAGCTCTGTTTTAGCCATAAGAAATAGTAAAGTGTTGAGAGAGTTGGTATAAAAAGCAACATTGAGAATTCAACTAAAAACAAATTTTACTTAAAAAAATAATCTTTCTTTAATTGCTTTATGGAGCTCCATTTCCAGTCTACCTCTATATCCGTCGAAATGCTTTGCACAAGGTATTTATTAATTTATTTTTCTGTTTGCAAAACGCGATAACCCCGGGCGCATTCTCCGTCCGGCTTATGAAGTGAGCAAAATCTAATTTAACCCGGTCGACTTTAATCTTCATTCCTCGCTCTAACACTCTTTGAACTCGCAAAGAATTTCTGATAATTATAAAACGTTCTGATATAAAGGGTTTTGAGGCAGTCGTTATGCACTCGTCACTTCATTCTCTGTTACGAGCTTCTATAGATCAAAGTTAAGAAATGAGTTGCTCAAAAAATTTAGTTTAAGAGTTACTACCTACATGGTTGAGAAAAATTAACGATGTATCAATTTTTCACTGAGACTTTAGGACAGCTTACGCAGATGTCTTAATTTTTTACGTAATAAGGTCCAACTTCTGTCTCTTCTTTGAAATTTGCATATCTTTATTCAGAGATACTTTTGAGTGGATTTCAGTAAGAAGGACTTTCTGATCCTTAGAGTATTTATTAGAAGCAAAACGTTTATTCCTTGCATATGGTTAGTATATCAATGTAACAAAGTTATGTATAGACTCCTTCCCCGGAAACTTTTTCGTGTTTTACACCAGTGATTGATTCTATGGCTTACACCGTTCGCTACACGCAAGTCCCACGAAAGACTTTTCCAACAAATGGTTATACCGCTTCTATGCAGTTGGCCCGGTTCAATTTGTCATTGGCTGCGAAAGCTCCGCCATTTTCCACCCTTAAAGTCTACGTATGGGTTGGTTAAGCTCACAGAAAATTGTAGTCTGAAGTTAAGCTGCAGCTTTCAGATTGTTGCTTATTACTCGTAGTTTATTTATAATAATGGCTTATATACTGTTACCACCACCATATACCACTGCTGGGCCATCACTACAAGTGATGGGTAATGGCTTACACACAACGCTTGCCAAATGCGGGTAGGTGATCACAAACTCGAGCTATGCATCGAAAGATACGAAACACACTTTCAATACAATTCATTACACTTTGCCCGACCTGGCAAGGCTTCTTCACTCACTCATTGTGTATATTAATACACGAACAATCTATTTCTATCTATATTCGTAATGTCTTTCGGCAAACTTCGTTTTTCTGCTGTCGTCGGATTTCTATTACTTTAAAAGTTTATAAAGTTACTACCACTCTTTTTACTTATTATTTATTTATTTTAGAATCAGGGGAAATAGTATTATTGTGTCATACCGACGTAATTAATTTACGATTTATTGTTTTACAGCTCTATAATAGTTCACACAAAAAATCAAAACAAAACAACAATAAAGTACGTTGTTCTGAATTCAAATTATCGTAGATGCTAAATCTAATAATTAATAGACATGGAAATTGTTATTTGATTGCATTCGGAAAGACATTAAGAAAATAGAAGCACCATATACGTACTACAGATATCAGTCCTTTTCTGATGAGTTCCGTGCATATACAACCTGTAACAGAAAGGTATGGTCAAAATGAAAAGATCCAAACTGTATTCAATCTAGATCTTGTATGTGTTGTTACTGAGACATAATTATTAACTTTTATTTGTCATGCCATTTTAAATTAAATATTTATATTAATGAAGTCATGCGCGTCAGGCTCGTATACGCAAGCAACAGTGATTATAAGTGTGACTTGTTTATTTTAATGTGTCGTCACAATAAAACTATTTAATTAAAAATTGCATAGCTAGTTAAAGTTAATAGTTATGCCTTAATTACTCTGCATACAAGATCTAGATCTACACTTTAGACTTATTTTTGACCACATCTTTCTGTTACACGTTGTATATACAATGCTGAAACTAATAGAAATCCGATGACACCCGAAACACGAAGTTTGCCGAGAGACATTAAAGGAATAGATGCACTGTAACTTCTACAGACTTGTGCATACTTAGATATAAGTAGGTATACAAGTAATCACAAATACTTAAGTTAGTTTTTATCTTATTTGGGTTTATAATTGTACATATCACAATAACATATCTGTAACTTTAAGCTTTCTCGAGATAGACACACTATAGACACTTAAGACACAAAAGAATTCAAATGAAACCCCGGGTGACGGTTAATAAAACAGTGAGGTATGCAACCTCATTTCTTTTTTTTCTTTTTTATTTAACACAACAAACGTTAATCATAAAATGAAAAAATACATAACTAAACATAAACTAATAACTAGTATACCTAATGGTCAGACTAATGTCACAAATCGTGCAAACACAAAAGCATCAAGCGACATGTTAAAACTGAATTCAAATTAAAATTTCACAGTGTTCTATTTTGTAGTAGACATGTATAGGTCAAGTTTAAAAATCCTATTTTTGTTTTGGTGAAAAGTGGCATATAAACATATCTCTGTGTCAAAATTCCTCCATAAATGAGTATGCAGTCTTTAGCCCCGGCCCACTAATAGCAATCTGGCGCCGGAACATAGTTGAAGCCGTTGGTTGTCGTTGTGGTCTGATACTGGAAACATTCTCAAAACCACAAAATAAGGAGAAGGAACAGCTCGGAACAGTCCGAGCGCAGCTGTTGCAAGACTCCGAGTCTGTAAGAGGTTCTTTTTTATATTATCGGGTAAGCACAATGCCTTGACCTCACCTGATGTTAAGTGATGATAAGGCCAATAATGGAAGCGCACTTCACCCGGGATCTGAATAACACATCGGAATAAAAGTTCCTGAATTAAACTGTTATTTATGTGTTGATAGCGCATTAAAATTGACAACCTTTAATCAAAATTTTCGATGGAGGAGCTCGATGGCGCAGTGGTAAACGCGTCCGGTCTGCAACTAATAAGGTTAAGCAACTTTCGCAAAGGCTGGTCATCGGATATGTGACCAAAAAATTTCCTTCTCCAGCTCTTCCGTGCTTCGTAAAGCCGTTGGTCCCAGCTGCATTAGCAGTCGTTAACAACCACCAATCCGCACTGGGCCCGCACTGGATACGTTTGAGTAGATAACGGTTCTAAATATAAAGCTAGTACTGCATTTAGTTTCCAAATACGATTTAAAAAAATAACTACTATCAAACATATTCAAGAAGAATTAAAGCGAGCGTTTCCTTCTCCCAACCCAGAGTCGCCGACGCGAGTGGAATTGTTTTGTTACCGAAACCCAGTTTTGGGCATCCACAGCAAATATTTGTTTAGGGAACCATTTCGGCGCAAGCTCCGTGACTGTTCACTAGGCTCCTCCATTTGCAATACAAATGGTTCCTCTGGCTTTTGGCGAACGGTAGCATCTTCGCATCTGGACGTCTGTTTTCATGACACAATATTACAATTGAACTTATAGATGAATGAAATTGTTTTATAGATTTTAGATAAGTTAATTGCAGATATTTAGATGTAAAACTTCATTACTTAGGAATTTATTCTCTAAGATTACATTACTAAGATTTTATTTCTCTAATTCCAAGGTTACCTGATTTTAAAGTATTTTGTATCTTTATGAGCAGAAACTTATTACCGCTGCACAGTGCAATGTCTAAAACAAGCTAGGTGGACAAAAGTCATGTCAAAAAATAGCTTAATTGATATTTACATGTCATTAGCAACACCCCAAAAGTCACCATTCCAAATCAAAATTGTGACAAAAATTGTGTACATTGTTTACTTTAATTAAGTTGCAATTTTGCAGTGCTTCTGAAAACATCCATAGAAATTTGTACTAAATAATAAGCTTTTGCTGTGATGGACTTTACTTTAGAGGGTAAGTGTTTCTTAATTTACTTAAGATTAGAATCCAGTGACCGATATTATGTGTTTGAATAGCTTTTGAAAACACTTTCGAAAAATTTATTATTTTTTGTTATTAGTCTACTTTCATCAAGTGTAACTTTTTGTATCCAAATGTATCCAGTAAAATGTTTTTATATAACAAAGCTAAGACTTTTACCTTTAAAATGATATATGATTTTTGTACCCCAACAATTCGTTAATTAATATTTTTTTTAGAACATGTACAACATGAACAAAGCAATCCAAAGACACAATAAAATATTTTTGGCCACATGGATGGAACATTATCCATTATGTAGGGGATGACAATTTCTACAGGAGGTTTTTAAACGAACTATAATTACTTATACAGAGTGATCTTTTATTGCGTTTTGACTGATTTTTATTGATTGCTACACGTGTAAAGATACAGATACTAATCTTTAATAAGTTTGACTTTTATTACAAACAATCACACGTCGTGTAGCCCACGTGAGCAAAGCTGCGAGCAAAAGCTAGTAAGACATATTCTACAACAAATGTCGACTAAACGACAGCAATTATAAAAAACTTAAAAGAAATACTTACTGATAATTAAATAATCGTTGACTCATTAATCACAATATCTCGGAAACTATAAAACCTACAAAAAAAAGTTAAATCAATCATAATACACAAATGCAATCAATAAACGTAGGTAATTTATCATAGTCAAAACACGTGATACGTGAGAACTTTTCATCAACAGGAAAAATGATGTAGCCCAACTTTTGGGTCGGCTGGAACTGACAAACCCTTGTCGAACCAGACCTTGAAGGGGATACCAGGCTCTAGGGCGATGACGATAAGAAAGGGCTCCCGAGGGAAACGTGCGACTTTAAATTTCCAAAGTTTCGATAATAATCGGCCAGAAATACAGGCTCGTTAATAATGAGGTATTTTTCATAATTGCAAAAGTTTCTTCTCATTGTTCGACTGAGAGCTTTTATGTTGCGTTGCTTTTGTTTTGTCCCTTGATAGTTAATTATAGGAGTCATGTTTTTTTTTCTGTCAGTGAAATATTTTTATATTCTTTTGAAAAACTTTATGAAGTAATAAGTACTTATATCGTCGAAATGTTGTGTTGTTTAACATCAAAGTCGTACTATTGATTGCCAATTTTTTAAATCAATTTATCAACATTAATAATTATACTCGTTTTAGTGTACGTCTGTGTAGATATATTTGTTGTGTTAATGTATGAGGGCGCGCGGGTGTTACCGGTGTTGTCATAAAATGACAGTCGTTGAAATCCAACCAGCCAGTGTGGTGGCCAGGGTTGTGGCTTCTCATATGCTATTGTTCATGTTGGGGAGCTCTTACTAGTAGAGCGACGTGTATAGACTGATGATGACCATTAATCAATCACAAACACAATCTTGAGAGACGCAAATTTATTTAGTGTTGGTACAATGGACATGAGTTTTGTATTTTTTATAACAAAATCAAAATAAAGAAACTATAACTAAGTTGTATGTATACATATATGTGTGTGTGTGGGGTGTGTGTGTGTGTGTGGGGTGTGTGTGTGTGTGTGTGTGTGTGTGTGTGTGTTTCTATAAACATTTTGAGATAAACTAGTAAACATGTGTATTATTATTATTCACATACATCGCTATCAAATTCACGATAATAAAGACCTACAACCAATTGTTTCCGAAATGAGAAAAGTTTCTTAATAATATCCAGTTATATTTGAACTTAACCATTGATTCAGTAGCAAGCCTCTAAACTCTATGGGGCTTAAATTACAATAAGCAAAACATTTTGTATCCAAAAGTTTTACACGCTCCTCGGTATACGCACGCTGACGGTCCCGATTGTTGTTCGCTACACAGAACTACAATTGGACTTGTATTGTTCGACTACAAGTGGCTTCAACTTTCAATTTTTTGGTGTTAAAAAAATGTATCTGACAGTTAACAAAGATTGAAAGTGAAGTAACTTACTGCGCGAAAAATGAAATTGATTCGTTAATACGTAGAGATAGGACCAATCACTTAGTAACTATTAGGTACTTAATCTGTGCCAATAACCTGCACATGGGCAGGCCAACGATAACAGGAAGACAGGAAGAGCCTACAGTTGGAGGACATATTTTATTTATAGGTCTTTAGTTTTTTAATTTCTAATTCTTTTTTCTCTGTATTTTTTTCAAGTTAAGTTCTGTATTTAAGTTTGTTTAGAATAAGGATTTTGTTTGTGTATATAGATATATACTTTATTTGATAACGATAATTGAAGTTTTTGACTTCACTTCTCTTTCTTTTACATTGTGAATCGCAAAGTGCCTTACACAAAACATCACACAACGTGTTCAGATTGAATGTGCTCCGTGAAACTTGACATAAAGTAATGGACATTGAAAGGAGTCTTTTCGATATGAAAATAATAAATGAATATTCCTATATCTGTCACTTCCAGTCGTCTCCTATCCAGAGATCGACTCGGCAAAATTTATTGTCAAAACTTACCTTAATTTATGTTCGACTATAAGTCAGACGTCACCCAACTTTAAGGCACCTACTTCATTATTTGGTTTGGTTGCTTTTAATTTATAGAAGTTCCCAATTTAAACGGCCATGCCAACATACCTGAAAGGGTTGATTTATTTTATGTTGAGGGTGTTATTTACGAGTTCAACTCTTAGATTCCGTGTTCATGTTTTGGTCGGAATTGGCTTAATAACCCTAATTAAGTTTTTGGTAATGATTTGCTGTCGCCGCTATGCCAAAATTACCTAAACCGACAAACGTTAACTTATTTAATTTTTCACTAGGAGGTTGTTCTAATAATATAATGATATAACGTTAAAACGATCTCGTTTTCGTTAGCGTTATCGAATGGTGAATAAATCTTGCACTAACATGAGTGAAAAAGAAGTTGCGAAGTTTGTTTTTGCGAGTGTTTGCTGGTTGCCTCAGACAGCATTTTCAGCTTCACCGGGCTTGTTTAGATGCGGCGAGAACTTAAAGGGTTCCTCAAGCCGTGTGACACGAAGCACCTTCGGAGGTTTTCTAGAGGGAACGGCATCACGCACTGGTGCGTGTCCCCGACATACTGGTTGTCTCAAAACTAATTCCGTTGGATACATTTCGTTACACGTGAAATGAGTTCATAGTGTCTTTTAATCTTACAATTCTCAAACATAAGTTGTGCTATAAACGCTAGTAGCATTTTATAGAACATTTTTTTTCCATTTAAATAACTGCTTAGAAAACAATAAACAAATGCATCGCCTTTATTCGTAATAATAATTTTATGAGTAAGCACATTTCCTCTCTCGGTAAGATTTAAAAATATCGCATCATAAAGTTACTGCAGATTTTAAAAACGCACATTAAGCGGAGTTATGGCTTTAAGCTGTGAAATATGACTGCCGGGGTGGTGAAAAACTATTTTCATTGGAACTTCTTATAATTTCTTTAGAGTGCCTTAATTTATTATACAAAATTTTATGTTTCTTTTACTTTTTTAACAAAATAGTTTTATGCGAGAACATTTTTCATAATTTTCGGGTTAAACTATTTTGCACATGTGTTCTCAATGCTAGTGCTATTTGTAAGCTTTAATATAACTATGACAATGAGACTTCTTGGCGGGAAAGTGAAAAGTCATTGCTGGCTGCGGTTTTGTTTTGTTTTATAAAATTGGTGTTATGTCGAATATTAAAGTGAAAATATGGTGGATTAAAACCGTTAAGTGTTCTAGTGTCCATGAGTGTCGGCAAATGAAACAAAACAGTGCAACATAACTTTTCAAATTCTCTAAAGAAGTCCGCGTGAGATCTTAGTAAAGCGCCACATCTTTACTGATATACTGAAGGTGTATATCATTTCTCACTTTTTATTTCTGTTATCATTCATCATCATCATACAGGAAGGAAATATTGTTTATTGTTATGTATACTTTTGACACTGGCTAAATGTGCTAATCGCACGAAGCCATCAAATAAAGGAAGAAAAAAACTATGACAATTTTAATTCAAATACATTTAAATGTTTTCACGCGATGTTCGGACGAGAATACAGACACAACTTTTTGCCTCCATTACAAAATGTAATTGAAATTGATAACTCGACCTGGTTTCATTTTTTGATAATTGTATACAAAATAATACAAACAAAATTTTTGATAATTTTGTTTGTATTATTTTGTAAACAAGAAAATATTTTCTTTTGTCAAACTTAAACAAATATTTAATAAAAAGGAAACGGTATATTATACTAATATTTGTAAAGTCTTTAGTATATTAAAAGGTTAGCATTAAAAATATAATCAAGAAACCTAAAACAATAAATCTATAAATTTATCGCTTACGCAACTATAGCAGAAGTTTAGGCAGAAATAATTTAATTACAATAAACAGTTTTCAAACAAATTATTTCGAATCGAATCGAGTGAAACCAATCAAACTTAAGAACTGAAACAAAAAAATAATAAACTGCTATAGAATGTCTTAAGTCCGTTAACTACCACCATCTTCCCTACCTAAATATATCGCTATAACATCAACGTTGTTAGTGGTGAATTGATGTTCTTACTCTTAGAGATAATAGTTCCAGTTCCTCAGTAGTTCAGTAGGTATTACTGGTAAAGTCATCACAACATCAGGTGAGAAAAAGGCCAAATGATGACCTGTAAAGGAATAAAACAATTAATTAAATGTATGGGCACCTTAATCAAAAACAAGAACTGTCGTGCATCAAACTCCAATAACTGAAACCAATCATCCCAGAACCGAGTGAAACATAAATGGCACTATAAAAACCATTATTTTGTTGTTAATTAAACTATTGCCCTTGGCACACGCAATTCAGACTATGCCGGGAATAGTGACAATGTCCCTCGCATAAAACCGTTTTATATTCAAAAAGGGCACAGTAAATATATAGGTGAAGAAACCCATCTTTGGTCTGATAATATTTAAATGTCAGTAGGCCAGAACTGGTTCAGAGAGGTCACTGAATGCGCAACGTGGAGGACAGTTGGAGATAAATACGTCTTTACTATTATTTCTTCTGTAATTTGGGTAGAAAACTCAAATAGGTGCCAAAAAACTCTATTTGAAATGTATTCGACATAAGCCTTTAGCAAACAACTAGCTATTGCATTTTTTTTAATTAAGAATACAAAAAACCGGCATTGTACGTTATTTAAAGCTATAATAAAAACATAGGCCAGTGGTGGAGAGAGAGTGGTTTCAGTAGTACGTATTACCTTTTTATTTTTTAATAAAGTTATTAATTTCATTTATATAACGGAGATCGTTAAATTATAGTACTTATTTTTTTTTTATGACGAGTTTCATCAGAGTATTTTTTACAATAATTGTTTTACTTTGCTGTAGCTGTAGATTTGTTATTATTTTTATTATAAAAAACAAAGCGTGTCTTTTATCAAATTTTTAGGTATAAGATGGAAAGTATGGAGTAAAATTATAGCATATTATTTTCTAAACCCATGAGGCAAAAAACACAATTTTTAAGAGACAAAGCTAATATACTCGTATATGAAATGAAATATAAATAAAATTATTTGATTTTAGATTAAAAAAATATTTAAATGAAGCAGGTCATCTTCCCATAATTTTCTCAGCCACGGTACTGTACTACCACATGAACTGTGCCCTCCACGAATATCTAACTTACCTTATTATAAACAGTTTATTAGCGAACGTGGTCAGGCGATACTGAACTCTATCAAGAGAACAATAACTGTTCGCAGACTATAAAATGAACTCGCATTGACCCTTTGCTCAACTGAAACTTGGTGATAAGCGGAGCGATTTTGTATTACGAAGATAACTTATTATTTACTGACGTATTCAGTTATAATGCGTAACATATGTTATAGAACAAAATTACAATGGAAGTATAAAGTTAGGAAATTATTTTTTGGAAACCAGTCAGGTTAAGTTTACTTGGTTGATCATTTTTTGTATTGTAACTGGGAAGCTCTTCACTATCGTCGCTTTGATGGTAAATATATGGCCAAAATGGTGGTAGCTAGCTCTCCGGACTTAAACCGAAACAAGCACTACCATCAACGAAATTGAATACAACAGTATGTATTACTTTCTTTTCTAACCACAGCTAGGGTTGGCTGAAAGAGATCTCCTTTAGAGATAAGCTCATTCGCTCGCTTGTTTATGTTTTTTTTATAATTCAATAAAGGATATTCATACTTGGAAATCGGACTCGGGACCTCTGGATCTGAGACCAAAAACTAGACTAAAATCTCAGTTAAACGTCATCTGGGGCGCTCTTTCGATACAAAGACGACATTTAAAATACGTTTTGTAAAATAACTTTTTTAGCTGCTTATGTCTTCTATGATACAAACACGCACACTCCAGAATTTTCTATTTAATTCTGTTTTACTTCTCTTATCTACTTTATTCCGTATTTATATTACTTTGATGTTTTTAATTCACAATGCTATAGTTACAAGATTTAAAAAAATTCTTTCGAAAAGGAATTACGTCTTTATCGATTATTAAATACTTGCAAAATGTTCTTTCGACTGTGAGGGTAGCAACTACGTAAACGTAATACCGCTGACTTGCAACGTAAATCATAAACTACTATAAAAATTCAACGAGTCTTCTGGGGCCTCGGTAGCACAGCGGTAGTCAGAGCATTAGACCGGTTATCCAAAAGTCGTGGATTCAATTCTCACTTGAGCTTCCTGAGACTGGTTGGTTTTTCCAGTAAAATTTTATCTTGTAATTTATTCCGCTTTCCGCTATCGCTCTTCCTGACAATAACGCCACAGAATAGTCCGGGGGTCACAGCAGTTTACTAAGTTACGACTGGTGCTTGATTGGCTACTCGTGTCCGCCAAACTAATAACTTTCTATCCCCTATGACAGAAGACGTCAACAAAGTTTTGTATTGCACATGTAGTGAATAAAACGGTTTAAATTTCACGGGAAATATGAAATTTACCTATGTACGTGTGTAAATCGTAGTCGCAGGGCTAATATTAAATTGGTAATTTGTTGGAATATCTTTTTTTTTATCTTTCGGGTAAGCACAGTGCCTTCATCTTACCTGATGTTAATTGATGATAAAGGCCAATGGTGGAAGCGCACTTCACCAGGAATCCTCAACTAGTTAGCCACTGGCTATCTTATCTCTAGCTGCCGGAACACAACAATGCTACAAACATTGATTGTTATGGCGACATATTTAGATGAGATGGTGATAGCTAGCCAGGTGGACAAACAAGTCCTACCACCAACCAAACCGAGTACACAAACATGTACCCAACGCTGAGAATCGAACCCGGAACCTCTGGGTCTAAACCGGTGGTCTTAACCACTAGCCCACAAAGGCGATTAGCATATCCAGTATTCAACAACACGTCAAAGCTCGTTCCGATCAGATAGCTTTCGAGAATTGAATTTGTAGGAGACGGGACACGCTAGCGTAATGCCATTCCCTTTAGAAACCCTTTGAGGATGTTTCGATCACACGGTTTGAGGAACTCTTTCAAGGAAGCCCACAAAACGATCGGGAACGCTGTAAAAGCCAAAGTCGGCCAAGAGCAATCTCTCTTTAAATAACATATCAAAGTGAATCATTATTGTACAGAACTTTTTAAATAAGCCTACCTCTTAATACCAGGTACTTATTTTTTTGAAGTGAAAACTTCTTTAGCGGCGTTGTGCACTTTTTGGAATGGGTAAAAAATGTTAAACTCGCGTCAGGACACGTGACCTGATCGAAAATTCGTAAGACGGATGGAGAGTAGACAGCTGGTGCGGCGTAATATAAATTTTTAATATAAATTAATATAACTTTTTAATGTAATATAAATTGTCATGTTTGTGTACGATAGCCCAATAAATAAATATTGTATTCTACCACATAAATGAGAGTACTTTTATACTGATAATTAAAGCAATTCGTGCAAAATTATTCCCTAACCATTCCAAAATATCAAAAATGCACAACGTTAATATTCAAGTTTTCACTTCTGCCGGCACTCCCAGAGTGCAACCCGTCGTTTTTTCGAACCTTCATTATGTAGATATCCTGATATTGGTTACAAACCTGCGGTATACATCGACGAGCTTAATCGTAAAGCTTATTTGATTAATCAGTTAACTCGACAGTATATAATATTGTAAACATTAAATTAATCAGGGTATTAAATATAAAATGTTTTTGTTTTGTTTATAAAATTTTAACGCAAATTTTGTTGCGTTAAAATTATATAAATTACACAAATTCCTATTAATTTGCCAAATTTACCAAATTTTTTCAACATTTGTGTTTTTGTAATTTGTTTTGCAACAAAATTTGCGTTAAAATTATATAAACTTTTTATAAATAGCTTGCCTACTTCTAAACTGATCTTAAGTATTTGTAAAAATATTATGATCGGATGTTAATGACGGTAGTTGTTGACATTGAATGGGCGCCTTTGGCTTTTGGCTCAATTTGGAGAGCACCTGACCCGGTATGTAAGAAGGGTGCAGGTTCAAATCCTGCTCGTGGAAATTTTTTCAACATTTGTGTTTTTGTAAAGGTATTAATTAGCTATTGATACTAATAATATCAATAATAACCCTTATTTTAATGTGGGTAAGATACGAGGGTCTCAGAGATCCCAGAGGTCTCAGGTTTACTTTCCAGCATTATATATTGTACTCGGTTTGGTTGCTGGTACGAGGGTTATATACTCTTATTGTATTCTTAAATATATGCGAACATAAAATAAAAAATAGAACAACTTTTACGGATCTCATCGCGTTTATTTTACCATTCAATCTGCAAAGGGTGCGAAAGGTCGGAATAAAATAAAATAAAATCAATGTGTAAAATAAACTCTAATTCGTATTTTAAAGCTGAGTAATTGTTGGTTATGTAACAAATATTACCTTCTTCATGTACCGTGTTCACGCTCGAGTCCCTATCTTATCTTTATCTGAAGCCCCCCCTTTACTATAAAATTGGGGATCACAGCGACCTTTCTCCCACAAAGTTACGACTCGCACTTGATTGGTTGCCCGTTCCTGCCATTCTCATAATATTGGAGATTTATATTAGGCCTCCATGCTAGAATTGTTTTATACTGATGTCCATGATATAATCAAGCGTTACACAGAGATTTATAAGATAAGATTTATAACATTTTGACATAAAATAACATACAAAATTGTCGTAAAGTACGGTCTTATCACTAAGAGTGATCTCTCCTAGTCAACCTTTGGATGTGATTATTTATTTGCTAACGCCACTAAGCTACGATTGGTAATATACCATAGACATCGATAGACATAGGTCCATTACCTAGATACATTTATGTATACTTTTAAACTTAAACATTATGGTACTTGTATTATTTTACATACAAAAGAGTTATGTAACCTCAGGAGGTTCCTGTGTCTCAGTCACCACGTCTTTCATTTTCAACATATAGAATTCCCGAAAAACTATAGCGTTAATTGTAACTATAGATAAAATATCGCGTAATCGATTTAAGTATTTATTATTTGTTTATTATTGTATTTATTACATTTCATCATCATCATCATCATCACCTACATTTCAAAAGAGAACCTGTAATCACAGGACAGGACACAATAACAAAACACAACAAAAAAAAAACAAGTGCGAGTCGGACTCGTGCACGAAGAGTTCCGTACCATTCTCTATCATCTATAAAAATATTTCAAGTTTCTACATGTTATCGTTATTAAGACCGAGAAAAAAAATTGGAAAAAAATCATGTTTGTTGTATGGGAGCCCCCCCCTTAAATATTAGTTTTAATTTAATTTAATTATTTTTTTTTAAACTCAATATTCTGTGAATATTTCAAGCGTCTACCTGTTGCCGTTATCAATATCGAGCAAAAACGGGGAAAAAAAATCACGTTTGTTGTACCTATCCCATAGGTACAACAAACGTGTTTTTTTTTCTTAAATATTTGTTTTATTTTAAATTAATTATTTATTTTTAAATGAATATATAACTAAATATTCCGTGAATATTTCAAGCGTCTACCTTTTGCCGTTATCAATATCGATCACAAACGAGCAAAAAAATCACGTTTGTTGTATGGGAGCCCCCTTAAATATTTATTTTATTCTGTTTTTTAGTATTTGTTTTATAGCTTCAACAGAAATACATCATCTGTGAAAATTTCAACTGTCTAACTAACACGGTTCATGAGATACAGTCTGGTGACAGACGGACTGACAGACTAAACAGACGGACGGACGGCGGAGTCTTAGCAATAGGGTCACGTTTTACCCTTTGGGTACGGAACCCTAAAAAGGTTACTTATTGTGATGTGATTAAGGTTATGGATATAAAGTGATTTTTTTTTACAGGGACAGTATGAAAAATTTCGTTATCATACATACAGGCAACCATTATGTCTTTTTTTGTGAAATGACCATGATAATTTTGGCATAACAAATATTTTGGTCAAGCTTGAGTTGTCTTTAAAAATTAGTCAAAAAGATGTTTTTTATAGTCTTACTTTTTGTATAATTAATGAGCATAGCATAATGTCTATCATGTCGATCTCGGCTGGGTCGTATGTTCCTGGTCTGAATATGCTTACGACGGGATCGGCCGGCCCAGGCGCATGTGGTAGAAACACTACCGCCCTGTAAGAAACATTTTGATATACCTATATAAAACAAAATTTACTAAAGAATAAAAATAAGAATAAGAAACATTTATTGACCTACACAAAATCAAATACAAAACAGATGAGAAAATTTAATATAAAAATAAAAAGAACAAAAAAGAACATCATAAAACAATTAACACAATCACAAAAAAAATAAAAAATAAAAGAGAGAAAAAATAATAAAAATATATGTGTACTTAATTCCCTCATACTTTCAAATGCCCGCGAGATCAACAGCATTATTTCACATAAAAAAAACCTCGACTATTAATACGGTACTTGTTACAATACGATTATCGACCTATGACATTTTTTTTATAGTAATAATTATGTAATTACAAAAAGTCTGTCAACTAAATACAAAAACTTCGGCGAGCATAGCGTCCCGAACGCTCACATACAGATACATAATATTATATATAAAGATAAAATATACATAGCACTACAGTTAATTTCTTCAATCGTAACCTATAAGGAGTGGACTTAACTAAGAGGAGCGCGTTAAAAATAACTGTGATGTGCAAGGCCAACGGGTAGCTGATAAAAATTAAACACGTCGGGAATTGCTATGTCTTGGATTTATTGAAGACTTTGATGGTGCGAAGCCTTTGCACCATCAAAATCCTCAATTAAGATATTTGAAGTTGATCAACTATCGTGATGTCTTATTCCTAGATGGAAGAAGACAGTAGTTGTCATACGTCATTCTTCTTTAAAATTGTAAAAAAGTCCTTACTGAAAACTTTTTAAATTATAAAAACTCTTTGAACAGTCGTTAACTACTACGTGGTTGCGCCCGCCGTTAAAAACTTAGGCACTTACACTAACTTGAATAAAGTTTTTATTGTTAGTTCCTTCAAATATAAAGTCATATTTAATTGTATTACATAAGCGTCCATAATCCTGCGTCCTTTTCATTTATTATAATATATAAACAGATTCTTATATTTACTTACATATATTACTTATGATAGTTACTTTAGTTAGACCTACTAATTGGGCTAGGTCCCGGAGGTTTACTCATACTTATAATTATTTAAATTTTGTTTTTATGAGAAATAAAGTTCTTTAAACCTTAACAGATTCCAGACTCATCAACACCGTCAGCTCATATAATTCTACTGCTAGACATAGGCCAAGTATTGGTATGAGCAAACATGGCCACTTTTGAAATGCCTCTTTTTAAGGATCCTTTAACTAGTACGTAATTGATGGAAGCATAGGCCTCTCCAAGATCACACTATTGAGCACGATCCGTAGCTACCATCCAGGTCTTGCCAACCACCTTAAAAAGATTGTTAAAAAAACAAAATTAGATATATAATACTTTTATTGCAACACCATAGAATTACAAAAACACAAATGTTGAAAAAATTTCCACGAGCAGGATTTGAACCTGCACCCTTCTGACATTCCGGGTCAGGTGCTCTTCCAATTGAGCTATGGTGGTTCTAACCAGCCCGCCGAAATTATTCAACACTTTTTACTTTGAAAGCCAAAGGCGCCCATTCAATGTCAACAACTACCGTCACTAACATCCGATCATAATATTACCATAGAATTATCAATTAACAAAACAATAAAATAAAACAAGTTACAATCCTTATCGCTTTAGAACAACCTTTTAAGACAACTAGTCGGACGGAGAGAGCTAAATAAATTATGAAATCGTAGGTGCAAACTATTACTTAGCATAAAAATTTAACAAAACATTATAAACCATTCCAAAATCAAAGCAGGCCCATTTATAATTGTCAAATTCATTTTCAGCGCATTGCATAAAACCGGGCAACTCAAAATAGAGTTAGTGAAAAGTAAGTTTATGACACTTTGCATGCAAACGCCACACTTTCGCATAGTGAACAGCATAAATCACTGCAAACTTCTCCTTAATTGCGAAGTGACGGACACTTTAAAACGGTACGAAAGTTTACTGAAGTTATGACGTTTTAAAATGACCCACTATTTTTGTTGTTTTGGAAAATAGCGGTGTTAATGGAGGGCGACTATTGAACTTCTTAGAGCATTAATGCTCTAAGATTGATACTACATTTTAGAGACAATTTTTTTTTTTTTTATATATTGACACGTCATAGTGACCACATCCTGCCTGATGGTAAGCAGCCGATGCAGTCCAAAATAATGAGAGCGCTCCTCACCGTGGAACACGCACGTTAACAAGCGCACCCATTCATGACGGCCTGCATAAATACCGTTTCACGCCCCGCTTAAAAGACCCGGGACTATAGGAGCTGGGAAACACATGCGCCGGCAAAGAATTCCAAAGCCGAATGGTCTTACAGAGGAACGACTTGCCAAATTTTTTGGTACGAGTACTGATTGTCTGTACAGTATGATGGTGGTTCCTAAGACCAGCACGTGTAGTCCGGGAGAGGAAAGGAGAAGGCGGGATTAGATCAAAAAGTTCTTCAGAACACTCACCGTAGTAATTCCGGTAGAAGACACTGAGAGAAGCAATGTCTCTTCGCAGCTGGAGGTCCTCTAGAGAGGCTGTAACCTCAGCATCTCCAATAATGCGTACCGCTCGCCTTTGCAGTCTATCAAGTGCATCGAGGAGGTATTTAGCGGAGCCGTCCCATAGATGGGAACAATACTCCATACTCGATCGCACCTGAGTCTTGTACAGCAAACAGCGCTGCTCGGGAGTGAAAAACCGCCTCACCTTATTGAGAATACCCAACTTACGGGAGGCAGTTAAAATAACACTCTCGATGTAGCATTTTGGGTTCAGTTCCTGGCCGATGTCCATGCCAAGAATGCTGAGGTCCATCGAAATGGATAACGGAGAGTTCTGAAGAGAGGGAGGAGTATTCATGTAAAAACGATAAAGTTTTATAAGGAAATACGTCCTGGAGTGAACACTGCAAAACAAGTTATTTGTGTTTTGTTCCTATTTATCTCAGTTCATTGTTTACCAACAAAAAAAATACTTTAGCTCTAACTCACTAAATTGTAAAGTAAAAACATAATACCTACATAGTAGATAAGGTAGCGATATATTATAATTACTCTGATCGGTAGTAAGTAATGTGTAGTCATTAGTATAGTCATAGTCATCTTCTGTAGTCATTGAATGTCAGGACTCTCGAAATGAAGACTGCAGAACAGGACTTTAAATACCGGTAAAAAATATGTAGCGAGCGATACTTCTGTCATACGAAGATAACGTTACCGTTATATAACATAAGCCACTGTACACAGATAGGCTAAAACGCAATAAGTAACGATGCTGTTCTAGATAACGTTACCTGCATCACCGCTACCAAAATAACTTTACAGAATTAACGTTACTTAACGATACTTCCCGATCCCCGTGTGGTGCCGGGGGTAAAGAATTGCACCACCCCATCTCTTCCCGTGGGTGTCGTAGAAGGCGATTATGGGACCATTCCAGAGGATGGGCAGCAGCGTCTCTCTGTGATTATTCTCACCTTACTGCGATCGCCAACCCGCCTGCCAAGCGTGGCGATTATGGCAAATTCCCCTCAAAATTATTTATCCTTGAGGGAGGCCTGTGTCCAGCAGTGGACGTCTTTTTGGCTGAGATGAATGGATGAATGAACGATTCTTGTAGTAGGAATTTGGTATCCGTATCAAGCCCTGCTATAGAACTCAAAAATGAAAAATAATTTTCACATACTACCAGCATAACTCTTTGAACATCCGAACATAAATCCCGACAGACATGATGAGGTTGCTTCATCGAGTCTAATGGGTTAAGGATAATCCTGTCCAATTGCATTTGCTCATTGAACCTTATGCGATACGTTCATCTTAACCTGATCGTATTATGATTTCTAATCGTTTCATTTATGCTAAAGGTTGGTTCTATATCAGGGTTGTTAACATATCATTTAACATAAAATTTAACTTATCATTCTCTAAGATTTAACTTGGTATTAAGAAATGTATTTGAATTCTGTGAGATTATATTATATTTTTGTTTGCCATTTATTTGTAAGCATTAAATAGCATTAACTTAAATAACTCATGTTAACACTTATAAAAACATTTTATATTTAATGAATGATGAAAACTATATGACCGTTTGTTTTTTATTAAATAATAAATAAATAAGTGAATAAATTATGATTAGTCAAATTGACACCGATCCTATATCCCAATAAGTCAAAGACAATGAATGCTTTTGATTTTAAGTTTGAGCGTGTAATAACACTAATATTGAAAACCAATTAAAAATAAATTAAGCTGTACGAGACAAAAGAATAAACACTGAGTTCAGCTTAGCACTAACAGAACCTTTTAGGAGCGGAGGTAAGACCTTTTGTAATCTGAGGTGTAAGGTATATTATAGAAGCGGATATGATTGTGTCGCTCTGTATCTTTTTATTTATAAGCGAAATCTCAATCACATACGTACCATCTGATTAAATAATCACTGAACATTGTAAAGTATTTCCTTGTAGAGTATAGACATTACCTGAGACAGGATTATAAATACTCATGGGTTACGGATGTTCACATGGATGAAGTCGTGGGCGAAAATTTGTACTTATTATACGTTACGGGAACACTCAAAGTTCAGTCAGCAGTGTCGACTTTACTCAGACCCTACGGGCATTGCATCAATTATAAGCAGGACGTGCCTTATTTAGAAAGGGCAATGTTAACACTGTTGAGCCAGGGGCAGGGCATGTCAAATTGTCCTATTATTTTTCCAAATTGACCAAATTCAACTATGAAAGGTTATCACAGCTACTACCTATGGCAGAAATTCTTTATATTTAGAAGAAAATGTATTGGGCATACCACTGAGCTCAAGGAGACGAGGATTGTTATATGGGACTGTCATACCCATTAAAAACTTCTGTACTTCCCCTCACGTGCCAGGGTGATCCAAGATCGCCATAAGCAATCTCCAGAGTGCTTCTGCACACCCTGCAGGCTTAGTTCGTGATAAATACAAAAGTACTATGCGACACGAGTCAAGACGTAAATGCAGATAACATGTGTTGTTACAACCTTGTCTACGCCATACGTCATTTCGCTTCCAAATGCACCAGCTTTTGTTTCGAACACTTCATTCCAAGTTCACCTGTTAAGCAATTTCCTTTCTCGAAAGCCGCAATCTCAGGCATTGCGGGGACATCTGAAATTGTTTTTCCCAACGAAAAAGCAATCAATGCGATAACTAATTCCATTTTTACAATAATAAAGAGGAGGAGGAGACAGGAAATTAAAATGCTGATAGCTGAAAACCATCGGCCTAGTCTTTGGTGCGTGAAAAAAAGGCTCAGATGCGAGAAAGGATCAGAGGAAATGAAACGGCCGGGGGCAAACCGCTCTTAATAACAAACATGAGAGGGCAAATCGGGACGGCGCGGCGCACCGCCCTCTTTGAGACAGTTATTTGTTTTTTCTGATTGTTAGCGATGTGCTTTCTCGTTGTCTCGATTAACGTTCGTACTGGCGAATTAGTGATAAGGTCAGGACTAACAAGCGAAACGTACTGTGAAGCTTACTTCCCGTTATGACATTCGCCTTCTATCTTATGCCTAAAGGGCTCCTCTTATATACACGGCTCAGTTTGCTCACACAGCTCTGATTGTAAGTAAATTTAATGACTTGACATGATTTCTCAAAATTTTGAAAAATTTAACAGAACAAAATTTTTGAAAGGAACAATTAGACTAGGAAAACTTTGGACGCGCAAAAAATCCACTGTACTCATAGTCAAGTCAAGACAATGTCAATAATGTTTTATTCACATAAAATTAATTGCTAAAGTACTCTTGAATAGTTGAAGGTTATGAAATAAAACAACTTTTATGGATTACAAAGTGTAGTGTTCACGTAAACTTTAGAAAACAATAGTCGATGGTTACATTTTTACCTACTGCCCGAAATTTGGCAAAATGGACTTCGCCAAAAATCGCATCCGCACAAATTCCTCATATTCGTTAACGTGATCAAATAGTGATAAAAACTCATTGTAGGGCACTCGGTACTCGTGTATTACACATAGTAATGCTATGTGAAATGCTCAACGAAATGTAGCGATACATTTCAATACAACAAGGCCTCAATACCAAAATATTGTTAGTTACATTGACAGCTTCGGCTCGACGTTGCATCGCCCGATAAAATTCGTCACTGTAAACTCAATTTCAGGTGGAACTAGGGTTGCCAACTATACTTTTAAAAACAGTATTATACTGTTTTTCACTACATTTTACTTTTTACTGTTGAACAAAAATCAAGTATACAAAACACTGTTTTCAGCATCAAAATACTATAAATGTTAGACTTAGACGCTTACACATTTTTTTTTATTTAGTCAGAGGGCGCTCAGTGCAGCGCAGCCACAAACAATTGCAATAATGGAGTTTCAGAACGAATCTGTCTGAATACTGTTAATTTTTCCAAAATACTGTTTAATATTCTTCTCAGACCTAAATATACTTTATTTCTTGTAAAATCTTCAGCACATTAAGAACATATTTTATT
Source organism: Eudonia mercurella (assembly GCA_963082485.1). NCBI lineage: Eukaryota > Metazoa > Arthropoda > Insecta > Lepidoptera > Crambidae > Eudonia > Eudonia mercurella. The sequence goes on along the minus strand of OY720034.1, from coordinate 2,385,150 downwards.
ATAAAAGTGTCAATGTGAACGCTAAAGTTACTGAGATAAAGTTAATTTAAAAATAAATTACATACTTGCACTAAGGATATCTAGATCGTGACGTCATCTACCACTATTCTCTCGTATTGAGCGTACAAGATGGCAACCCTAGGTGGAACTGCGGACACAAAATAAGGAGAGCCAGAAGGTAAGCTACAAGTACAAGTGTAAGTAATACATACCGTGCGGATCTCAGGGTGCCTAGTGTGAGTTTTGTTTACGATCCGTATTCATTCGATTACGTTTACGAAAACGAAAATTAGTATAGCATTGAAGCAGCGCCTCCTGGCAGGCAGGGTGCCAAGTGTGAGTTTCAGTCGCCATTCGCTAACGTTTACGTTAAGAATGGCGAATGAAACTTCAAGAAACGAGTCTATTCCTTCCTTAAAGGCTGACAACGCGTCTGCGATTCTTCTGGTTTTGCGAATGTCCATGGGCGGCGGTGATTACTCTCCATTAGGTGACCCGTCTGCTCGTTTGCCTCCTTCTTTTATATAAAAAAAAACGAGAATTTGTATAGCAGAATTTTAACTCTCATCGTATGTCACCAGGAGGCGCTGCTTCAATGCCATACTAATTTTCGTTTTCGTAAACGTAATCGAATGAATACGGTTAGTAAACAAAACCCATACTAGGCACCCAGAACTATCCGAGCGGATCCGCAGAGAAACTCTCGGTACACCGGGATCACTCGCGGATGTCCTGAGAAGACTAGGAAGACTGATCTGCTTCTGGAGGGAGGTGGGCTGGCTGGAATAACCGGCCGCCATGGCTCACGTACAATGGTCCACTTTAAGGACTTAGTGCGGAAACCGTCACCAATAACATAGAACATAGAACTATCCGAGCGTAGCTGTTGCGAGATTTCGTGTCCGTGAGAGGTTGTCTATGTGAGCGTTGCTCGAGTGCGTTTGTGAAGCTTACCTTCTGCAGTCTCCTTAGTTTGTTTTCCGGTGATGTTGTCGACGTTGTAAATTCAATGTTAGGTTACCGTGGAGTGAACAATAAACGTTAGTTTTGCATGCTGGCAGCGTAAGAGACATTGCAAACGAAGAATTGTACAGTTCAGGGAGCCTAATGCGAGTTTCATTCGCCATTCGACCACGGTAACGAAAACGAGAATTTGTATGGCAAAATTTTAACTCTTCTTGTATGTCGCCAGGAGGCGCTGCTTCAATGCCATACTAATTTTTGTTTTCGTAATCGTAATCGAATGAATACGGATAGTACAGGCCAACAATATGTTGTAACAATAGGGTGTAAGGGGTCCCAACCTACACCATTTGGGGCCCAAGCCAACCTCTCCTGCGCGTGGTGCACCCTGCTGACCAACAGACGAGGCTCTGGCGACCGATGGCGGGATACCCATCACAGCCCGAACGTAGCTAACATGATGATGATAATGATGATGATGATGATGATGATGATGATGATAATGATGATGGTGATGATGATGATGATATTGATAATGAAACGTGCACCCAACAATATGTTGGTCATTCAGAGGTTAGAGCAATCGCCAGGTTAGAGTATAACTCCATGAGCATTGTCTACACATTTTTCTTTTGTTATCCTTGGGGAAAATTTATTTCCTTCCTGGGAATCGTGGGCACAATAAGCCTAGCCCAACGTTTCAGAATTCTTTTTGTTTCAGCTATAGAGTCAATAAACATCAAAGAGCAACGCAAGCACATAAAATTTCAAATTCAAAATTCAAAATCAATCATTCAAGGCAGGAAATTCAGCAAAGGCATTTCTTTTCTACCTTACAGCGACGTCAAAAATATTTGAAAATTCCCTATAACTTTTTGTTTATTTATTTTATTTCAATACACAAACTATCCTTACAGACCTTAGAGCATTAAACCAATGCTCTAAGTTACAGACTAATCCAATGCGATAGTTGCTTACATTTAACCTTACATCAATAACATAATAGAAAGACACTTTCAATTAGATACAAATAAACACACAACATATAAAAGACAACCTGAATAAACCTGAATTCCTTCAAGGCGAGAGTTAATAGGCATCTTCTGGGCAGCTCGCTCCATCGTAGACCTCATCTACGCTCACCATCAGGTGAGATCGAGGTCAAGAGCTGTCTTATAAGGCATAAAAAAAATAAAATAAAAAGACAACCACAACATTTAAAAAAATTGAGAAATAAATATATCTAAGTTATAATTCAATTTTTACAAAGTCATACAATACTGGTGAAATCGAAAACTGTTTAAGAAAAACAAAGTTAACCCTAACAAAACCCCTGGGTCTGTCATCGTACCCAATACCGGGGGTCGGAGTTTCATGACGGCTTTTTATTACCCTAGGCACTATTGGTGTTGGGTTGTTTACTCTAAAATTAGACACAATTAATAAAATTGCAAATTTTAGTTCCAATTTGATGGCCTGTTGTGTCTGTTTTTGGCTACACTTACAAGTTACGTTTCTAACATTCTTTCGAAGTGATATAAAAATAGTATATGAACCTATCTATCAAGTATTTAATACTCGTAGTATTGCAATCGATATTGTAAAGTTAGCCAAGAATAGAAATAAAAATGTATAGTGTAAGTTAATTAATTAAGTTGTATTATTGCATTTTATTATTGTAATATAGTAATAAAAGACCCTTTAAAATAATAAAGGGGAAAAGGATCAAGGTCAAACAATACAAAAAAGTATTTGCAATCGTCATAAGGCGAAGGGTAAGACACACTAGCGCCGCTAATGAATTTAATTTGATAACTGCTAAACTGGATTTTTTTTCAAACATTGCGGACCTTCCGACACTAGGCAAACATCTATTATTTAATAATTGTGCACTACTTTTAGGTTTGTTTTTGTATTCATTCGCTAACACCAAAAGTGGCCATTGTTTGTGAATAAATGCGATAGCCCGTTTTGTGAATAGACCACGCAACAAAAAGTAGTGCACAATTATTAAATAAATACTATGAATGTTTTCCAGTAATCGGACGGTACGCAATCTTTGAAAAAACATCCGGTCCGTTAGTAATTGTCAAATTATCAATTGGTGGCGCTAGTGTGCCTTAGTTCAGTCAAAAAATTAACAATTTATATTTGCTTTCTTATGTTTTGTGACTAAAAACACTTAAACTTTGATCTTAATCACATACAATTTAAGTAGCGATAAAGGTAATTTATCCTTAGCAACAGTAAACAGGTAAAACGTAACTCAATTTATTAAAAAAAATGTGAAATATAAAAAAGTTCAATAAAATGTTTCTTCATTCCTGTCGTCGGTGCGAAATACCCAGAATGGCGACGAGGAAAAATATCTCATTTTCCACAACAGAAAGGGCCCAAAAGGAGAATCTACTTACTTGTTGAGTTTAAGCCGGCCCCATTTGTCCGGCCGCACACTGTATAAATAAGTTGTCTCGATCTTTTGTTCCGCGTTCCATTCATTCGTCCCGACTCGACGTTACATAGTTAGCGGTCACCCTATTTTTATTCCAAGTACGTGGGATGTATGCGTTCATTCAATTGTTTTAATTTTGGTTATCTTTTTATTTTTATTGCGTTACAAGTAAACGCTTCTTCTTCAGCCTGTCCCCACCCAATGCTGAGTGTAGACCTCTTCTTTTGCACGCCATCTCTCTCTGTTGGTAGCAATTCTAAACCAGTTCTTTCCAGCGACTCTATGGATATCGTCTCTCTATCGAGCCGGTTGCCGTCCTACGTTTCTACGTCCAGTTCTTGGACGCCATGTTAGAGACCTTGTGTGACCATCGTCCGACGTCACGTCTACAACTCCACTTCAAATGCTACGCGCTCTGCTACATCGGTCGGTTAGTCTTGTACATCTGTGGATCTCGGCTTTTCTAATTTGGGTCCGAAGTGATATCTCTAGCATCGCGCATTCCTTGACTCTTCAACTAGTAAACGCTTAGCCCTAATCTTACCTTTTTTAATACCTGGAAAACTTTCGCTGTACGAATCATCTCCACAGAACACTCAATTGTCATCGGTGGTATGTGGGGTAGGCCTTCATCTTACCTGATGTTAAGTGTTAATAAGAACGAATGTGGAGGCGGACATCACCTGAAATTGGTACTCTAACTGGCGAACACAATATTGCTACTAACATTGATGATATGGCGTCATAAAGAGAAGATAAGCTAGGCGGAATCAAATCAAGCCCTACTACCAACCAAACCGAGAACACAAATCTCCTCCCGCTGCGAATCAATCGCTAGACTACAGAGGTGGTGAGAATGCTTCAATGAAGCAGATTATCATTTATGTAGTTATGTAGACACAGTTTCATTCGTTTAAAGCATGTTTATTATTAAACCGCCTACCTGAACAGCTTTCCGTTGTGGGATAGCCTAGATTCTTTTTTTATTTACCAGAGCCAGCAAACAAGTGGACGCTTCGTTGTTCGTATGGTAAAAAAAATTGTGTGTAAATTCTTCGAAATACAACAATATCTTATTTTTTATGAAAAATTCCGTAAAGAAAAACAACCGACCACATAGCCTACCAATAAAATCGCGCCATATTAAGGTAGTAAAATAAATTAGAGGTAATAGAAAGCCTCATAAAAATAATTGTCGTATATTTAGCAAAAAGGAATAACAGTATAACAGGCACAAAAATACATCTAGCGCCATCTAGTGCCGTAGTCTAAAATTACTCTCTAGCTTGCTTTCGCTCTGCTTACAAAAAACTGACGCTGTCGTATGTTACTGTAGTTCACTGTAGTTCACCTTTCCGTAAATAGATGGCGCTTTCGAAGAACTTGAATGCTGTTTTGTTTTATAATGTCATCAATAAGGTTTTCATTTTTAATTTACTAAATTTACTATGTTTGTAGTTGATAATTACATACACTCGGTTTATGCACATTTACGTGCTTATTAAGTTGTTCAAGGTGCCTAGTGCTAGTTTAATTCGTCAAAAACGACATTTAGTATGGCATAAATTTAGTTCTCAACGTATCCCACCAGGCGGCACTGCTTCAATGCTAAACAAATTTTCATTTTCATAATTTCGTTAACGTGATTGTATAACCAATGGCGAATGAGGCTTGCACTAGGTAGTTAGTAACCTACATCATTTCGAAAAACACTGTTCAGGGTGCCTAGATTTTTATTCGAGTCTATTTATTTATTTAAACTTTATCCTGATAGGTAGGTATATTTTTAGGTTCTTAGGTTATAGGTATTTTTTATGCTTTATGTAATAACTTATGTAAACAAATACGAACGTTGTTATTCGAATCGTAACATATCTATTCTTTTGTTTCAGATCTTACACAACTTGACTGGCACAACACAACGCACAACGAATAATTCCAAAACGATAGTCAAAACGAAAGTTCCTAAAGCTTAGCGTTAATTTAGTAACAAAATGTATAACTCCAACGAATTCCTGCACAGTGCTGGCGTCAGCCGGCACATGCAAGCGACCGGTGAGGCGCCGTCGCAGAAAACGAGCATGAAGAGACGCTCATGCGAAGTGCCCTTAGGGGACATATCTTCGAACAACTTTAAAGTGTCTTTGAACGATATCTCCTCGATCAACGATGCGAACTACGACTGTCGCTCGTTGCGTTCCATCAAGTCTGAGGACACGAGATTGCGATACTACCGACCGATAGACAGTAGGAGTGTTAAAAACTTCCGATCGTCACTTGTCGATGTGTCGACGTGCTCCCTGTCTCGCCCACCGAGTTACGATCAGCTGTCGAGGAGGTCAATGATCGAGGGTGTGGATGGCCAGGGTATGACGTCATCGAGCATTGAGGGCGTGCTGTGGTCGGACGAGGAAGAGAACGAGTATTTCTACCACGAGAACATCACGACTGCGTGGAATGAAGGTAAGTTGTATGCTTAAGTTTGTTTAGATTAAGAAGAAGATCGAATTGTTTAAATTGGTACGAGACCTACCTTGAAAGACTTGAAAGACTACATAAAAGAGTAAGAAAACATTAGTTTTAGGATACTCTTTACGAGTAGATAGTATTATTATTTCTATGAGCAATTTTGAACAAATCTCGTCTTTTTTCCCTATCACTCGTACGTTAAGAAGTTTTTTAGAATATTGGTAATACTTATAAAGCATTCTGACAGGGTGAATATACACGTAACATCCCAAATTAACATACCACCAATATAAGCAACGTTGTCCATTTACTAAGGGCCCTACTCTCTTCGTAACTTCGAACACGCATAAAATAATAATTAAACTCCAAAAGGTAATGTTTTTAGGATCTGTAGCAAAAGTTCAAGTATTATATTTATAACTCAATTATCGCCTGTAGGGATGTAATATCAAAGTCCTTATACCTATCAAAATATTAACATAACAACATTATTTATGCCACAGTCTCTTATCATCATGATCCTTATAAACTATTTCTTCCTCACGATAATGAAAACTATTACATTTGTATGTGTTATGGACCAAGTAATAAGTTGGGGCATTTTTCATAATGCCCGAGCATTATGAAATGACAAGCTACTTAGGGCAAAGTAAATAATTATAATTTGAAGTTCCTTATTTATCATATTGCCTGGTCATAATGAATATTGCCATGTGGTTTTCGGGAAATCTGATAATACCCTGTGTATTTTACATTGCACGGGGTGCGGGGAGGAGAACAAGGGGTTCTATAATGTTTTACATACAATCCATTAGCCAATTTTCATTCCACAAACAACATTTTGTCATCGTTTCATTTCACAAACTATTGCTTTAAAAATGGCATCAAAACATAAACATTCAAATGGCAAGCTGTTATTTTATAAATCATCATTTTATTTTAATTTAAAAGATTTGGTCAACATTTTTCAGCAAACAAAGGGTACGTTTAACAAATAATTAATTTGACCAATGTACAACATATAGGTCGAACTTTCGAACAAGGAGATAAAGTCCAGTTAATTTAAGTTTTTATTATCAAGAGTACCTATGAAAGGAATAATTTTATTTGTTGTTCGTTTATAGGTGACAAACATTATAAATAATGCCCGGACGATTTAATTATTTCAATAGTTGTAATCACACTCCCTCTCATATTGGGCATTTTTCAAACTACGCGGACATTTTTTATAATGCCCTATTAATCACTTGGTCCATAACATATGCAAATGAGAGCGTAAGCTTACGCTGCACCAGGACCGACGCAAGCGCAGCGCGATGACCCCGCGTCACAGACCATCAGTGATCTATGATCAACGGGTCCATAGATTATAATACGAGCCGATCGACTGGTTCATATAATCACCGCCCACGTCACGCGATCCCTTGAGCCATCAAAACAAATCAAACTATTGAAATGATCTGATACTGACATTATAAAATCATTAGCGAGGAAATAATCAATGCAAGTAGTCGGCAAGCGGATTCAAATAAAAGAAAAACAGTTTGAATAGTTGTTCGTAATAAATTGATAGTGTTTTGTTATGTTGAGGAAATATAAAATGAAAAGAGCGAAGCAGTAGGTACCACCAGAAACAAATGAGTATTAATCAGAATGATGGCGATCGGTGGAAGGTATTTAATATTGAAAGTATAGGCATCGATCAGGCTCTATTAACTTTAAATTAAATTTAAGTCAGAGAAATACCTACAATAATGTTATAAGCTGGGTAAATCTACTTTATTCAACATTCATCGTCGCCTTTGTGGCTTAGTTGTTAAGACCGCCGATCCCAAACCAAGAGATCCTGGGTTCGATTCCCAGCGGGGGTTCATATTTGTGTACACGGTTTGGTTGGTGGTAGGGCTTGTTTGTCCGCTTAGCTTATCTCCATTTTCTCTAAATATATCGCTATAACATCAATGTTTGTAGCATTGTTGTGTTCTGGCAGCTAGAGACAAAATAGCCAGTGACTCAGTAGTTGAGGTTTCCGGGTTAAGTGCGCTTTCATCATTGGCCTTATCATCACTTAACATGAGGTGAGATGAAGGCATCAACATTTGGGTATAATATACCTTGCAGTGGCGAGGGGTCAAAATACGGCGAAGGTAAGCCGGCCAAGAATTTACAAATCAGGCTAATTATTGTCTGAAATATGGAAATAAATCATTTTGTTCACTATGCAACTGCCTGGCACACACGTATATTTAACTAATTGGTGACAATAATTACTGACATAATTTTTAAGATCTGCATGGTGGATCCCTGGAATGGGATTTCTAATAGGGAAGCCGATGGGAATCGGGTATGGATCCTTCGATTCATTATTATGATTATTATCATCAGTTTCAACTTTATGTCAATTTGTGTTCTAATAGATACTTTTCCCTTCATCTTATGTATGGGTACGTACTCCAAGAATCCAAGTATACTCCAAATTGTTCCAAAAAATATCACAATTAAAACTACAGCAAGTTTATTAGTACATAGTATCGTTTCGTTACTTCATGACATATTTTATCTTTTTAATTTAATAAAATGCTGTTAAACTGAACGGTTCCCAACACATTGATAATTATGTTAAGGCAATCAAAATAATTCTACTTACTCGTATTTACTATAATTATTGTAACTGATTTCACCATATACGTTCGCTTTGTAATGGATGCTAACAATTGAGTATACAACCATAGACGTATACAGTATACACTCGTCTACACTCGTATAACAACCGAAGAAACTAAACGAGAATTTTATTTTCCGTCCAAAGAGGTTTGATGGAGCTTTTTTACATCACTGAACGTATTAACTTTGGTGGTTAACCGCATGCAACGCTGACGTTATTTTGTGAATCGTTCGATAATAACGTTATATTAAAATTATTTATCTTATCTTATATAAATATATGACTAGCTGTGTAGTAGTAACTACTACTAATACTAATTATTATGACATTGCAATTTCACTTTACAAGTTAATAATAGTAATATAAATAATGCTATTGTTAAAAACTCTTACGTATCCAACTTACTTCGAATTTTTCATTCGTAATTCAGTGACGTAGTTGGTGACGTTTTGCTGTTTTAAAAAAATGTTTATTTATTATTATGTACCCTTTTTTACACATTTTTATCAACGTTCTTTATTATTAAATAAACCGTCTTATTATAACAGGCACGAGATCTGATATTAATTAACCGCCAGATTTTCTGTTTTCTACTTTCCAGTACGTAATTATACTTTAGTAGGAAACGTAGAAAAATCGACACTTTTAAACTTTATCCGTAAATATTTAAAAAAAAATGTCATTTTTCTCAAAGAGATAGATGGAAGGAGGGAGGGTAGACCTTTGCCCTTTAGTAGGAAAGTAAGAGCTTGCAATACTAGCTGCCAAAGAATTTAAACGGGGATTAACGCAAACTAATTAGTAAAAGGTGACATAGATTACCTCGGGTATAAAGAAGGTATGACCTTACTTACTAATTTGCGTTAATCCCCGTTTAAATTCATAGAAAAATCATTCAATCCATATCAAAGCAACGAATGCGCATAAAATGAAAAACTACTTATAGGTAAAAGCGGATTTAAAGCTTTCCGTCATAAAAAATAAAATAAAAAACAAATAAACAAAATAAAATTTATTTTACTAAAAAGGTTTGGTTTACATCATTTCATTACAATAACTAAAATAAAAAAATATAAAATATAAAATATTTTTTAATTCAGACCATGGTCAATATTCGCAGTTACTAACTATGCTATGTCATATTATAGGTGGTGGTTATACCTTAGAGTAGACAAAAACGTAAAATTTTATAATAAACCCTTTCGAGTGATTACGAAATAAGCTCCCTGCAAGATGCACATCTCAATACCGCCATGAGAATCGGAAGGTTATTATTTAACAATTTTGCACGCATTTTTTGTCGAACGCATTACGCCCGCCGGTCGGCTTTTATAGCTGTCTCATCATTTGCCCATCGGAATATCAATAAAAAGGGCCGAGATTGGTGCCGACTTAAATACAGTCATTAGTTAGTGTTTTGATTTGGAATCGGGGACAGGTTGTATGCGGGAAAAGAGATTATTTATTCGTACACTGTGACCGAGACTGCTCTTTTTTGTGAAAGTCTCTTTGGCTGTTCAACGAAAATAAACATGTTTCTGTTTATAGGTACGTTCTCGTTTCGGTACCTGAGTAGCAAACTGCACTATTCCCTGACAATTTTTATGAAGCAGTGGGTAGGTAGGTATAATATCGTTTTGACAGAAACGTATATTAAAATCTATAATAATTGTAATTAATGGAATTTTTACCTACTAATGTTTTTTGTTGTGCGTGGTATTTTTTTTAGTTTACTTGGATCACCAACAGTTTTAACATTAAAACAATTATGTGGTTTACATTTATAGTAACATATGATAACTTACAACTACTAACTGCCGTACTGAGAGACGTCAATTAAGTTTTAATGACAATTAAGTCTGTTGCTGTCACTTTCTTATGTATAGTGCTAAATAGAGAAGGAAAGACATTTAATCGTTATTAAAACTTAATTGACGTCTCTGAGTACGGCAGTTAGAGACAGACAGTATTTACAGATTAAGCTACGTATTTCTAATACTATGTTGTGTAAGGTAAGTGTACTATTTTATTAAATTAAATATGTGTTTGTTTAATGTATGCTTGTGAGTGATGTATTAAGTGTGTATACAGAACCTATTTGTGTATGGTATGGTATGAGCTGTATGATTGTGTAGATGTATAATAAGTGTATGTGCTTACTATTGATAGATATATTTAAATATATCCAATATAGATTTCACTAGATAGTAAAAATCCTGTTAAGTTAGTTTATTTATGGGTATTTAGTTTTTAATTTGCTATTTTTATTTCTTTGGTTTTTTTTAAGTTTAGTTAAGTTATGTTTCTTTTTTTTGTTTTAAGTATTGTTCTGTATATTTGTTAGTTTGTTCACTACAAATTTTATTCTATTATGATTATATTATAGTAATAATTACTTCAAAAACCATGTGGGTTTAAAAAGTTATAGATGCTAATAAGTTTCTCTATGGGCAGAACAGTCAACTACCCTATAAGAAATTAAAATATCTCTTCTGTAATGATAATTATTATTAGTCTAAGTCTACTATATCTATTAACAACATCGACGACCAATCAAACGCTTTCGTCTTCACCAACGTAATTACTCCCACAGATTATCAATTAATGTAGGTACCTACGTATGCTCACGCGCATAAAGAGAAATACAAAAAAAAATAAAGGCATAGTAGACTTAAACCTGTTTTTCTTGACCTAATTATGTGTCATGGGTGTAAAAAAACAAGTCCAAATTCATTCGCATAAATAAATTCCAATACAACCAGAAATGCACAGCGGGCATACTTCAACATAAAGGTATTGATAAAAAGCTCATTTTGTTGAAATTAAATTTATTTACTAGGCTCCAAGATCTTTATGATCGAAGAACGAAATAAGCAGAAAAGTACCCCTAGATTAGCAAGTAAGCTATGTTATTTTCATACTATACATAAATAGATTAACAATTTCACTACATAGTATATAAAACAAAGTCGCTTCCCGCTGTCTGTCTATCCCTATATATATGCTTAGATCTTTTAAACTATGCATCGCATTTTGATGCAGTTTTTTTAATAGATAGAATGATTCAAGAAGAAGGTTAATATGTATAAATACATGCATTTAGTCATCAGCATTGCACCCGTGCAAAGCCGGGGCTGGTCGCTAGTATTTGATGATTCATCACACAGATACCATTTAACATCAGCTCATTGTATGTTCCCACTGCTGGGGCACGAGCCTTCCTTATGGATGGAATCACCACAAAGAACAGGCCATCAAACACCATGCTGGGCCAATGCGGACCACAGAGACCATTCATAGAGATAAAAACAAAAACAATACAATCAACAAATGTTACGAGAAAAGGACAAATCAAGTCGAGGTTGCGCTCTAAATTGGTTTTCCAGCTACTTGTCAGAGAGAGGGCAATGTGTCAAGATTGGCGACCTTATAAGCGGAGTTCAGTCTGTATCATTTGGCGTCCCTCAGGGTAGTATCTTGGGACCCACCCTATTTATCTCGTACATAAATGACATAATGTCAATTCAACTCCAGAACAGTGACGTAATTTGTTACGCTGATGATACGGCCATTATATTTCACGGTCAGACTTGGCGTGAGGCTCATCGCTTTGCCGTATTAGGTATGCAGAAAATACAGAAATGGTTAAATTATAACATTCTAACTCTAAATGCAAGCAAAACTCAATTTCTGTGCTTTCATAAAACGGCAGCATCTCAGCCTCCTCTATTCCTCTCTAAAAGTATCCCAGTGCATAAGCTCAACAGTACAGCTATGGAAACTGATTCCGTAAACCCCAATTGTAATTGCAGTCAGATAGAGAGAGCCCCTTTCTTGAAATATCTTGGTGTAATACTTGATGAGAACCTTAACTTTAAAAAGCATATTTCAGCTACTTCAGCCAGGGTCCGCAAACTAATCCACATTATGAAACAGTTAAGGGAGGTCTCCGATGGAAATGTTCTAAAGTCAGTGTATCTGGCGTTGTGCCAGTCCGTGATTAATTATTGTATACTTGCACGGGGTGGCATTGCCCCTTCCATTTTGATAGTACTAGAAAGAGCACAAAGAGCGGTTCTGAAGGTGGCCCTGCGTAGACCAAGGCGATACCCCACATCGGATGTTTATCGAGAAGCCCAAGTCCTGAGTGTCCGTAGATTGTTTTTGTTGAGAGCTTCAATGGTTATGCACAAAGAAGTTTTAAGGTTACCGAAGTATAGTGAGCTACTAAATAGGAGAACTTTCAAGGTCCCCACTATTAGAGTAAAGACCACCTTTGCACAACGTTTTAGAGCATTTCTTTTCCCTCACATTTATAATAATCTGGTCAAAGTGTGTGATATAAAAAGCATTGTCAACTTCAACTAGTCAAATCAAGAATTCTATCCCTGCTATTGACTTGGGATTACGCTCAATCCGAAGAAATTTTAAAAGTTACGGCCTAATTTGGCCTTCCATCAGGTAGTGGACGGCATTGGTACTTATCACTGCTGTCCGATCCCAAAATTAAATCGCAGGGCTACCTTGAGCTACCTTGAGCCACACACGCACTTAACTCATTCCTACATACATGCACTCCACATCTGCGCATTGCACCGTCCAATAATTAATAAATCTATGATTTGTTATTGTCAGAATCATGCTGTTAATCATAATTGTTTGTAATGAATAGCCACATTGTTACCCTTGCTAACCCTAGAGAATTGACCCCCACGAGCCAGGCCTAGCCTAGTGTGGGAGTCATTGTACACTTCTGTAACACCGCTTACTATTATTTTTGGTAAATAAACATTTTCATTTTCATTTTTCATTTTTTCATTTTTCAAGTATATTTCCCTCCCTTAAATATTGGGTCTTTACCTATGAAATTGACGATTTTTTCTCACTCATTAATAAGTGTATTACTTCTAAAACTCAATACCGGATGTTAATATTATTATACACATTTAATTAAGACTATATTACTAAACTTTTTTAATAACAATGATTTTTGATTTTTTCTAAATTGACTTCTTTTTTTGTTAGCGGAATTGACCTTGGCTGGCGGCTAGCTTTGAAGGTACTTGTTTTTTTTTCTTTTTAGGGTCTGCTTTATTTAGCTAGTGAAACAAACACATAAGTAGATGCTAAGAAAATTTAAAAAACTTTAGTATGAAAAATTGAATTTTGTAAAAAATCTTTATACAAAACAGCAATTTCATAGGTAGGACCTAATAGAAACATTTTCCCGTCCTTTGCGATACGCTGTAATAGCCATAATGAGCCAACAACAAGTTCTGTTCCAAAAAACCGGTAAAAAGTATAAAATCTTGGCAGATTTGTACAAATCGAGTTCTGCAGCTGCCACAAATGCTAAATGTTCGAGACATCGCCGCGCGCGGGTGTACCATCGATCTTATCTCGATTCCGACAAAGATGGAAAAGCATTAAGCTAGCTTCTACCAAGCAATGAGACTACTGTGGACATTGCACTTTCCTTTGCATACTTAAATAATTATGAACGTGGTCTTAAAATTGAAAGAGGAAAATAAATTAACGAAAGCTATACATTTCGACAGATGCTAGTATTATATGATGATTTGTTACTATTATGTCGTCGCTGATACTAGCGAATGCCAGCGACTTCGTTCGCGAAATCACCCGTATACTGTGATCCCGAAAGTGTTTCTGAATTATCTCTTGCCTAATGTCATACTCGTAGTAACGACCTGCCTGCGAAATTTAAGTGTTCTGAGTCTATTTGATGAGAATTGAGCCTATCCAAAAAATAATCTTTCAAATTAAATAATTCCCACATTTAGTAAAATTCACTTTAAGTATATCTTCGTCTATAACTATTTTTAATGATTGTTTAATGGAAATGGTTTAGATTTCTTTCGCGTTAACATGCGTACTGTAAGGGCATGGTTAGGGCAATAATTCATAAGAATTTAGTTCGTTCGGCCAATAAAACCTTCATCTAGACAGTTAACGCATCAAGAATTACAAACAAGAAGCGGAGCCGTTACAAAATTCAACGAACGTATCAATAAAAATAATGAAGACAGATCGCGAAAACCTAGACAAGACCGCATGAGGTCTGAACGATAGAGATGCAATAAAAACTTGAACTAATATTCCTCGTAAAAAATGGCACACGACGTGTTGCAGGAGTGATATATGTGCATTAGAATGTGCTGCAATGTGGCCGTCAATATATTTATGGAATAAATTATAAAACTTTACCCTTACTATAGTAATAAAATTGTAACTAATCAAAACCTACTTTCTAATTTAGAAAATCGACAATTTAAAAATTGTTAATGTATTCTTTAGTAAACCGATAAAGTTAGAAACGTCAAAAGTTAGAAATTCTTAGCCAAGCAATAGTCACCAATATCTTTACTCAAGCAAGTTTCTCAAAGAATTCATAGTGACAAGCTTGTGATAAGCTAGAATTGAGGTTATATTCCGTGTGACAGTTTGTGTTATGTCTAAAATAATATGAAATTGATGAATTTGATAATAACAATAATACTTTTATATAATTAAATAAGAAAACTTCTATTCTAATTTAAACGTTACTTGTATATAAAATGAATTTAGATCTTAGTGACATTTCTAAGAACAAAGTAATTGCTTAGTAATGGCATGTTTATAAATACGGGTGTAAGAGTCACAAAGCCTTTTTATATTCGAGGCAGGTATCGGACTTCATCCCACTGGTGTGATAAAACTAAAGGAAGTACAGTACGCACTTCTTCCAGAAAACTGACTATCTTTTGATCATACTTACTTACTTACTCCATTGGCGCAGGGACCCAAAGTGAGTCTTGGCCTCCGAAACGAGAACTCGCCACTTTCCCCTGTCCATTGCAGTCTCTTGCCAGTTGACGGCTCCGAGGTCGCGCAGGTCAGCTTCCACCCTATCGCTCCAGCGGTACCTGGGGCGCCCAATCGGTCGCTTCAATCTCTGCATTTTTTCTGACTCTCCAGCTACCATCTTCCCTCCTTATTGGACCCAGGATTTTCCGAAGAACTTTCCTCTCTGCCTCTAGAAGCTGATTCTCCTCTTTAAGGGTTAGCGTCCAGGCTTCAGAACCGTTCATAAGGATGGGCCTTATAACAGTTTTATAAATGCGCACTTTTGTTCTCCTGCAAAGAAGCCTGGATACCAGTACCTTATGTAGTGCAGCACTGCATCGTAAAAAGTTCTGGATACGTATTTGGATCTTTTGATCATGGTTATATATAATTTTACGCAAGTTTTGTTGCGAACAAATTACAATTTGAAAAAAGACAAAGTGTTGAAAATATTCCACGACCGGGATTCGAACACATGCCGGCTCAGGGGCACTACTAACTAACTATGCTAAAGCCACGATAGAATTCCTGAATGGGTTCAAATCCCGCTCGTGGAATATTTTCAAATAGCTATCTTATCTCTAGCTATCGGAGGCAACAACTCCAGCTGGAGTACACTCGTATATGCTTATAATCTAATGTTACAGTGATATTGTTAAACTAATTATATTGAAATCACAAGAGAAATCGTAAAATATGATGAAGGCACATGGTCCTAACACAAGACTCTGGCTATGTTCGTGAGCTGGATGCTAAATGATACGTGATGTAGGACAACTATAACTAATACTAAATCTTTAAACTTTACCTACTTTAAAAGAAACTATCGTATAATAGCCGAGTGGCGGACTTCGTACCGCTTTGACAGTTTCCATGACAACAAAACAAACAAATCATTCGTCTGCTTAAGAACACCCGTATCCCATGATGGACCCCTATAGCAGCGTCACTGACCGGGTCCAATTGTAAATCTAAACCATTCTCGAATCCACTTGAACACACATACAAAATTTCATCCAAATCGGTCCAGCCGTTTAGAAGGAGTTCAATTTTATACACACGCACAAAAGATTTATTTAAATAAAGATAAGTATTTGCTGTATAATTTGGAACACCGTTGTCAAAATTCAATTACAATTTCCTTGATTAAAAAACCAACACATTATTAACAATATAGGTATTTATTTACCTGTTTAAAAAACTTAAATTATTCGCAGAAAACCAATGCAGGCTTTCAGGTTAATGGATCTTAAGGTACTTTGAGAATTTTTAAAATGGTCAAACGAAACAATACTCAAAAATATTTTTAAGGTAGACATAGTCTTTTAAATCCTTTCAATACATTATTATGGAATATTTCTCTATTTTGTCTACCAGGGTGACAGATGGAAGAAAAATTTTCTTCTGTCCCCCATTCACTAATGACTAATGGCATATACTCGTACTTATTAAATAAGGTGACATGTCTCAATTGATTTCCATACACACTTTTATAGCCCTAGCCATCGAGAACTGGTAGTGGCGTCAGCTTTTACATAGAAATCTAGTGCGGTGTGCGTCCCGTTCTCGAATGACATAAATCATTAGTAAACGATCAGTTTGCGCTCTAGAATTTAAAGCTATCTGAGCATCCTACTCCAGCAAATTGATATCTAATGCTGTAATTGAAATATCCTTAGAAAACAATAAGTTGTTCGTAATACCGTTATACAAGAAATTACAAAAATATAAGAAATTTGCGAGGAGCTCGATGGCGCAGTGGTTAACGCGCCCGGTCTGCGAGTGGTGAGGTTAAGCAACTTTCGCAAAGGCCGGTCATCGGATGGGTGACCAAAAATGTATCATCTCGAGCTCCTCCGTGCTTCGGAAGGCACGTTAAGCTGTTGGTCCCGGCTGCATTAGCAGTCGTTAACAATCACCAATCCGCACTGGGCCCGCGTGGTGGTTTATGGCCCGTTCTCCCTATCCATCCATAGGGAAGGCTCATGCCCCAGCAGTGGGGACATAAAATGAGCTGATGATGAAGAAATTTGCGTGAGAACGTATAAACGTATGATATAACCAGAACCGTGGGTTGCAGGTGGCCTAGACTAGCACAGGATTGAGGCGAATGGTATAAGCAAAGAGAGGCTATGTTTAACAGTGGGTCAAAAGGGGATGATGAGGGTAGTACTGGGTCTGAAACCGCTGGTCTAAACACAAGACTACGAAGTCGGTTAAAGTCTAGAAGGTCTAGAAGACGACTCAGTTCTAACCCAATAATACTTGCATAAATATGTTTTTATTGTTATATCTGCTGTGTATGTTATTTCTTACATTTTGTATTGTTAAGCCGTGAGTGTGCAGTGCCTACAAATGTTTATCTTTATTTCTTAATTTCTTTCAAAGATCGTATTTTTAATATTCCTTAAAAGTATCAGCTTGCAGTGCCACGATTAAGTCAAAAATATCAGTCACACCACTTAAAGCATACGTAAAGCCACTATCTAGAAAGGATAATTACATGATAACGTCGACTTTAAGCTTTTGCTCGTTAATTACGTAATCTGTTGCTTCAAACATTAATTTTGAGAAACTTTCAATATTGGATCTCGATTAATTTAAAAATGTATATTTATTTTACTGCAGTTGTTTGATATAAAACTGTACGTGTCGTTTCAGACCAAACTTTTGTTGCTTTGTTTCTTTACCTTTATTGACTTTCACTCGTAAAAATCTCTTTTTAATGATACTAAAACATATTCTGCAACAAATGAGCTTTTTCGAATTGGTCTCAGTTTCATAAATATATATTATATTATCATCTACTTTAAAATTTATTTCTATGAGAAACATATTATAAAGATCTAAGTATTCGTATACTATCACATTTATTCTACAATGTATCAATTTACTATCATCGTTCGACATAGAATTCAAATTTTTAAATTGAGACAAGCTGAAAATCTTGTTTACGCTGCACCTTATAATTAAACAACCAACTTAAGGCTTTGCCGTATTAATTCAATTCCTCAACTGCTTATTAGGGCTTTTAATAAATATGCGTCCGATAAGACATCGATGGGCACCGCTGATAAGTGCAAAGTTGTCCATTGCCCATCAGCCTGGTTGTGGGCAAGTGACGCTATTACACTGTCTAGACAGACGAGATGGACGGCTGACTGATATAATGCTGGCAGTAAGTTATTGGAGACAGCGGATATGAAAATTTCAGTTTTGCTTTGAGGAACTTGATGAGGACTTGATAAAGTTAATCAACTTTCGGTTAGTGAACAAAAATGTTTCATCTTGAGCTTCTCCGTGCTTTGGAAGGCATGTAAAGCTGTTGGTCCCGGCTGCATTACCAGTCATAAGCAACCACCAATGAGAACTGGGCCGTAGTAGCTTATAGCCCGTTTGCCTTTTCTAGCCATAGGGAAGGCTCGTGCCCCAGCAGTGGGGTTATACATCATCATCAGACATCGGTGGTTGCCGCTGATAAGTGCAAAGTTGTCCATTGCCCATCAGCCTGGTTATAGGCAAGTGACGCTATTAAACTGTCTAGACAGACGAGATAGACGGCTGACTGGTATAATGCTAGCGGTAAGTTATTGAAGACAGCGGATGTGGAAATTTGAGTTTTTCTTAGAGAAACTTGATGACTTGCTAAGATTGCTAAGGTTCAGCAACTTTCGCAAAGGCCAGTCGTCGGTTTGTGACCAAAAATGTATAATCTTGAGCTCCTCCGTTCTTCGAAAGGCACGTAATGCTGTTGGTCCCGGCAATGTTACCAGTCGGTATGGATGGAAGGCTGACTGTTATAATACTGGCGGTAAGTTATTGAAGACTGTAGATATGAAAATTTCGGTTTTGCTTACTAGCCAGATGTGCGGTTATTTGTGATGTTACACCCTCGAGTAACTGTAATGAGAAATAGCACTATGAATACAATGTTATTACTTTTCAGTAACCTAACAATCTAAATAGTAAAGCATCCACAGAGACAGATTTTGTATTTTCCTCGCTTTTGCATGCATGCTACATGTAATGTAACTCCATTAGCAACTGAGGCAACTGCCTCTAAAGAGAGAGCATATCTAGCTTAGGGCTAAGGCTGTGCTCACAGGGTTTAGAAATTGTTTCGCTAAAAGCGGCCTTAAATAATTATTGGGTTAATACTATTATATGCTAATAAGAATGGACATTATAACACTCGATTCTTTTATAGATTTTTTTTTCAAAAATATGAGACAAAATAAATTTGATCACAGCCACCGATCTAGCAGAAGTCACTGGTTCCATCTTCAGTAGCAGGTTGTTGACTCAGTTCTATCTTGCTCGTTAGGCTTCGGATCACAATTATGCTACTAGTATTAATGTTATGGATAACTAGCCAGTTGGACGTAGATAAGACTGGCAATTCTTCTGCATCATCTATCTATGGTGGAGTAAGATTCAAGTTTAAGAATCTTTATTTTTTATTAGGATTAGTAAAATTCACTTACATAGAATAGAGTAGATAAATACATTAGATACATCTTCTAGAAATATACCACCGGGTGAGATGAAAGCCATGAACTTTCTTGATGTAACAACAAACAGAATAAAAATTGACTGTCAACGCGAGTACTCGTAGATGCAAGAGTTATGATAAACGAGACCCACGCAGAAATACCACTCAATAAATTATATCTACGATATTTCGTATGCTATTAATGTCCTTTTCGCACAACTTGTACCATTCTTAAACAGCTATAAACTAGCCATATACCGACACTATATATGCAAATGAGGAGAAAACGAGATCGCTAATTCTGCAGTTTGCCCGTTGATTAAGTGCTTATTCGTTACTTAGATATTGGCGGAGAATATTGCGAGTTGACTGTACGGCAGTTTATCATTGGGCAATTTATTTAGTATGATGATTATATTAGATTTTGCGACAAGTTTTTAATAGGAACGTAAAAAATATTCAAATTTATATTTAAAACGTTGGTTGTACAATAGTCATCTGTAATCATCATCATCATTGTCAGCCCATCTCACCCACAGCTGGGCATAGGCCTCTCTTCGCTTATATCGTCTGGGCCACATGTGATATATGTAAACTAAAATATTAGACATGTTATTAGTATTAACAACAACAGTATTATAATCACAAAACTCAGAAAAACTTACATTAAAAGTACAAGAACTACGTTATTTTGTGTGTGTTTAACCGTTATTTCCGCTGCTTCTCCAGACGCCTAGCCCTATAACTTGTCAAGAAACAATTTGCATCAGTTCCCATCGCACCTTAGGCTAACAAGATATAATTACCATTTATTAATGAATCTCTCTCTCTGTCTCGCAAAGCAAATTTATTAATAAACAATTCCTGAATGAACATCAATACCAATTATTCATCCAACCATTCAACGTCAAATGGCAAAGCTGTCAGCCCGATATCCGGAAGTCCAGGCTTTAATTCATTCAAAATGTGTGTTGGATGTTACAATACATAGCCCTGAGTTTTGATCACCAGACCACATGTGGCATGGTGATTAAGCCAATACCCATTAGTTGTCGCGATGACGTGCGGCTCATCTTTGCATGGCCACCATCACCAACTCTAAATCTGACTATATGTATAGATAGTATATGGATAGCATGTCGAAATATGTCGCCAAATATCAGAGTTTGTCGGTCTACCGTTCAAAAGCCATGCCAGGATGAGAAAACTCTCTCTCGAAAACTACAGGTCGTAGCGAAAATTTGATTACACCAATAATATGTCGAGAGTATGTCGAAGTATGTCGCCAATTATCAGAGTTTGCCAAAGGCAAACTCTACTTGCTATTTAGTGTAAGTGTGTGTATATTCGATATCTCCGCTGTGTTACCAAGAGACTAAGATAAACCTTATCACTTGGCTAGAAACACTTTGCATCAGTTCCCATCGCAACTTAGGCTAACAAGCTATAATTACCATTAATACCTCTGTCTCGCAAAGCAAACGTATTGATATACAATTCCTGAATAAACATCAATTCCAATTATCCAAATGCGACAACGAGACAGTTAAGATAAAAATCAAGTCGTACTTTACCGTCGCCAGGCAGGCGCTTTCCACCCATATGTCAGTTCTAAATAAATCTATCGGAGGACTTGTGCGATGCCAGTTCTCGTATTGGTGACGTTGCAATAATTTATGGCCACCGCTGTTCGGATGTAGGGCTGCGAATTGTCTGTGGTTCGCCGCGCAATTCGTCGAAGCCTACAATGGATAATGTTTTCTTTTTGTGCATCGTAAAGATTAAAGACTTAAAAGCAGGTACGAAGAAGTTACTCTGATGATGTGATTGATCTAAATATGTCGTTATAACATCAATGTTTGTAGCATTGTTATGTTCCGGCAGCTAGAGATAAGATAGCCAGTGCCTCAGTAGTATTGAGGATTCCCGGTGAAGTGCGCTTCCACCATCGGCCTTATCATAACTTAACATCAGGTAAGATGAAGGCTAAGTGCTTACCCGTAATATATGTAAAAAAATTGCTTATGGCGGTCCAGGATCACTCTGGTGGTACGTGAGAGGAAGTAGAGGAATTTTTTGTGGGTATACCCTCGTTCTTTTTTGAGGAGGTCGAGAGAAAAGTCCCTAGTAACTATCTGCGACTCCCTAGGAGCAGTGGTATGCCTAATGAACCCTCAACTATTAATATTAATATTATTGTTATGGCGACAGACTTATGTAAGATTGTGGTAGCTAGCCAAGCGTACTTGAAACTTATTTCAAGTACGCTTGGCTAGCTAGATAGATAGGGCTTACACTATTAACTAAACTGAAATGTTTAGTACACACTGGCCTGCTGAGAAATAAAATAATCCTCAATTTCTATACGAAAAACAAATCAGCCAGCAGCAGGACCAGCGTAGTTATGCTCCAATCTCCTCAGTGCTTTTGTTTATGTAGGAAGGCTGGAGCCTAGCAGTGGGACATTTAAAAACTAATGAGGAATATTTTTTGTCATCATATTTAAAGAGGATGTAGTAGTCTACCAGCACACGTTTTCCCTCCTTCTTATGGCACGAGGTCTTTCAAACGAAGAGTGAAGAGGCACCTTGTGGGCTGGCTGGGTGAGGGTGACTGATGCTCCGATGTTTTCACGCTGCACCAGTTGTTTTCGCGTCTGGACTCCAATTCCACTTAACATCAGGTAGAGTGGAGTCATTTACCGTGCTAACTAATAAATATATATATAATATAAAACTCCTAATCCAAACGCTACTTCCATGCAGTCCGCAGCTATACTTTCCTCACTTTCGAACGGCCCTCCATAAATAATACGCATTCGCATGCTGCGTGTGTTTAAATATACGTATCAGCTTTCCAGGGCTGCTAGTAGGCATTCCTAGGGCCGCTCTCGTGCAATTAAACAGACGTACAACATAGTTGGAAGGCTTATTGCTAAATAGCTTGTGCCTGCGACTTTGCCCGTACGTACTGCGGTCTGTCACAGAATTCTGTGTAAAAATGTTTAAATAAAATATTATTTGTTAATAGTACCACTTTCCGAGGTAGGATTTTTATGAAGTCGAATAATGATAAATTTCTACAACAAAGTTAGATGTTTTAGCGAAATAAAAAGCCTATAGCGTTTACCCAGATGTTACTAACGTTTGATAGGGATCTTTGAACAAAAAATATATTACACAAAGTTACTCACATGTTGTGTAAAATTTTATTTTGTTCAATGATCCGTATATCAAACGATAGCAACATCTAGGTTAAAGGGTCCTCTGATTATGTTTGAGGAAAAAATTCAATCAGTTAGTCTGTTTTGACTTGAAGGACGAACAAATACACACAAACTTTTCATTAAAAGATAATGTCGCCTTTCACTTGTTTTTCTTGATACGTGCGTCAAGAATCTGTTGATTTTCTAAGGTTATTATTTTAAAAACTTTTGGTTATTGTACTCTTTCTTAAACTAAATATAAATAAAAAGACAAACACTATACAATATCTTAAGTCTTGTATTGTTTTCTATGGTTCACGCATTCGATACAAAACATTTATAACAAATACCTACTGGTATAATTATAAAATTGAACGCGAGTAAATGTAAAAAAAAAACTGTAAAAAAACATATTTGTTTAACATTTTCAACTCTTGAATAGCTCACGTTGAACAACTATGCAAGCTATAGCTTCTTTACCCCTGGTCCCTCTTTAGCTTTTTTGTCTTCTTTTTGACCAGAGACGGTATGGATTGGATAGCGCCACTCAGTGCTGTTAGAATACCTTTTATTTTGTTTTGTTTTTCCACCTCTTTCTTCTCTTCTTCTTCCTAATTTTGGGAAGCATTTCACTTACAATTTAAATCAATAACATAGGTGGCACAGTTTCCATAAATAAAAGAGCAACTATGCAAAGACAAACTAAATAAATTAAGTGTTAACAGCATCAATAAATATCCATAAAAAACAGAATTTTAATTCCCTTAGCCGCTATAAAAAATAACGAACCGCCGTCAGTCGGAGCAAATCGCTTGATCAATCACAGCTTTTTAATTAACCCAAACATAATTAACGTTTGCTCTGCCGATTTATTTATCACAGGAAATTGATTCAGATCCCCTTTCACTTTCGAAATTAATACTGTTTGTTTTCAATTGCTTATGAACACTATTTGTCTAAGTTAATCGAGTTTAGTGAGCTGCTTTAAATTACTTTAATTGTTTAACATCACACTCTCTTCTCAATTCGGATTTCTTGATGCATAGCTTAGGTTTGGGATGACCAACCTACATTGCTTATATCCACCTTGATTTCAAAGTCAAAGTCAAAATCAAATAATTTATTCAATATAAGCCTTCACAGTCTTCACAATGACGTCAAAACTATAAAATTCAAATAATAATAAAAACTAAAAAATTAGTTTAGACTAAACTACTGAAGCTACCGGCGCCATTTCGGATTTTGGGAGAGCCATTGACCGGGAAGAGCTGGCAAGAAACACAGGAGTTTTTTTTTTAATTCATTACAATATAGGGTCACATTTTATCAACTGCAAATATTTTGTGGATAAATTCAACAAATTATGTAAATTATTTTTATGAAAAAGCCTTTAAATTTTTATACGCTACTTTTCAAGAAAAACGCCAAAAGACATTTCGATTAAAATGATAAATAAAGCACTTTCGGTAGTTTCAATTCAAAGGAGCCGAAACAGAGAGGCCGCAATGCCTTCACCGCATACACGTGCCCCTAGTTTCATTCAAAAAAGCCGGCAGAGAGGCCGCTCTTAAAAATATTACAATTTTTGTGTCAGGAAAGGTTAAAAAAACTAGCCTGAATTTTTTTTAAATGCTAGGGCCTTATTTCTCTTATATAATTAGATGTTTTGTCAAAATATTTGCAGTTGATAAAATGTGACTTTATATAACAGAATAATAATTTTAACTAAATGTAACAATCTTTCAAGGCGAACACAGCTTGCAGATTTCAAAGATGAAGACGTTTGCCCAGCCGTGGGATAGTGTATACTACTAGTATAGTTGTAATGGCGACAGACTTATGTTAGATGGTGGTAATTAGCCAGACTGATTTTTTAATAATTTTTGTAAGTAACTTTTGTAACATGTGTGGTTTAGGTTACAAAAGTTACTGTAACACAGGTTTAGAAATTAAGACAAAACGGTTTATATAATTATTATTATACTTGTTCTGACACCCACTAACAACCGTCAGCTAATACGAAAACTATAAAAGTTTTTAATAAAATATTTTAAAATAATATTGATACTTGAAAACATATAATTAGTCATACTATTTATATAGCGTTATTGCACATTTTGGTACTTTTTCATTCACGGTGCTTATTTTATTAGTTAAGTATACGTGTTAGGAACAGAGTAACGCCCTTCTGAGTTCACTATCGCAAAATATTCGTAGCAAATTAAATGAAGTTTGTATAAAAACCCCAGTCTTGAAGGAATAAAGAAAATTGACGCATTTATCAACGGCACCGGACAAACTGCCTGAAGAGGTCTCTGCAGAAATGGCGCCAACAAGTCTGTCCGGTAACGTCAGATGACGTCATTTTCAGCCTATAAATTAAAAGTGACAAACGTCACAGGTTGCTGCAGAAAACTTGGAAAAATATGTTATTGTTTGTCACAAAAATACAGTTTATTATATGATAAATTATATTATCATATCATTGATAATAATAATAATTTATATTTAAATATATGTAACTAATATTAATATATGTATAATATATAAATATAATGTCATAATGTGAAAATAAACGTAAATTCTTATAAAAAATGGTTTTTTGATTGTGCATATTTTGTGCATATTTCGGCATTTTGATAGTGCATATAATCCGATATCTACATATAATTATGCTAAACAATGAGCAGTGCCACCGAGCGTTACATTTAAGAACAATGTTAAGAATCGAACTTTAGCCTCTACGGTCAATGCACACGCTTATTTGATTACCGATGGGCTGCGCTTGCGCAAGATGTGATTGTTCATGCGATTGTCATGGCGGGTAATTGTTGCACAACAGTTAAGTAATAATATGTGGAGCACAATATTTGTAATACCTATTATTACAATATACAAATTCAAAACGTTTATTTGAAGTAAGTAGCACAGTTATATTTTTCAGTTTCCTCAATCAAAGTTATCTCAATTTAAAGACATTACGTGTCTGTGACAGTGGTACGAGTATCGAACGCAAAAAACGACTAAGGGAGAGGGTAGATCGTTTTGTCTGCTCATAATCACTCACCCGCAATAACTTCAGTACATCCGTGATCATGGCGCATGCAACTGTGCCGTAATATCGGATACTCACACACAACAAAAAACATGGTAATAATCCCGTTAATAATATTTATTCTAACTAGTGGTCGCCCAGTGGTCGAAATTCGACCGTAATTTTATTAAGGCTGCACGGATTGTATCTACCTAAGTATCTACCTATGTATCTACCTATATGTATATACCTAAGCAATGAAAAATTAAAAAAGATAGAATGTGACTTTGGATTGGCATTGTCAGATGTCGGCCGCATTAAAAACAAACAATACGTGTGTGTCAAATATATGGTAGTGTGTGTAATGTTGTTTTTGTTGATTTAATGTATTTTTTATGCATAATTTTAAAATATATTAACATTCGGATAAGCTTCTCTATATAAACTATAAGTGTGCGAAATTTCATACTCCTCCGTCCGCGTAATTTTCGTAAAAACGGGTACAAAGTTTTTGCTTCACGTATTAATAAGTATATAGATGTAAGTGACCATGATATTTTAAAAAGTTATATTACGTGACATTACCGAGTGTTATAGACTCTATTGCTTAAAATTGATGATTGATAAATCGTTTTAAGGCTCTCTACTTTAATTGAAACTATTAAAAAGGACAAATGTTGAAAAGAAAAATACTTCATATTTTCGTTTCCCTTTTAAGCTCTGGTGAAATAAATTTCACTGTAACATAAGCCATACTTTTGTAGGATATTTTGTCTATTACCTATAATTTATTAACACCTCAGTGGCCAAGTGGCAAAGCGCTCGGCCCGGTACCCGAAAATCCCAGGTTCAATCCCAAGGTCGGGCAAAGTGTGTTTCAGATTTTTGGATATTTAGATGCATAACGAGGAGCTCGATGGCGCAGTGGTTAACGCGCCCGGTCTGCGAGTGCTGAGGTTAAGCAGCTTTCGCAAAGGCCGGTCATCGGATGGGTGACCAAAAATTTATCATCTCGAGCTCCTCCGTGCTTCGGAAGGCACGTAAAGCCGTTGGTCCCGGCTGCATTAGCAGTCGTTAACAACCACCAATCCGCACTGGGCCCGCGTGGTGGTTTATGGCCCGTTCTCCCTATCCATCCATAGGGAAGGCTCGTGCCCCAGCAGTGGTGACATAAAATGAGCTGATGATGATGATGATGATGATGAGATGCATAACCCGGTTTGTGATCACCAACCCGCATTTGACAAGCGTGGTGATTAAGCCATTACCCATTAATTGCAGTGATGACTTGATTTCAATGAAGAAGGTCTCAGCCCAGCAGTGGGACAGCCATAGGCTATATACTTTGTACTACCTATAATTTAGATGCTTACCAGGTCACATTAAACTCCTCTAAACATTGTATTTACGATAGAATGCGAAGTTTAATAGTTTTTTGGTGTACAATAAATTAATAAATAAATAACCATTTTTGAACGGGCTATTAGGCTTACTGAAAATAAATTATTATAAAGCTATGATCCGAGAAATCGGAGCAGTTAAACTACGTGAGCGGTGGAAGCTTTGAATTAACCAGATGTTCAGTTAAATGAGGAAATAACGTGTAAATGTTTACGCCGACGTTATATCTGTACTTCCGTAATGAAACCATACAATATGGAAAAATGTTCTATTTCGGAAACATTATTCCCTTACTGAGATCTAAACGATATTCGAAGTCACAAAGATGGTAGGATGTTGTATATGAAAAAAGTTCGTTTTTAACTGATCGTATATGGTAGTGTAGTGGTTAATTTACCAGTCCCAAACCCAATAGTCTCGGGTTCTATTGCCAATGGAGTTACATGTTATTGTACTGGATTTGATTGGTGGTAGAGTTTTTTTTTAGTCTGATATACTAGCTGTCGGCAACTATCTTATAACATTTAATTTATACAGTGTTAGTTTGTCACCCTAAACAACTATAATGGCACGTTGTGTGACATGCTACAAAAAGTCAATTTCTCAGTAGGAAGTGAGGCTTCTGGGTATTTAATCGATCAATAAACTAACCTTTTTTTTTTTTTTTTTTTTTTTTTTTTTTTTTTTTTTTTTTTTTTTGACCCAGGGGAAGTCATTACGACTACCGGAGCCCTGAAGGGCACCCGGTTATGTGGGACTCACCCGTCCGCCTTTCCGCACCCACTGACGAGGCGAGAAGCACCAAGTCAGCTGCCAGGAAGAAGTCCCGGCTGGGAGGGCGAGACGGAGGGGGATACCCACTAAACCCCTGGGGGACGGCAATCCGAGTACTAGATAAGGCGACAACCACGTTACACGTCCCGAAGGGATTAAGACCGCGGCTGCCACCCTGCGCCCGTGTACCAACCTACAGCCATCTCCGCACACTTCTTCCCTCGAAAGGGAATCATGTGCTTTGACGGCCGCGCGCCAGTATACGGGCACGTACTGATAACACAGCAATAAAAACGAGAGTTACGACGTTTGGCACAGAAGGCACCACTGAAGATCACGTCAAGCGCTAGAACGGGGCCCGGCACTACAGACGATCTCCCTCTCTTCCAGGTGGCGGCCTTGCCCTGGCAAGCCGCCCACTTCTTCTAGGCAGAGTAGGAGCGGGAGAGACACCGCGCACAACATCCTCGTCGTGCTCAGACTCCCTCTTATCGTCCCTCAAGCTCTCTCTCTCCCTCACCACCTCCTCTACTCCCACGTTGAGGACCTTCCCGGTGCCCTTTCCGATAGAAGAGGCGTTGGTATCGGCCCCAAGGTTAGGGAGGGACGGAGGGGATACTAGCATCGAGGCAATAGGTGCCTCAATTCTTAAAGGCGACTCTTCAGTCGCCTCCATATTCTCCGGTGCCGCAGGAGCTGGCCTCGCCTCTCTTCCTTCCAGGACCCTCATTTTTACAGCAGGGGGACGACACCACCTGCTGCCCATAACGTGCCCGTGGGGCAGTGCCGCTTCGGCACACACCAGGCAGTGCGGCGTTTTGGTGCATGTTTCCGCCTTGTGGCCAAGCATGCCACAACGGAAACAGCACCCCGTCCTGTCCGTGTTGGAGGGACACATTGGCCGTGTATGGCCCATTCCCATGCACTTAAAGCAGCGCATGGGTCTGGATCCGATAACCTCGACTCTGGCCAAGCTCCAACCTACGCGGAGTTTCTCCATATTGGCGATAGTTCTCGCCGCCCTCACTGGACATTGGACGAACACCGACAAATATCCGCCAGGGCCCCGTCGAATGCTTCCCACTTTAACCCGCCCTTCCGGGCAACCTCCGTGTGTCGACACTGCGGCAACCACCATCTCCGACGTGGTAGAAACGCCCAAATCCAAAAGACGGATGGCCGCTCGTTTTTCCGGGCGAACGACTGTCGCCACGTCCGAGACAACCTCCTCCATTTTTTGTGCCAGACGGTCTGCGGCCTCTCCGCTGTCGGCACCAGGCACCTCAATCAATGTAGCCCCGGACTGAGCTGTCTTCATCCTGACGCCAGGGATGCCAAGTTCCTCCAACGATATAGCGTCCCTGGCTCTCGTAATAGTGGCCGCGTAGGACACTCCACGGGCAACAGCCTCCGGCTTAAGCTGGAGGACTATAGCTGTTGATCCGGGCTGTCTGAGGGCAACCCTCTGATTAGGCACACCCGGTGCCCCTTCACTCGCATGGATCAGGCGTTTAGCCCCTTTCTTCCTTCCAGCCGGGGCAGGTTGAGTGCTCGGCTGCGCTCTATCTGACGCCCTGGGTTGTCGCCCTCTCTTAGGCACAGTTCTTGCTGATAGGGCAGGGAACTTCTCTGCACCATCTTGCGCAACCACTGAGCTAAAACTCGCAGGTTTAGGCACTGAAACCTTATCCTCCAGCCCATCCAACCGCCTGTTTATGGCCTCGACAGAGACATTCAGGGTGCGCTGCACGACCGCCAGCGCCTCCATCATGCACTCACTCTCCATATTGGCAGGGTGGGAAGGAACCTCCACAGGGTTCGTATCTCCCTTGGCAGCATCCAACCGCTTGAAAATTTCCTCAATGGAGCGTTGCATACCCGCCAATGCAGCCATTACGCTCCCATTCAACGCCATATCAGAGGGAGCAGCGACCGCCTCAGCAATGCGCCTCCCCTCCTCAGCAGCCTCTCTGGCTTTATTGGCCTCTAAGGCCTCCCTCTTGCGGATCCTCAGCTGGTCCTTAAGTGATACGACCCGATCACTAAGAGCCTTATTGGCCTTAGTAAGGAGCTGATTCTCCCCTCTCAAATCTTCCTCCACCCCGGATTTAGATCTTCCCTCCAGTTCCTTCCTCGCTGTTTCCTCAAAATTTTCAGAGAAAGCCATGAGACTTTTCTCTATATACTCCTTCTGCCTTTCCCCTTCCTTCTGGATGAACAACTCCAGCTCCATCTCCATCTCCTCTGCGAACTTCCTCACCTCACAAACATCTGGCGTTTTTGTGCCCCCCCCAGAAACGGTGGGGCGGCCTGAAACCAGATCCCCGACCTTGGCCGGTAACCTGGTCCCAGGGAGGGATTCTCCCGTCTCACGACGGGTACCCTCCTGGGGTAGTTTGATTTTCAAAGACGCGCTCATGTTAGACAGCTAATGGGGTGTCTCCCAGACAATTCAAGGGTTGTCATCCCCTGGCAATTTAAGGGCTGCCGGTCCCTAAGTAGGCAACGTCGATCACCCATGCGACGCCCACTCGCCAAGGGTGCCCTATATACCCACGGAGGTCGGGAGGTATCCGCGGGGTTTTAACGACTTTTCCTTGTCGGCACCCAGATGGGCTGCGGGACTGAGCCCAGACCACCACGTACCCAGCGTATGCCAGGGCTGGGGTCGTTGTGGCGGACGGGACAGAACCCGCGGCACTGCAACCAACAGCGACGAAGACTGGCATGAAGCCCTCGTTTCTACCTCCACTGCGTATAAAACGCTTGACAGGCGCCCAGAAGGGGCGCCGACCTACCCTTTTCCCCCCCCCGTATAACGACGTCCAGAAGGGACGCCGTCAAAACTCCTCTCAAAGCCGCTCAGAAGGAGCGGCGAGTGTGCGACCCAAAGTGGGCACGCACGTTGGAGGTGCAGGGCCCAGAAGGGGCTCCCACCTGTGTCGGGTTGTTAGCCGGTCAGTCTCACAGCAAACTCCTCTCGAGGAGGAGGATGTTGAGGTTGCCCGTTGCCCAGGGTGTACCACGAGGAGGTCACCCAACACACACCCCAAACTAACCTAACCTAACCCACAAAAATACAAAGTTAGCACCTAAACTACTATTTAGATGCTAACTTGGCATTTTAGGTGCTAGCCTACTATTTTTTTGTGGATCAATTTATTATTTCTCAATATTAATGAGCAATGAGCATTCACAGTACAAACTTTTAAAGTTTGATGCTTGGAGTCTAAAATAGGGCAATCTAGTGTGAGTTTTATTCGCTATCGACACACGAAATCCAGAACTTGTATGGTAAAATTTTACCTCTCCTATTTTACCACCAGGTGCTGCTTCAGTGCAATACAAATTAAATTTGAGTAAGGTCACAGAATTTTATGAATGCATTATATCTTATATTATATATTCCAACGAGAAAACTTTTTTAAAGCTAGCTATTTTGATAAAAAAAAGAACTCACCAATGCGTTTAACGTTTCTACTTTTATAGCCAATTTAATGAGGGAAAATCTCATCGGTTTTACATCATCCACTGCGCATTAACCGTTAACCGGTTGGATTGATAAACTCCTGACTTACTGCTTACTGCTAATCTAAGCGCGTGATGCCGACGGGCCAGTTACGTTGCGACGAATATCCATTCACCAATTTATATTAGAACTTTTGAAGCGAGTCGCGTCATCGTCGGTAGTTGCTCTGGTTGAATCCCAGGAGTTATGGTAAGCTGTCTTTAAAATAAGCTTAACTTATGGTAATAATAAATATTTCTAAAAAATAAAAACATGTGTTATTAACCTGTGTTTTGTGTGGTTTTGGGAATTTACCACCTGATTCCCGGTGGTAAATTCCAAACATCTTTTCTATTGGATATTGAATGCCTTTTTAATATCAAAAGGCTTGTTTATCACGTAATAATTAATTATGGTTGCTTAGAGAGTATAATAAATAGTTGCCTTTAAGCAAGTACGCACTACGCACACTGCATATAAAATAAGTCAGTAAGAAACGTCAGATTCAAATATTAAATAAATAAAATAAAAAAGTTTCCGTACAAAGCGTTTCATTTTATCGTAATGAATATCAAGGATTTGTTAGTAAACCTTTTCGCACAACGTATCTCCACATCTCAAGTTGGCCACACTTCAAACGGATTACATGTTGGCAACATTGATCGGTGCAGATAAAATCGTTGAGCCTTCAAATGCTCTAAGAGGTTGTAATGATCCAATCTAAAAAGTAAATATGCTATCTATGGAATTCACTTGCCTTGGTCGGTCGGTGCAGTAATTAATTAAAGACTGATAAGAAGTTAACTTTAATAAATAATGTAACAATTAGTATAGGTAAAGCTAGTAGATTTCATAATAAATAAAATTTAAAATTAGAATAACCGTTTGCCATAACGTCCACTTGCGACGACAGTGTGACATCTCGATATATACGATTTTTCGCTTCACTGATATTCTGAATCGCGATCTCGCGTTTTATTATCTTCAAAAACGGTATATTTTTTCTACAAAAGCAACTAACACAATGAGAGAAAGAGACAAAATATCACAGTGTAGCGCTGTCTCGTTTGGTGGTCTAGGCCTCGACACAGTGACAAATCAGTTGTCATCTGAGCTTCGAGGTGTGAAGTGCTCTCAGTTTTCATGAAAAACGTGACATCACGGGATACCACAATTTAGGTGATAAAGGTGAGTCTCTTGCAACAATTTTCTTTTATTCGACAATGTGGCATGTCATACTTATCACAGTGTTCTTGTATAACATCAAGCGAAGTAAACGAGATTATGTTTTGATGTCACGTTTTTCTTGTAAGAAATTCACGGTGTCACTGGGTCATTTTGAATTGTAACGTTGTAGATGATACATGTTTCTCTTATACTGGAAATATGTTGTGGGTCATTTGTTTGATGTTCTGTTGTTGCAGAATACATACATATTGATAAAATTTAATGGTATGTCCACTTGTCACGTTGTATACAGTAAACAGCAACATAAAACTTCAGTTATCTTTACAGATGGGGTCAAGGTCTAAACTTACATTGCAATTAGCACAAACAAAAATAGACGAGGATTTGCTCAGTAGCAACCTAGTTGTTCGCAGTCGCAACACCCCGAGTTCAAAAACTGCTAACGACGATGAAACAGTTGATGACCAACAAACAACAAAAACTCATCTCCATTGCAGTTCATCTTCTTCATGTACCTCGGTTGCTCGTAATAACCTGGATTTAAGAACTGTAAATGACGATGAAACAGTAGATAACCTCATGTTGCAGCTCTTCAAGTTCTTCATCTTTCTCCAAGGACAGCGATGACTCCGTAAAAGACCCCGACTATAAAGAGATTAAAGAAAAACGCCGACCTGTATTTTTAACTCAATGATGTGAGCGATAATGTTCTTACAGCTGCGACTAGTCAGCAAACGACAAACCAAGAAGGAAGGTCAGGCATCGACTCAGAAATTTTTACTGAGTACCGAAAATCAATCGCCTCAGTCGCCGCAACAGAATTAGAAAATCCTCCTACTACTGTTGAAACTCCTATTAAAAAGGAGGAAAAAAGGCCAAGACAAGAAAAAAAATGGAAGAAGAATATTGCAAAGAAATTAAGAAATAGTGGCAAACCTTATAAGTCAGTAAAAACTATAAAAAAAACATTCTAGAACGAAGACTTAAACCCCCCTGTAAAGAAACCTGAAAATGTAAATGCCAAGCAAAAATAACGGAAATTCAATACTTTAAAAAGATTTCTGAAGGGCAAAATTCAATGGACGTTGTTTTTTACTCCGACAATTGTGCTGGCCAGCAGAATAATAAACTCATGATGGCTATGTATCTTTATGCTGCGCAGAACCTTCCAAACATAAACTCTATTACACACAAATTTCTCGACTCGGCTCACTCCCAAATTGAAGGCCAGGTAAAAAGGCAGTTGAGAAGTGAACCTATTTTTACCCCTGAAGAATTTCTTGGGGCGATCAAGCTACAAGAAAAAAGTCAGAGCCAATACATTTAAATGAATTATGTTACAGTGACATTTATGATTGGAAGGCTGTTCTCAATCAACTGAATTTTGCAATTCACAAGGATGAAGATCAAAAGGTAATTAAAACTTCTGAAATAAATGGGATTCGAGTGCTAAAAAATTATCTACATGCGATCTACTATCGTACGTCTTACGCGGATGAAATGAAGAGAGCTGTGGTAATTAATGAAATCCAACTAAAGAACGCTTTCAATAGAAAACCGGGGTTGGCCGAAAAGAAAAGTAGGATCTTCTTACACTAATAAATGGTAACCACATTCCTGGCTGTACAGGGCATTTTTTGAAAGTATGTAGTTCTTCTGAATTTGGGATACATTGTTTAAAAATGTAGGTAACCGTGACTGATTTTATATGACTGATGAATCTCACTAATGTTCCTATGTTTGTTATTGTGTATTGATATTAAAAGTACCTAACTGTTAGTTAAATATAAATCTATAAAGTCATTAGCTCTTAAGTCTCTACTTAGATAAGTCTTGCGTTATAATGTTTTGTTCTTGTAATAGTTTACGAAATAGTTTTTTGCAGTCTATTAAGTTACATTTTCACGTGTGTTTTGATAAGAATTATTTTTAGAATAAGTTAGAAAAATGTGAGCTTAGTACATTACATACCTTCTTCACAGATTTAAGACAATACTAGGCAATCGTACCTAATAGTTTACACAAGTGCCTAATTAAATACCTAATAATTCCTTTATTTAAAGAAAAGTTTATTTTGCCTGTCACTCTCTTTTGTTTATTTTTTAAAGTGTGAAAAACAGTAGTGTTTTAATATTATAATAATTATAACTTTTTATAAATCGAAGTGTAATTTAACGTAACTAAATGTTTAATTAAAATAATTATCACTGTGTTATGTAATAATTCTAATAATCCTACAATAAAAACTAAATTTTCAAGAATAATGTTTTATTTTTATATAACTTAGTTAAATGTAAATTTTTACATCATTTTCAACGTGACAACTAAACTTACCACCTTGTAAACTTTCTTTTTTTCTGGAACGTGATAAGTTTTCCTTTTTTTTTTCAAGCTCTATAAATGAAGTTAATTTGGTTCCAAATGTGTTTTTTCTTTTTGATATTTCATTTCCTTATTAGTTATACTCTAATCACCTCATACATAACAAAGCTATCTTGACAATAATTTAAGAGTTATGCTCATTTAAAAGTTCAAAAGTCCTTTTCTGTAAAATTACGGTTTTTGAGATGTCACACTGTCGTCGCAAGTGGACGATAAGTAGATTTTACAAAGTTATAATTTTTGATGTCTAAATAAGGTGCACGCAAATCAGTATTTCAAACAATGTAGACTTTTCTAATTAACATGTAATATGCAACTTAACCGATAACTGAGTAAACATTAAATTAAATCTAACGTACCAAGGAGCAAGGTATTAATTATAACGGTAAAAAATAATCTCAACGCAGGACGATTATGTACAGTATGACATGTTAACACCATGTAAACATTTACATGTAAATGGTTACGTGTAAAAACCACTGGCCAATGTAGTTAATGCAATGGAATAAGAGTCAAAACTAGTATAATTGTATACAATGTTAATGCTCGTGACTGTATGGCACCACACAGCGCGTGTCGTTGCAGAGGGGAACTATTACACTTCCAACTCCTGCCGCTAGATGGCGGGCGGTGCGTGCGCTGCTACATCGCGCTATCAAAGTGTTTGTCGCGGACTTTATATAGCCCGGGCGCGTTGGTTAAGGCATACTTACCTGGCATAGGGGACACCGTGATCAAGAAGGCGGTTCCCCCAGGGCGAGGTTCCTTCATTGCACTGCGGAGGGATTGACCCCTGCGATTATCCCTAATGTGGATAACTCGGATGCGTAATTTTTGGTAGTGGGGACTGCGTACGCGCTGTCCCCCCCTAATTAAATATTAAAATAAGTGTTACGGATTGAACATGGCCATTAATAAAGCTTATGATTACTTGGTTATGAGCTTTACGAGAGTGAGATTTTATAAAAATTAGTAAGTGTTTTGGAAGAGCGGGGCCTCCTGAAACAGGCATTTTAGAATGCCTACATTGCCTACTAGGATGGTCCCAATCACTGTTTATCTTAGACCATTTATTATAACCAATGGTTTATAGATTAGTAACCTTGATAGACTGCAATAAACGATTTTGATTTTGATTTTTTGAACTACTAACTAGATCCTAGATTGTTATATTATGAAATCTATAGAAAACATTTCTTCTCCAACTCTGCGATTAATAATTAAAATTAATTAATGTTTTACAGTTTAAAGAACTTTTGTTTGAATTGTCGCGTAATCGGCAGGTAGGTACAGGTAGTCGGTAGTACTCTGGTAGATTTCCATGAATATGAACTGTGTCTGTGATTCAACTTTATGTTTAGTCCGTTTTAAATGTCTATCGTTATTCGTTATTAAAATCTGAAATTCAACTTGAAAAAAAAATACCCCTACAAATATGTAAGATTTAGCATACTGTCAGTTCATGGAGAAGGAACGGAATGCAGAAATATAAAAATTATGCGTAACATTACATTGTGTAAACATTGTTTCTTGTGAATTACGAATTTTAACCACTGGGCGACCACTAGCGGTTATGAATTTGTCTAGGCTATGCTAGTTTCTGAATAAATTATAATTACTATGTTTGTTGTGTATGAAAGGTTTATGTCACTCGTGGACCTCGATTCAGTGGCGACTAACAAAAGCTATGCAATACTGGTCCTCAAAGTGTAGACCAAGATATCATAAAATAGCTCTTGGTTCACATTGCTTCGAGAAGCACGTCCAATCAATTCAGTAGGTACCAATTGTTGTCGTCGTAAGACAGCAGTTACAAACCTTGTCATGTCATTTTGTAAATGTAGGAAGGCATGTTCACCAATAAGTGAGAAATTAGTGTGACAGAAAATTATGATAATGACATACATGCCATAAGTGATATTAGCAAAATGTGAATTAATTAAACAAATGCAATGTGTAGGTACCATGTTCTTTAGTTTATTATCAGTTTACTATTGAAATCCCACCTATTTCCCACCATCTCCACGCCTTCATTCCTGAAACAGCTGTTAAGTCGAAACAAACCTATTCATATAATCATTCATTCACACAACTTCAAGCCTTGCACACACACAGCACATGCATTTTCACACCCGAAGGGATAACAATGAGAACAGGTTGCGGACCGTTTATAGCAAACAATTTACTTATTAGAAGAGCACAACAAGAGAACATATTTATGTTGTGGCTAAAATGCTGCTTGCACTTAGCGTTGCCATCCGTCCGGATAAAGCCGGACAGTGTTAGGCTTTTTGACCTCTTGTCCGGTCAAATGTGACTGCGTCCGGCCCGGCGTCGGTTAATTCAATCATTCAATTACTTCAGTCAGTAGCGATGAGCGAGCGAGACGTGAATTTGAGACATTTAACATGTAAACAATTTTATGAAAAAAATATTAAAGAAACTGATCTCCTAAACCGTGTTTCTTCAAAAGAAATGTATATAAATGAAGACGTTAATTAAAATTTTCTTTTAAAGTAAGTTTTTTTTTGTCAAAAATCCCCTTTCTTTAGCGTCCGGCTTAGGAATTTAAAAGTCCGACTTTTAAATATGTGTTTTTTCGATATTTTTGTCAGAAATCCTTAATTTTACTTAATAGGACCCAAAAATCCGGCTTTTTTGACGGGTAAGTCCGGCTATTTGATTTTTAGAGATGGCAACGCTACTTGCACTGCGACAGAAAGGTGCTCTCTATAGCTCTCTTTCTCTCTCTCGTTTTGTGGCATCATTTTATGGCATCTGGTCTTTGTAAATCTTTTTCTAAATATAGCAAAGATTTTGTTAAAAAAAAACCTATTTAGTAAGAACTGTTTTGTTCCCACATTTTGTTTACTTAGGCCCATTCGGATAAGCAAAGCTCGATGTCATAGCAATTACCTCGTTCGCTGAACGACCCCAAAAGTTAGGAATAAAATAAGAATGACATCATCAGTTTACAAAAAAACTACAATGTTACATATTGTGCTCACGTTATCTATGTAGGTATATTGGACCAAGGTAAATTTAACCAAGGTGACTAACAGTAAAGTGTAAAATGTAACCATCAATAACAATTCATTCAGGCTTCTAGTTTTATTCACAACAAAGTTATAGGGGATCGAAAATGGCTTGAACTGTTTCGAGAAAAGAATGGTACGGCCGTGCCGCTTTTTTGCTCAACTTAGAGGGGGCACTGCCGTGCCCCCAGATAATTTTGCATATTACATAAACCAGGGAATAAATTTAAGGGTATCAGGAATAACTCAAGTGTAGCGGTTTCAGCCAATTGAATTGCATGTTTTAAGAATTTTGTTTGTTATAGTTTTCTATTTATTCCCAAATAGAAAATGGACTTAAACATTATAATAAATACACTTACTCCTCTCATAAAGACAATCCCCCGAAGTAATAAACAAAGTAAACTTCAAATACTTATTCCGTGTTTTTGTTTTAAACTTTAATTTTATAGGACGTTAACACGACGAAAACAAAACACGGAATATCTAAATTCCAAAAGCTTGGAACTCTATAAGGGTGGATTTCACCAACATCCAATTTATACGAGAATAGCTATCCCAGTATAACTTTACTCCTATGATTTAATCTGCGGCTAACTTTGGTTTCATTTCACCAGATTAATCTATGGGTAAGTTACTCTCGCATAGTTACTCCGTGACGATGACCGAATGAAACGAACGAAAATATTAACCACCAATCATAAAAGTGCATTCATATCATGCCTGAGCAATATGTGCTGCGTATTTTTAATTAACCAGAGTAATATGTCTGCTTGACGTTTTGAATAACTTCAAATATTCTGTTGTGTTGATTGTTTGTTGACAGAGAATAGTAAAGCAATAGAAGTCATGAATAGCGTAATTCTTTAATACGTACCAACACGTAAATACAACGAGAGCATACAACTCACCTACCTATTTGTTGCAAACTCCAGACGATGCTCAATTTTTGTCAGCAAATTATACAGAGACGCTTTTTATAAACGGAATCTTATATGGCGAAGTCGTAGTCGCCGTTATGTTCAAAGTACTATGTCCTTTCTTTAAACCATGTTGGACGAGGGCCAAAATAATCTTCATCGTCATTAGTCAATAAATTTGATCCAAACGTAACGACATTTTGTTATGTTATCTATAAAATTTGTCAGTGACAGTAATTGTGAGGCAACTTAATTTTACGAATAACAGCTTACATGCTCAAGAATAGTAAATTTATTCTTTGGTTAAACGTAGGTGAAATGAAAAGTTTGTTTACTCTCGAGTAATTAGCGATTTACTCTCGGAATAATAAGGGTGGATTCGACTAAACTTGAATTTATACGAGATTAACTATACCAAGAATATATTTATTCCACGATTTTATTCTCGAGTAAAGGAATGGTCATTTATCCACACAATCCACAGATTAGTTACTCTTGGAATTGTTATTCTTCATTATCGAGTGAATAGCATGTGAATGGTGAATGAACGTATTATCCGGCCAATATCCATTGTTATACAAACGAACT
The DNA here is from genome assembly GCA_963082485.1 of Eudonia mercurella. Taxonomy (NCBI): domain Eukaryota; kingdom Metazoa; phylum Arthropoda; class Insecta; order Lepidoptera; family Crambidae; genus Eudonia; species Eudonia mercurella. The sequence goes on along the minus strand of OY720034.1, from coordinate 2,345,231 downwards.
ATTTAAAAGGCAAAGTCCTGACTACTCTATTTTGTCGTCTAGAGCATAACTGTAGCTGTCAAAGTCGAATGTCAATGTCGGACGCCATTAAAATACTCTCTGATTATTTTTGTTATTCCACGCTGGACGGTGGTACAGTGACTATTCCCGAATAGGCAAACTACTCCGAGAATAGTGCGTGGTAAAACGAAATTTCGATTTAATCTCGAATAACTGACGATTTAATCTCAGAATAATAGTTACTCTCGCTTGGTCGAATCCAACGACTTATAATACCTTGGTGAAATCCGCCCTAAGCCTTACAAGTAAACAAAGAATAAGCTCCGCGTAGTTACTCCGTATTTTGTTAATTTAAAATTAAATAAAAGAGACAAAACACGGAATAACTATTAGAAGCTTATTCTTTGTATAGTTGTAAGGCGCTGTGTCCCAGAAGAGAACTATGTGTAAGCAAGGCCCGAAGTACTTACACTAGTTGGGGATTGAAGCAGCGTTTTAAGACCCCCGAGCCAGTTTTTGCGTCCCGGATGACTCAGAGAGTCAACGGTCGGATTGCCGCGTGCTTTGACGGACTTTTTGCATGGATTCTTTTTTCCAAAACCTTTATCAAGGCGAGAAGTTATATTTTAATCGGTTGAAAATTTGATGTAAGTTACCAGTGTGTTTTTACGTATAATTATGACTGATGTAATGTATGCTGAAGAATGGCTTAGTCTAAGGTGTAAATAATGGGTTTAATATCAAATAATATGCAATCAAGGTTTAATGTCGATGGTTTTCCAGCAGAGATGCAAAATGGCGAAAAAATTTTCAAAATCGGTTAATAATTGTGACCTGTAAGGTGGTCCCTTTAGATTTGGTATTTTAGAAAAACGGATATTTCTGTATATAAAAAGTGATGTAGCTTCTTTGATTATTGAACGATCATCATGGTGATGGTATTAAAAGTTGCGGATGCAGGCGAGAAGTGCATTCAAGTTGGAATTGTGTTATTTAAAATAAAATGTTTTTTTTGGTAAATTGTTGTGTTCATTTTCAATGCTCCGATCCTTGCGGGGACTGCGAAATCTGTGAATTTTTTATTTATCTAGATTCGAAAATTCCTCCCTCCTGATTCAGTTTGCTTTAAAAGCGTTTCGATTTTTTTCACCAACACGCATTTGGTAATCGTGGTATTTACTTAATATCATTTTCGCTATTAAAAAGCAAAAACAACAATAAAATTGTTTAAGCTTATAATTTTCCAGTACAGAATAAACAAGTACCTACATAACTCCTATCCCGAATGGTATTTTATTGAGACTAATCAAACAATCTAACTTAATAGTTCTAGCAGCTTTCTACTGCATACAGCCGCATGTATTTTTTGCTTGTTAAGTGTGATAAAGTAAATAAGTGTTTCCCACCTAAAGAGGATAATTGTAATTATAGAAAAGCAAAACGCGGTGTGAACTAGTAGCACACAGTACATTTAGTTTCTAATGATATCAAGTTTGCAAACAAGCTTCTCAACTAGTTATAACGCCAATTGAAACCATACGTTTCATTTAGTTAGATGTTTCATATTTATTTCTAGTAGATATAACAGTTATACTGAAAACTACTTGAAACAAACCTATTATATAATTTTCTTTGTAATAAGAGTTGAACAGGTGCTAGCTTTATAAATTTAAAAAACCCAATGGGTAAAGAATGTGGGACTAAAACAATAAAAAAACAATCGAAAAATTTTAGGAATATGAAATTGTTAGCCAACTTTTCTACATTATACCTTACTACATTTTGAGGGATGCTTTAACCAACAAACTATGATAATAAAAATAAACTAAAAAAACTGAGTTGCATAACTTGAGTGACATTAAAGTTATTGGTTCAGAAGACCAGTTATCACCTCTATCTACATCGTCGATGTAAGAATCACAAGTCCCTGTATCGACAAACTCGACACCATAACTAAATTTATTATTAACGTCTTGATGAAATCTATCTGTACCCTCAAAATCCCGGACCGAAATCTCCCCGTGTCCCAGATATGTAATCCGATAGGATCACACGCGTTTCCCTTTTATAGCTATTTAACAGTAAACGTTTCGGTATTCCGATCATATTCGGTTGGTGTCACAATCACGGTAATTAATCTTGGCCGAGTTGGACCGTAAAATGGGTGACAGACTTGAGTGATGTTATAATAAAATTCAGGAATTCTTATCGGGTTACTTACAAGGCTTAATTAATACTTTATCCTTAGTCCTTGTTAGTCATACTAATTAAACTAATATTTATAATTCAATAACATTAGAACATTCATTTAGAATCATATGCACCGGCCGTGGTCACGGGCTGACTAAAACGTAGGGTATAAGAAAGATAAGCAGTTAGAAGTTTACCAATTAGTTTGCGTATGGTTTGCGTTAATCCCCGTTTAAAATTTGACTAACGTTAACCACTTTTAGTTAAACATTTAAATTTAACTGCGTTAGCAAAAGAAGCAAATGTCCGTCGCCAAAGTCCTTATTCATCTTCCTACAAAAAAATATCAAAACCAACAAACGATAAAATATCACAGCTCTTTTGATACGTGACTGTATCGGGACTTTAATAAACTCTGTCCAAATGATGTCTCCCTAAATTTGACGCAAAAAAATACAACAAAAGGATTTTTGGTGAAGTAAAAAAATGCCTGGGAACAGATCAGGGAGTTTGGACGCTTAAGTATGTTTGGAGCGCGCCTCGCGTCCTACGGGATAGGAATGTTAAACAGGGCTCTGTTTAAGGACTGACGGGATGCCTTAGTATGAAAAAGCTACAATGCCAGTGACCGTGACAGTGACCCCGGCGTGCTTTCTATTGTTTTTAGTAACAGCCCTGCCGACTGCCTAGTTTTAGTTATATTCGATCACGTTAACGACAACTTGAATTTGTATGAGACTGAAGCAGCGCCTCCTGGTGTCAAATGGGCACAATTAAAAGTTTACTATAAAAAATCCGGTCTTCGTTGACGTGATCGAAAGCTGAATAAAATTCTCATTAGCACTTTGGCTATAAGATTTTTTTGATAAGCCGATCGAGTTCATGTTATTAAGTTTCACAAGTTCGTCGCTAGGTGGCATTACTTCAACTTCAATCTCATACAATTTGTAGTTAACTTTAGTTCAACTGAACAGTGAAGAAAACACGCATTACGAAACATGTATATTATTATATTTTAAGGTTGTAATAGGTATTTTTATATATGTGCCGGAGAGACCATAAGAACAGTTTTAATATAGCATTCATCATTATTTTTGTAAAGAAACAAAATTAATTATCAAATTGACACATCAAAATATTTTAGACCTTATGAATGCAAGCTCTTCAAATTAAGCAATAATAAAATTACACTCATATACCAACCGTAATGTCGTTTCTTCAATGGTAAAAACCAAAAACGTATTGCGATAATTATATTAAGTGTTACCATTTATCATATCTTACACAAATTTGGATATCATAAAGGTATAATTTGCTGAGAAAACATGTAATCGCTACGATCCCCTTAAAACTTACGCCTACCTTGATAATTCACGCATACTCGTATTAAAAATGTTGTCCACTTACAATGCCAACCTTCAACCAAAAAAAATCAGGCACTGTATAAAAAAAAGCATTACCATTTTTAGTGACGTAACGAGACGTAATTACTACGTTCAGCATAACCGTCAAACTTAAACTTGCAGATTTGCTTAATCGAATACCGATCTAAACTGAGTAGCTCGATGGCGCAGTCGGTCTGCGATTGTTGATGTTAAGCAATTTTCGCAAAGGTCGGTAATTGGATGGGTGACCAACAATGTATCATCCCGAGCTCCTCCGTGCTTCGGAAGGCACGTAAAGCCGTTGGTACCGGCTGCATTAGCAGTCGTTAACAACCACCAATCCGCACTGGGCCCGCGTGGTGGTTTATGGCCCGTTCTCCTTTTCCATCCATAGGGAAGGCTCGTGCCCCAGCAGTGGGAACTTAAAATGAGCTGGTGATAATTTAAGAAGGCAGTACTGTCTAATAAGTAATTATTTTAATTGTGACATACTTAGCTTGAAATTTCGATTCGTTAAATAATTCACGTTAAAGAGTATTGTAACATAAAGCTTTTACCGGTAACGTTGCCTCACGAACAATACCTGCACCTGTCGACAAAGTAGGTCGATATTAATAACGTTGGTTATTACATGTCCTGTGTTGGTGTGGTCTAAATTACTCTGCATTAACACAAAACCCAATGATAATATTATCTTATTTCTTAGTATTTACGCAATCCACGTTATAAAACACTTCTTTAGTTGCAGACACGGTAAAATGTTAAAGGTATTGTACAATCAAGCAATGAAGAAAAACTAGACATTTAAGAAAACAATATTGCACATTTTAGTTTGAACATTTCCAATCGTTTCTATTATTTATAGCGAGAGTTAATTCGTGCGAAGGTCATAGAGTGTACTGAAGTTATACTAACAAAAGTGGTAATAACAATTTCATCTTCGTGAAACTCTTCGCACTTCATACTGTTCGTAAGTGCTCATTCATTTACGATAACCAAAATTACTTAATTTTTTATTACTGTTTCTTTCTACTTCCATTAAAAAACTTTATATCATACAATTTCTTTAAAAATCACTTAAAGGTAAATCACTAAAACTAGTTTCTTAATGTCATACAGACATAGTTCAATATTGTTCGTAATTTCAGACCACCGCCGTACTTTCACTCTCTGCAGTCCGAATTGTCATTCTTAGTCGCGTCCGATGATTAATGATTCACAAAATTACAAGGTGGACGCTTCCCGAAATTGGGCCGAGAACCATGGGGCCGTGAACAGTCCCACAAAAAACTCATAGATATTGTGGGAACGGGCCTGTTACACATCGAAAGCTTTGGACTTTTTTCATATCAGCCATCAAAGGAAGCACGCCCGTTCATGTGATCGAACTTTTATTATCGCTGTTAATAATTTAACGACTTTAACTCCAATCAATTAAGAAGATAAGGGCCAAGACGGCTTTCACAGATATGTTCCAAAATAAAAGAATTTAGACCCGAAAATTGATTCTGGCAGTTCTAAAATTAGAACACCCGTGTCTATAGGGTTTCGTTATGTTAAACACAAAACGAAAGGGGTTGCTTTGGCATTGTATTAGTTCTAGCGCGTGCGTAAGTATAACAATGAGAATATAGGGTGAGCCGTGGGGCACTCGACCCTTTTGCAATAATAATTTGAGTTTTACATCGAATGTGAGATCATTTTAAACGTTGCGAGCTTACGTGACTTATATTTCAACCAACACCTAATAACTCTATTCAAACAATTTATTTTTCAAAAGTTTATTAAACTATTATAGAGTCATTGTGACACAGATTTGTGAAAAATAAGAAATTACAATAACATTAAGCAAGGTTACGAAAGTTTTGTAGCGTATTTAAAGACACAAAAGTAGCAACTGCATCTAAGACGCGAGTGCTTTCATTCGGTATTCAAGGAAATAGAACAAAACACTAAGCAAAGGCAGCCCGTTTAATCAGATTAGCTGCATGCAGGTCATTCCGTTCGCCATGAATCTAGGTGCACATGTCTGCGGGCGAAGCGTCACTGCGTCACTCATTCGCGTCGGTGATACGTCGCGCGCCGGTCGTGTTGCGCGCGCGTTCTTCAGTTAACGTTCCAAATTCAAATTCGAAATATAACAGAATCGGCAGTGACAGTAAAATAGTTATCAAACCATCCAGTGCTTCAAACAGTTTTAAATGTTTACGGAAGTGTATCAGTGAGTTATCGGTATTGTTTATAATCTGTGCTGTGCATGTAGAGACAAGTGGATGATGTGACCTTCGTGTTGGAACAAAAAGGAGATTTTACAAACTTGCTCAGTTTAGTAATGACAGCATGAATTCGAAAAAATTGGAGTGCTTTGATGACGACGACTCTGTGGATGGAAAACAAAGTCTCAGCTTTCTAGGTAAGACAATAGAAACAATTAGAGTACTGCCGTATAAGTAGACACTGATAAATACCTTCCTCATAAACATTGCATGAATTTGTAAATATAAACAAACAGGTTCATTAATAACTTCTGATAGTACAGTGAAGCGTTAATATATTGCATTACAACAGCTATATCGCGAAAAGTGCGTGTAGAGACGTCGTCGATAAAGTACAGGCCCGGACATTTATTAATAAGAGCAATATCTTGCGCACTTTATTACATAACAAATAACTTTATTGACACCTAATATTGTATTTTATAGCACATTCTTGACTGGAGCCTCATTTTAAGCCTCTCACTACTTGCATACCTAATACAATACAATGTAAAAATTTAAGCATTTCAATAAATACATCTTAATAATTATTAATAATTATGTTTGGATGAATTTATTCAATTGTAAATATAAATATACAGTCTGGAGTCATACTGTTATTTGAAACGCAAGGATTATTTACGTTGTACCTACCTACTGGTTGTACGTAAACTTTTCTGGTTACTTAAGTTACAGTTTAAGCTTTGTTCGTGTCTAATCACAATACTTTCGTAAGTTTATGGACATTCTTAAAAAGCATTGTTTGGCAATTGGGCATAGGTACTGTTATATACTTGTCTTCGTAATTACTCTATTAACAGTAACTGTTTATCGGCTCCTTATTGCACACTCACCACCTCCATCTGCTTCCTCCTCCCGAGCCATCTTCCTCTAGCTGTCAGTAATAACCTCTCACCATAGTGCGCAAAGGAGACGACAGCATACATCCTTACATACACTACAGGTACCACCTTTTTTAAGGTACAAAAGTATTTCTCCTAATTTCAGCATATATGTCATATGTCATATTTTAGTATTTATGATCAAGGTCTTTGTAATTAGTACTGTAGACATGATCAGAGGTACTACACTCTTACTATAACATACTTTACAGTCATTGCATCTAAATTGCTCTGTAGGTAATAAAATCTTTCTATATCAAGTAAACTCTATCCTTCATCAATGAGCAGTTAAATCAAAGCTATTGGCTATAATCAGACAGGCTTTTTGTAAAGTAACTGTAAATGCCTTCTCGTAAGCGTACCTAAGGATAATAATTTGAAAAATATTAAGCCGGTTCAAAATGTCCTCTGTGGAGGTGTAATAAATTATTCATAGACAAAATGTAGTAAGAGCATATCCTGCATCAACTTGTTGAGCCACGGAACTTACGTACTTCACCCACGCCTGCATAAAGCCTGTTTAAAGAATTTCAAAACCATTTAAAATTTTTCTAGATTTTTCTAGTTTGTTATTCACAATTATCTGAAACTTTCTTTAAAGTATTATAATGTAACTAATGTTATATCAAGTGTTTTCTTTGATATCCTTATTAGTATAACATAGTAAATGACAAAAAGCAATGCAGTAAACTTACAGATAGTGTTACAAGCCATAATGGACTTAACTGTTAATAAAGTAAGTAGGTGCGTAATGGAAGGGTACTAGAACGGATAAGGCAAATTCCAAAACAGCTATTCGAGTAAACAGTGCTATCACTAAACAAGCATTTACACTTGACATTAACACTAAAGAAGGCATTAAGTAAACAAAATTCCTTATACTCGTAGAGACTTAGTTAATAGATTTGCTCTCCAAAAATAAAACAAAAGAAAATATGTTGTCTAAAAATCCTTTAACAATTGATTAAACGATTGATGATTTTTTTTGTATTTATGTACTGAGAACCTAGTATCTAGTTGAATTTAATTTAAGCTTTAGGATACTATTTACCAATTTGGTACATATAAAATGTATTGCTATTAAATTATTAAAAAATGAATCATTCCTAATTTCATATATTTAGAGGGTTGTCATTATATTACATTATTATACTATACATACATATACACTATTACGTATTACATTTCGTTCAAAGTTAAAGTTCACAAAGTTTAAGTTATTTTCTAAGAGTTTGTATTATTATTATCCTACCGTTCATAATTAAAGAACATATATAAATATTTACAAAATACAGTGAAAAATTTAATGCCTACCTGACGCAGCCAGGAATCGAACCTGGGTCTTAAACTTCAATGCAGCAATGGGCACTTAAAAATAAAAAGTAAAATTTAACAAACCACATTTAAAGATCTCCTTAAAACCAGCACGTTCAATATGATAACCGTTGTCAAATCAGTAAATTATGCTAATAAATGCTACGTATTTCAAATCTGCTCCAAATAAAGTAATATATTTTAAAAAACGTAGATATACAAAGTTATGTGACCGCTAATTGACAATGACCTTAAAACAGTAACTTTTGCATTAATAATCAGTTTCCGTTAGTTTATTTATACTCGAATCTTTGACTAGAGTCTTCACGCACGCTTCATCAACTAAGCTCTTATTTTATTTATGTATGTATAATATTGGAATGTTTTTTTGATATGCAAATTTTGTATATTATGCTTTAATTTTACAATTGTAAACAAAAACTACTTTATTTTCACCGTCAAGTCTTGTGTCATCGTCCACTTCTTAAGCAATTATTTTAATTGCTTCTGAACACGATGAACCTCATTAATATTTTTGTTTTTCAATAAATATACTGCAGTGAAATAAATGTCTATCAATATTATGTCCCGCGGCGTGTATGTCATATTTTGTTGCATCTGAATGATTAATTGCCGGCTATATTTAAATCCTTATCAGTAAATCTCAAAATTGGTGATTTAATATTTAGATAACGATGATACATTTTGATACAGATCATTTGATGTTAGTTGTAGTAGAATAAAACATTTGTGATTACATAAAAGGCCATGTCCAAAGTTTTGTGCATCATACGTTATTATAAATTAACACCTCCTTTCAAATTGACGTGTACTTTCAAGTACTTTCAAGACACAACATTAAATTAAATATCGACTTTTAAGTTTCGGAACCCAATTTCGAAAGATTTAAAATTTTGCATTACTTAAAAAATAATAAATAATATAAAATATTTGTAAGCCTATTGAAATCCCCAAAGCTTTTATCACATTGACGTTTTTTAAAAATGATGATGCACCTATGTGATCATCAGATAATGTCCAGTAAAGTATACGTAAATTGCGATCGTTCAAATCATTACCTGCAGTTAAAACCTCTCGAATAAGCTTTCACTCCTTTCAAATACGGCATAAGAGATGTTATTAATAGTTATTTTACAAAAAGCCTGTCATGATATGGCTAATGGCTTTGATTAAACTACTCAATGATGTAGAACAGAATTTACTTGATGCAGAGAGATTTTACCACAGAGCAATTTAGATGCAATGGTTGTAGAACATTTTATAGTATAAGTAATGGCTCGTTCATATTTTAATGCATCTTTACCTCCGATACAATCATTGGTTTACGTATTGTGGTGAAATCTCTTTAATCTAAATCATAAAATATAAAAAAGCAGTAGAGCTACCGAATGATTGTTGAGGAAATCGGTTTTGCTTACAGGAAGACAACCTTTATTTATACTCCTCTGTTGTGGTCGACAATAACTGTATCTTCGGACAGCAATAACACCTTGACTGGTGAGTAATTTTCTCAAACGCTTGTTGATAAAGAACTATTGGCCATTATCCTTTGAGACGCTAATATGCATGTAATCCTTTCTAATCCATACACACGGCGGTTACCGGCTCACGGTTAGCATCTGTGTGGTCGGCTGATTCACAACAAAGGGAGGAATATAGCGAGACGGTTATCTGCCTATTGTGTTCTTTTCACGCCTCTCTTGGCCGTTTCAAATGCTTCCCGTATTAACGTGCGGCTATTTCCAAGTGCTGGCTTCATTTGTTTTATATGCTGTGACACTTGTCAAAATTGTTGCTTATCACCACAGATTTACTATATTTGGTGTATGCTTTTGAATGTACGAGATCAAATACTATTCTACGCATATTTTGGGTCCCACAGAAGTTAATTTATCTAATAATTTTGTTTAAGCAGATTATCTTATCTGTTTTGTGTTTTGTCTTGAAAAGCAGCTATTGTTCGATTGTCAGCCAAAAGGTTTAAGCTATGTCCTGCTACCAAAACCTGTTGTTCCCGTCGATTCTCTCCATCTGTAATGGGTATGCCAACAGGTGGACCAAAACAATGGAGCCTAAACAAACTACAACCCCACCATGGAAACGGTACATACTAATTTGCTTCTTTAATATTGACCAAGCTTTTACTCCTTTTGTTTGATTCTTCTAAACATGGTATTGTTGAGACGGGCGCCGTAGTCGTGAGACAACATGAAACAGTTGGAAAACTTGACAATTAGTGACGTTATACTGAGTGTGGATAATTAACAAACAATTCTTTCTTAGCTAATAAGAAAATTCTGATACTTACTATAACTTTGACTCTGATTATAATTCAATATACTTCGTCGTGTGTGATACAAAACAATATTTTGTAGTATAAAAAATTGTTGTACACTATTTATAAAGCTAGAGAGTGATTTCAGGTCTGTGCTGGTAAAGATATTTCATATTAGATTATCAGATTTCTAAGCCCGTGACGTATTTAGATAAATGTTTACTTATTAATCGACCCGGCATCGCCAGCGTAATCTGTATATATGGCAAGACAAGAAATAGGCAGAACCTCGGCCTACCGAAGAACAAGTAGTCATAAAGGTCTCACGCTGACCTTAAATATGCTGGTAATGCAAATAGAAAGTTAATGAAAGATTAGCTCCCTATAGGTCTAAGTAAGATTTATACGGTGAGAACATTATTTATCGCTCCAATCGAAGTTCATTTCAAACGCGAAGCATGATAAATAATAATTACTTTTGTTTGCTAGGAAATGAATAAAATTTCTTAAAGTTTTCTTTTTCCATGCTAGTTTAAATTGCAACTGAGATGCTAAACATGCCTTTCTGTAAAAGATAACCCTTCCCCTTTTTCCATTAAAATTATGTGTTAATCTGTCACATGAGATGAACATAAACTGTCCTATTTCTATGTAAATCAGATCAGTTATTTTAGGGTAACCACCCCACAAACCAAACAACGATACAAATCAAAAACTGTTTGCTGTTTTTAGTTTTTTTGGAATATTTACGTCAACAGGGTTATTCAGACGTTGTCTTACGTTCATTTTTGAACACATCATAAAATATGCATCAGCACCGCTAGGGCTATCTCTTATCGGCGATTCACCATTCTCTGGCGATTTCACGCTATCTTCACCGTGGTCGTTGACTGGCCCTGGAGCGACACAGACACCATAGCAGTCATTTTATGGTGCACCAACCACATAAAGCCTACAGAATCGGCCAGTAGGACCGAAAAAGGAATAATAGCACCCACCTGCGATTGTGCTGTTTACTTTTTATGTTAGCATCTTGAGTGCATTGTGCCGCTTAGATGTGTACAATCGACAGCCGCGTAACGGAACATCTAGAGCCATTTACACTCTACCTTACCTTATATTAAGGTTCACATTTGCTAGTCCAGTGTTTTGTTTGGATCATTAACTTGTAGCTCGTACGAAGATAGAAGCGATCGGTATCGGTTGCTTTTTTTTATAAATTCCATAGACAAAGCTAGTGATGCGCTAATTGATATCATGATCTTCGTAAATTCAAAAGTTATGGTAGAGAGAATTTAGTTGTTTCATGAGTTACTGGCTTTAACTGCATAAGATAAAATCCGATACTCTGCCACGGGATCTTTATATTTGACCGGGATAAAAGTAGCATGTGGCGTTCTGGGGCATATTAACTTTCTCTGTACGCATAAATATTATGTCAATGCTACGTTTCTCGGTTTTGTTGTGAAGGACAATGCACATACAAACTCACAGGCGCATTGATAAAAGTTTTACAAAGTTAGTATTATTTTTAAAATGCTCTTTATTTTATGAATCACCCTAATTGGTTGTCGTTAATAATTTGTGAATATTTAAACTGTGAATCATTTCAAATTATTAAGAAAGTGGAAAAAGTTTTGCGTCACGACGTAAGCGTCATATTAAGTAATTCTGGTTCGATTTCTTTCAGTTCATTCATTTTATTCAGTTAATCAATAATGTAGTGAAACTGATCATAACATCTCCCTGGTCTCGGCGTCAGAGCTTCAGTGTTCGATTTCCAGTACGGCTACTAACATCTTGTAGTCTTGCTTGGTCAGATTATTCTTTTGCTCACATTCTAATACATAGAATTGACGATAGTCTCTTTCTGCCTGTCAAACTAAAAACTATGTAGTAAGTCGTAAGAACACATCGTTTGCCGCCTTAAGGAGCAGACATTGTTTATAATTAAATGTTATGTTTATTAACCTATACAGTTTTACCGTTAGATTTTATTTTTTTATAAAAATATAAATGGAATCCTCAAACCAATTTACACTTTAACGGTTCAGAAATAGTGGTCATGTTACGAAGCCACAATTTATAATGTGTACTTAAGTATCGTCACGTACTTCAATATTAGTCGGAATCAACTTTTAAAATATTCAAAGTTATTCAATAATCTGTAATACAAGTGGCCGTAGGTTGTCGGTCACTTTACAATATTGTTAATTGAAACGAGATCATCTATAGAACAGCAGGAGACCAGACATGGTCCCGTGGGCGTAGGAAATTAGTGCTGCGTCCCACTCGCTCGTAGGGACGCGAGAGGGATGCAAGATAGGACGAGGTAGGTGTCTGTTTTTTTTTAACGAGACGGGCTGAAGTCCGCTTTCTGGTTCTTACCTGTTTGTTGTGGAAAGGTTTACGTAGTTCCGTAGAAATTTGGGAAAGAAATTAGATTTTTGTTTTTTTCTTAGTTCTGCCTAAGGACGAACATTATTAATGGTCCATCTTTATACTCTTTATTTCATATAAAGGATACGCTTTAAAGGAGAAGTTCGATGGCGCAGTGGTTAACGCGCCCGGTCTGCGAGTGCTGAGGTTAAGCAACTTTCGCAAAGGCTGGTCATCGGGTGGGTGACCAAAAATTTATCATCTCGAGCTCCTCCGTGCTTTGGAAGGCACGTTAAGCCGTTGGTCCCGGCTGCATTAGCAGTCGTTAACAACCACCAATCCGCACTGGGCCCGCGTGGTGGTTCATGGCCCGTTCTCCCTATCCATCCATAGGGAAGGCTCGTGCCCCAGCAGTGGGGACATAAATGAGCTGATGATGATGATGATGATGATGATACGCTTTTTAGGTATTTTGTTTTTAATGGGGGTTTAAACGGATTGCAGTTGTGTGTGCTGTACCACCGATTACCGAATTGTTTTAAACTGTTACGTAATGACTAGTAAGAGTTCAAGGGCACATAGATTGACACGTTTGTTTTCGAATCTTACATGTTTAACAAATTCCGCAAGGCAGGATCGCATTAAAATATGTTAACTTACTCCGTGCTTATTAAGCCATGTTAAGCTGTTGGTCCTGACTCCTGATAAAGTTGAAACAATATTTATTCTTTAAAAATACCGAGCCGCATTAAGCCACCACCTCATCGTAGTGCCCCATGACCCCATACTACGAGTATATATAGTTCAAGTTCCTTAACTCAATAGTGGGACGTTTATGCCCCCTAAAGAGTTCGAGAATCTGCTTACTAAGCTGCTAAACTCCGTTGAAGCATAGAGCTCCTTCAAAACACATCCCAAAAATGAAATTTAAAAAAAATAAGAAAAAACAAAACCTCTTTTTGTAGTTTTCGAGATGTTAATTGGAGTCTGCGCCGTGCCGCTTCGCTTTTAAGGAGACAATTACAGCTCTATCTACCATCGCATCATACTTTTACGACGCTGCATCCGTTCATAGCTAGGATGAGATAGAGCCTACGAATTATATGGTGGTGGTAATGGTACCGGTCGGGTATCTCTAAAACGACCAATTATCATGTGGGCATGTCACATTTTTCATAGGCTTGATAATTATTTTAATATACTTCTAAGAGATTTTACGTAAAATGTCTTGGTGCCGTTTTATATTACAGTTACTTTATATTTTAACGGTGTTTTTTGTGTACTTTACTTAGTATGTAAATAAGCAAAGCGTTCGGCCTGATACCAAAAGGGCCTGTGTTCAATTCCCAGGTAGTGCAGAGTACGTTTCGGATTTTTCCAGCCCGGGTTTGTGATCACCAAGCGTTGGCAAGCGTGGTTGAAAACGACAACTACTAATGGGAGGAACTAGTGGACTAAAATGATCAAAACAGGAAATAAGTGGGATATTTCTATATTATATTAATTTTACACACACAATACCAATCACAACAGAAGACAGCCAAAGAATCAAAGACAAAAGCAAAATCTATAAAAATGTCAATATTCAAAAAAGTATAAAAATAAGAACTTAAAAAAGTAATAAAAAGGTTTTTGAAAGAGTCTGCAACTGGTGATTGAGCGAATACCCATCAATTGTAGCAGTGACGTGATTTCAATAATAGAGGTCTTCGCCCAGAAGCGGGGTAATATAATATGGGTTATTTACTACTTTTATTATTGGCATGAAGGGCAATATACGCAGATGATAATTAAAGCAAAAAGGCGTCTCCAACTCGATTGGATGCCTTGCCTTAATGATTGGCAATATGATATATATCCTCTTTTTTCAACTAGGGTAAAATATTATCCGACGCATACACCGAGACCAGGGGCGACTCCAGAATTTGTGGGACATTCCTCCCTTTCCAGTTACGAAGAGTTTAAAAGGGGGTTCCCATCTCTCTAGGGCGGAGCCTAGAACCTACCATCCCTTTTCTGAAACCGGGATTGCTTGGGACCACGAACCGCAAGCACCGAGTTTCAATTTATCGGCCTGATCACCATGTTACCCGATATATCGCATCGTTATTATGCATCATCATCATCATCTCAGCCAAAAGACGTCCACTGCTGGACAAAGGCCTCCCCCAAGGATCAATGATCATCAATGATAACTATTTAAAACCATCATGCAAATATAGCAACAAAACGAAATTTTTCTTGTTCTTATCACACACTCTTGCTCAACATTCTTTCAAGAACCTACAAAAAGCTAATTATCTCCGAGTGGCAACGAAAAAATTAACACTCAATTCCATTAAGTTAAAATCGATCACCGAACGGCGTTGTGCAAGGAGCTTGTAAATTAAAAGGGTAAGAATACCAGACCATTTAATCGTGAAATACTGAACTTAATACGTATGTGGTATAAGGGCTACATTCGTTTATGCCAATCGTAAACGTAACTTATGCCATTGCCACATTAAGTCTGCAATCGTGATTGGGAAAAACGACAACGGAGCTGTAAAAATAGTGATTCTGAAACCAAAACTAAGAAAACAGCTTTTATAAGAGCTTTATGACGCTGAAACTAAATGCTTTATATTAAAATGTTTCTCCTATTGTAAAAACATATTATATAGTGTCGTCATGTGTTAGTTTAAAAATATATCTGTAAAATATTCGGGCGGAATTCTTTTGTTTTTTTTTTATTCATCTCGAACGAACTGTGTCTCTATTTTATGATCTCATTTTTCTTTATCTTCTCTTAAAACTAGAAATAACGAAATTAGGATAAATTTTATCAGCCAACCTTATAAACGAGCTAAGAAAGTGATCAAAAGACTAACACTTTTTTATTATTAAAAGTGTATACTTGTTATTAAATTTTAAAGGATTTTAGTTTACATTATTATAACCATACACTACAATTCAAATCTCTGATTTTTTATTCAACTATAGTTAACTGACTGTTATCATCATCAACTCATTTTATGTCCCCACTGTTGGGGCACGAGCCTTGCCCATCGATAGATAGGGAGAACAGGCCATAAACCACCACGTGGGCGCGGATTGGTGGTTGTTGACGACTGCTGATGCAGTCGAGACCAACGGCTTTACGTGCCTTCTGACGCACGGAGGAGCTCGAGATGATAAATTTTTGGTCACCCACCCGATGACCGGACTTTACAAAAGTTGCTTTATCTTAGCCATCGCACTTAGCCGTCGCATCAGTTAATGAGCTCGGTGGCGCATTAACCACTGCGCCATCGAGCTCATCAACTGACTGTTATAACTGTTATATACTGACTTTACCGCAATTTTCAAGATAATTACAATTGCCATATATTCACCGTTTCTCACATAATTTTACATCCACCAGATAGGCAACCTGATAATGGGGTCGATCATATTTCAATTCCTGAACTATTAACAGCTTAACTTTACTATCGTGACCGTACGTCTGTTCAAGATCCCACTAATAACGTCTATATTGACCGTTAAGTTTAACTGCAGGAAATAGCCGGAGCCATTAAACGAGCCTGGTCAATTGCTTGTTCCTTACGATTCTGAACTGCAGCCGACAAGGGAAACTGTGGTGTCCTTATGAATGGAACAAAAGAGTTTACGCAACTAAAAGTATCATTAAGGTTTTATGTGTTTTAGAGTACTTGTTAGCGGGATTCTTACCATGCTTTCTTTTGTTTTTGCTGATATTAGTTCTTGCATTGTTCAGATCGTTGGTTTATCAGAACTTTATGATATCTTTAATTTTTCTCTTGTCACACAATCGAAACTGAATATGGCAAACCTTTCACAATCTAGACAGCTCTTTTACCTTAGCTACTGAGGCAGTGGTATTCCTATTCGAATATCCCTGTTTAAAGCGCTATCAACTAGCGGTATATCATCATTTGGCAGGCGTAATATGTAAAAACACTTACATATTTTGTATCTTTTGTATATTAGTATCATAGAAACCCCGAAAGAAAATTTGGTATTAGAAGTTTGTCATTTATTTTGAGTTTGAGGAGGCCAAGTGGAGTAAGTTCACTTCACTTCACTCGGAATCCTCAACCACAAAGTAATATTAAGTGCCATTAAAGCCGAAGATGGAGAGCCATCGGCTTTATCGTCACTCATCGCCAGTTCTGATGATGGCTAAGTGTTTCCCGTTGAAGAATTTGAAGAACGAAAACGAAAAAACTTTTTTTATTTATCACTAAGTATATGCCGCATTTCAATATTAAGAGTCTGCCAACGAATACTGTCGCAATGCAAAAAAAAATCAATTAGTTTAATAAAAATCAAGTGGTTGGTTGGTTTAAAAATAAATGTTGAGATCTTAAGCTTCGATAAACATAACAGCCTTGTAAGGCTAATTAGCGCACCGAAAGACACTGCTTAATATAGAAGCAGCATTAAAAAATGAATTTCTAATCGGGCGTCGGGTGAACCGTTGTTTAGTATACAGCATGCATCAGATGACCTTACGGATGGAAGAAAAGGAGATAGCATTTAAATAATGTCTCGAGCTATCAAATAGATTGTGGTTGCTAATTAACGATAAGTGCAACATTTGTTTCAAATTGTAATCCAGTATTATTGATAGAGTTGAATAGATTCTCTTTTTTATTAAATGTATCTGTAATTTCTTTCGATTATTCGTTTGATCGCAGTTGGGTCCTGGCTAAATAACTTGTATTGTATTTTGTTTGCTTAATACTTTTGATATCTTATATCTCTACTAGTGTGGATCTGCCATTCGTTTTCATTTACAAAAATTTTACTCATTTGTCACCTGGAGACGCTGCTTTGGCATCATATACAAGTGCATGTAATTTGCACTAGGCTTTCTGCACCCTTTACATTCAAATCACAACCTGATAATGGACAATACAGTGTTGCTTCATTACGTGCAATGAGATTGTATGCGCCGGCCGCCGCATTCTAAACTGTGTATATGCCTCTGGGATAAAGTATTGCAAATACGTGATTTCCGACACTATTTCATTTCCACACCCGCGGATCCGATGGTGCTGCTAATAAATTTGTACTCAACAAGCCTCTTTGCAGTTTATTTTGGTTATTGCGATCACGACTTACCTCGAGCGGTTGTGCGGAAAACGTATTTTTTAAATGTAAGTAAACACTTTTTTTTGTTTTTAATTGTATGACCACCTCATTTCTGATTTACGAAATTCAAACGAAAGATAGTTAAAAAAAAAAGAATTTCGTGATTTCGGCTATGTGGCTAAACATATTTGATGGTCAAATAGTCATTTGGTTTTGAAGATAAAAAATGCTATGTTTTTTTGAATAAAAAGATTATATTTTTATATTAGCACTTAAACTTTAACTCTATTCATCCGGAATCTTCAACTAGGATGATCTAGGATGATGACAACTGAGGACCTAGCTATCTAATAGTTTGCGATTTCTCGATCGTAAAATTATCGTGTTCTTTATAAAGTCTCAGGTGTATGACGCCTTATAGCTAAAGAAGCTACTAGCTACGAAAGCATTGTTCGCAAACCTATGTCTATTATAACAATTTTCAAGACTACGAGAGCTCTGCCTACGTCTCTAGCGAACAAAAATCGAAACGTACAAAAGGGCAAGCCGGTACACCGCCATTTGTATCAATACATTGCATTGAGATGAGCCGCGATACCGCTGCATAATAAATTGCCCGTTGACGCTCGTCTGGACGCACCGTTAGCGCTTAATAGGGAAAGGAGTTTGCGCACTGACACAGTGCTTGCGCAACTATCGCTAGATGCAGAAACCATAGCACTTTTATAGAGGAAACATTAAAAAATAAGATTTTAAATAATCGTGTAATATGTATGTTTTGAATCAAGTCTGCTGATTGAATAACGTCTCTGTAGTATGTCGGTAGCTTGATTTTGACATTAGGAGTGTTAAAAGAAGTAACGGTTCAGCGTGGTGGACCATGGCCCAAACGAATGTTCTATTTAGCGCATTTTAATTGTTGATAAGCTGTTCATAATTACATATGTCGTGATGACTGTCACGTCTAGTTTCTTGTATATTATTGTGGCTTTATTTATATTTTTTAAATTTATGTATTAAGATTATAAGACCATTTGAGTATAATTTTATTACTAGTATAGTATAATATAATACGTACTGCAGTCAAAACTAGTCTAAATTATTTAACTTTTCTCTTTGACACTTTGTCATCTAATGCTTGCTTCGCTCGCTTGGATCGCGCGGTGTGATCACAAGCTAAGTCTGACCTTAACTTTCCAAGTTGATTTCGACCAGTCATACATACGTTTAGTAACTAAACTGCGTCTATGTCAATTTACTTTCCTTTGACAGTTATGCATAGTCAAAATAACTTTAAACTAAAATGGGATATCATATTATTCTTAATAATGATATCTAGCGATATCATTATTAGGAATAATATTATATATTATAAGCTATAATAAGCTCATAAATAATTTAGATCTAATTGATACAAAACCATTTATGATCATACTGCAGTGAAAGTTGATGTATTAGATGATGAAAACACAAAACTATCACCATTGTGTTGCCATTATAACAACATAATGATCACTAAATATTTGATTTACGATGTCAACATCGTTTGGACTACATTTAACAAGTTAGATGTACTAAACGATATCACCATGCTATTAATTCCTCCTTTTAACAAAGAGACTTTCTCAATACGCAACAAGCTATTGTTTTCAACTCCACATTATGTATAGTCCATTTCATACAATTAAAATGTCTCAAAGAGACAACCTGCGGTGTTAATTTATTTTGACATTCTTTTTTAAAGAGCTCAGTTTCGCTTAATAAAATTATCTTCATGGCACGTCAAGAAAGGGCCATTGTTTCAATTGTGACAGTGACTGTCTCATTAAAAGCTATTGTAAAGCGTAAAGATGTTCGTGCATAACGTTTTCACACATTGTTTTGTGCACTTAATTTGGAAAACTTCGTATGTCATAGAATAAAATTAGAAATGACCGTCCTTCTGTTTTTACTTTAGTCACTAATCTTAAATTAGGCGCGCCTGTACTTTTTTGGTTACTGTTACTTAATTGATCGCAAGGGGTGTGCAACACCCCAGTATTTTCTATAAGATACATATAAAGTTCATGAAATACTTCAATATATTTTATGTACATAATATAGGTACACTTTTTTTAACCAACACCTAAGTTTACTACCTAATACTACGTAATTGTTTTACACAATGCCGTCTGTGAGTGCGCCAGTTAAGCTTTATATTGCTAAGATAATTAACGTTATCATTTCTATGAGAAAATACCGTGCGTATCTCGATAGCAAGGTCTTACTGTTATAATATTATCAATACATAAATATTATTTATTATGACCGTAAGTTACTGGAGTTATTGGACAATGTCCTTTATAGGAATTACCAATAACTTTATTTCCATAGCCCTTTAGAGAAATCTATTATAAAGTATGAAAGTACTAAATCCCTTCAATTTCGCTTTGCTTTCACTGACTTATTGCGTAAAACTCTATCGTTATAGGTATATCTGCTTCCTAGAGGGATTCGTTGCTAGCAGCGGCTTTGCATAACCCGTCATAACTCATTAAGTTGAATATTTAAATTCAAGAAATAAAATATGTCATTTACTTTAGTAATACTAACTATATTTTTAAATCATACCATATCTTTGCTTAGGCCCAAACGTTCTGTAGCTAAGGAGTGTACAAATGCAAGCCGTAATCGAATAGGACAAGCAATAGTTCAATTAAAGTCGAAATTATCTTAAGTGTACTTGAAAAGTACTTATTTTAATTGGAGGTCTGAAAATCCTACTTTTCAATGAATACTACTAACTGTATCTGGGTTACGATATCAACAAATAGAGTATCATTACAAACATACGGAGGTTCCCTTATCATCTACTTTGATGTTTTATTTCCTGTGCTTATCTTCGCCTCTTTATTGAGACATCTCTAGTCAGTGCTATTTTAATCTTTATTGCAGTCACTTAGGGTGCATGTGTTACAATCACTTCAAAGTTTGTTACTCATTTTAGGTCATGTTGGAGCCACCCAAGTTTCTTGTTTGGATTGCTAAAACGAATCTCTTTTGAGATTCTTGCATGTTACTGTTGCTACTGTAAACCGTTTTAATTTATAAAGTTTTCAATGCATTCATTTGAACTCACTCGCTTTAGATGTTAAGCTTCTTGATGTTTGCAATGAAAACTGTTTTGTAACAGGACATGGTATATACATTAAAAGTAACATTATTTTAACATTAAAAGAGACCATGTGCAATGTCTTGATGATTACACCATTCTCTGACACGATATACGTTTAGTTAAAATAATTACGATAATAATGAAACCCTATTTAATCGTTGTCTTGCCATAGGTTTATATTTAGCTGCCTTAATTATTGTACTAACCAATCAACGAATAAATCACAAACTCCTTAAGGTTAGTAAATAATTGAATAATGCTTTCAATTCTTGCTTCATTTTCTAACAAAAAATATTATAATTTCCAAATTTCATTCCGAAAAAAGGTGAAACTTCAAGAACTTATTAGCTTAAATATAAAAACTATTGTGATATTTGAACTTTTAAGAAAGAAGTGTAAGGATGTGTAATAATCCTTATCAGACTCCAGATAAAATTGATGGTCAAATCCACACAATTCTTGGACACGCAATTTTCTTTATTCTATAGATTTACTAAATCAGCCATTAAGCCATTGGCATCAAGATTGAATTGTGAGCAAGTTAATTAGATTAAACGCTGAATGCGCAGACGCAGATAGCATCGCCCGTGGGAACATAGTTGTTACACATAGATCGATAGATTGGGTCTGCACTTAAATCATGGGGCTCAATTAAAAGATCTTTAATGAAAATTGCTATCGCAAACTACATTGATTTAATGTTCCATTGAAAAATGAAGATTCGTATGGAAACTTATTAATACTTCAGTTGGTAACTGTTTCACTTTACACAGTTATGGATATTCAAATCCATTCAATGAAATAAATCTCACTGACATGGAATTGGCATCAGCAAGTGTACTTGCAGCATTCAGCATTCACTGCACAAAAACAATCCACTTGTTAAAATAACAAATAGTTCGCATTCGCTTGTCAAAACGGGCACATATAAAGTTCTTGAGTGGACTCCTAACCAAGCGTGTACCGACGCTTTGCTAACATCAAAATGTGAGTATAAAAGTACATTGCCGTCTCGTATAATTCATGAGGCATTCTGTTCCATATAAGGCTTAGCTTGAAAGTGATCCCGAAAATGTAGCCGAGCACATCACCAAAAACGGACACAATCGCTGCTTCGGTCCAGTTTCTAACTATGTGGATGCAGTTTGAAATGCTCGAAACCAATAACTTATTGCGATACTTATACTTCTTCAAATTTAAAATAACTTGAAAATTATACAAGGATTTAAAACAGTTAAGTTTTTAACAGATATTTGAAAGAAGATATGATTGAAAGATTTCGAACAATAAGCAAAATTAGGCCTCATGTGTTTCGATATAATAAAGACAGACAGAAGTAAGATAGCTTCTTAGTTCAAACTAATTGTTCGTACAAATCAAGATTTAATTACATAAGTATTTATTAGGTTTCCTTAAAAAAATATCATTTGTAAAATTTAAAATCATTTGTAAAATATTTTGTTAATGCTACAGCGGGCGTGTTAATTTCTTATTCATATTTTTTGTTATGCAACTGATCTACTTAAGATTAAAATAGATCCTAAACATGGCATTATGTTGAATTATCTAAAGTTATCTTGATAAATGTAGCAGCGGCCATACTCGAGATAATCAACTGGAAAGTTCTCTAACTCTTACTTTTTCTCAATTCATCATCTTTAATGATACTTCTTATCTAGTGTAAGTTTCAAATCATTATTAAGCTTAAAGAGGCTTATGAACAAGTAGGTATTTTACTTTAAGAAATATAAATCTCCAAAAACATTGAAACAAAGCTGTAGAAGCTCAGTATATTAAGGAAACAGCAATGTTTCTTACAGTTAATAAAAAACTATACGTGATGATTTGTATGAAAAAAGCTACGTACCTATTATCACTAGCTCAGTTTATGACTGCACTGCTGAGGTTGAGCATTCCCCATGGATGGTAACACCGCAAGGAGGACGGGTCATAAAACTACGTCTGTTTAACACCAATTCATTTAAAGAATCTACGCAAGTTTCTTTTGATGGCATTAGTATAATATACTGAACAGTTACTAATTCAGCTTTGGTAGCGTTATTTTTTAGTCTTTAATTTTTATTAATTGTCGGTGTTTTAGGATAGAGGTTACCAATTACTGGTCTTTCTTTTTAGCCTACTGTGCTATATACTGTCAATGTCTCAGTGTTATATTATATTAATATGGAAACAATTATGTTACGCGGCCGGCCACCTGGCGTTTGAATTGCTATCGACATAATTGTTGCCTTGATTGATACTATCATTACGATACATTATGACCGTTCAGATTCTTGATACTACATACGACGCATTGTTAGGAATGAAAACGTGAAATTACTTGTGTGTTAGAGGTATAATATGTTTAAATATGTAATTATAGGTTGATACGAGGGCATGTTAGTTGTGAAATATTAAGAACTCTTTTTGAGCACTTGGTTTACATGATGTCGAGTGATAATAAGGTCGTTGTTGGAAGCGCACTTCACTCGGAATCCTCTACAACTGAGGAACTGGCTACCTTATCTCTTACAACAATACTACTATCATTAAGGTCATGTGACACATGTATGTAGATAAAATAATACTCAAAAGAGTTTTTAATATCTTCGAAGTAAGGAAGTATAGAAAACATGGTATTGCTAAACATTCCTATGCAATAAACAACGAAGCAGCTAAGTAAATTCGATACAATTTATGATGTAAATACAAACTTATTATTAAAGATTTATTGGTACAAATGCTGTACCGTAATTGTTACCTGTTTCTACATAAAGTTTTCATTTCAGTGATTATATTTATGTTACAACTTTTGTAATGGATAGGGTACAGAGCGAAAGGACGACAGGTTTTTGAAGAAAGATAAAACAGGAGTTTGCAAATGTCTAAACTATTTTCTTGTATATTACTCGGTAACATGGTTTTTATATTATTAACTAATTAATAATAACATTGTCTCCATTCTGCCCGTCGGTATAATTAGCGGGCCACCTTACGTACGACCGTGCGTACATATGGCGCGCGAGGGTTAACACCGTAATCCAAAGTAGAAAGTAGTTACACAATTATAATGCACAGTACTTAGAAACACAAATAGACCTGCTTGGTTTTCTTTTCACATTTCACCGAAACGTCCTATTGTATGCTAACAATGCAACAGGGCGCCTTGTATTTGCTTTGGCATGCCTCGTGCATCGTGAAATTGAAAAATAATAACATTCCACCGTGTGAAAATACTAACAAGTATCCAGAAAGTGATATTACCTTGGATATCACCTTTAGCAAAATATAGTTTGATTTTGATCAAGAAAAACTAATGGAAATGATAGTTCAAAAAGTTATATTAATATCCTTTTTCACAACACTAGCACTATCCTTCCTCTATGGAAGAACTTTGTTTCCTTTCTGTCTGGTCGCTACTACTCGGTATGCTATTGTATGTATTTGTATTTGTGTAACAATAAATATATTTCCACAAGTATTAATTGCGTTCCACTTTATAACCCTCCAATAATATTAAGTCATTACTACAATTGATGGGAAAAAGTAGTATTATCAATCGTGTACTTTTATGTAGTCGAAGTAAAAATATTAGCCATTGAATTAATATAATATCCAGTAATATCTTCATTGAAACACAGTAACAAATCGTATACAATTGCTTTTACACCATCGAATGCATGGAACACGATTGCCTCAATCCATTCTAATTCAACCTGATGTCATCGCAGAAATATTCTTGGTTATCTAATGTTTAACTTGATTTTCAGTGTTCTCATTAGCATACAGATTATAGATTATTGTTATTGTAGCTTAAAATGTTATTGAATCAATACAATGTCTCAGTAATATTAACAAAAACCGAGATTTTATAAAGTCACTAATTTATTTTGTGAAATATTTGTGCAGCTTTTTTTCCAAATATTTGCTAACTATGCTACAAATTGTGTGCCTATTTGTTTATCTAAATAAAATGATTGTTGCATAAATCTATTACTTCAAGAAATAAGAAGGTTAAAACTTTTCGCTCTTACTTTTTCGATAGGAGTATCCTGTTTGGAGAAAGTCAGCCAACTAGTCCAGTCCTCTAACCTGAATCTTAAAATAACTATATCTATGGCTTTTAAGCTTATTAACTATCCTTTTAAATAAAATAAAAATCTATAAATATTTAATTACTACTTGATAGGACCTATTAAACTAAATGAATGAACTATCGTATCTTGAAATTAGGTTATGAGATAATTTATTGTAACTTTGACCTTCCGCGTTATAGTAGAATTTGTCAAGATTATTTTAGATTTCATTATTCTATACAAGTTATACCATTGGTAGTTTGTAGATGCTTAGATTTACAGACAGCTATTACATTAACATTTACATATCTTAATGCGCAATAAATGTATGCTAAATCAAAACTTATTATGATAAAGAACAATTTGTAATTGAATATGTAATAGAGTTTATAATTTACGAACGAGACCGTTTGACAATCTAGGCTGACTAGGATGTCTACCACTAGGCTACTGAGGTACTATTGAACCCGTGCGAATGTAGTCTTCTAAAGTCGAGCAAAGTGTGTTTTGGATGTTTTCGATGCATAGCTCTGATTTGTGGTCATCAACCCGCATTTGACGAGCTTGGTAATAAAGTCCATTAATTGTAGCGAATGGAACAAACAGTATATAGACTAATGATTTTCATCGATAACTTTCATAATAAGAAGATAAGTAGATTACTACTTAGTAGTTATCATTAAGTAGTTATCATAACGGTTTCATTTCATAATAACTTTGTTATATATATATTACTATTGTGTTTAAATATAAATCATTAATTCCTTTTATTTCTATTCGTTTCAGGTAATTATCTATGTCCTGTCGCACGCCTTGGCGTTGCTGTAAGTGCAGCAAGTATTTGTTTTTAAAATAAATAAATAAATAAATTATCATTCAATATAGCAGGTTCTACAAGGGTTTAATAATAATTTTTATTATTAGCATTAGAGGTCTAGGACCTCCTTTCCTGCCAGACAACAGCCTTTCTCCACCGTACTCTGTACAAAGCTATAATGTTCCAATATATTTATTAAAAGGAGTCAAACTAATAAGCTGGTGGAATTCTGTTATATATATATTATATATTATATATATTCATTTCAGTATCATACGGTAAGTATTCATGGCCACTGATAGCCATGAAAGAAACAAAGGAAAAGAAAGCCCTAGTGACACTCAATTATAATAACTAGTGGTCGCCCAGTGGTCGTAATTCGACCGTAATTTTATTAAGGCTGCACGGATTGTATTCTAAGCAATTAAAAATTAAAAAGATAAAATGTGAGTTTGGATTGGCATTGACAGATTTCGGCCACTCCTCTTCCATTTTTGAAACTTTAGAAAAGTTTAAATACATGGTAGTGTGTGTAATGTTTGTTTTATTGATTCAATGTATTTTTTATGCATAATATATAAACTATAAGTGTGCGAAATTTCATACTCCTCCGTCCGCGCAATTTTCATAAAAAGGGGTACAAAGTTTTTGCTTCATGATTAATACATACATATATGGATAATATAGCTAGGGATACCAAAACGTCTGTTGAGCACGTTAAACCGTGGCGTGGCCTTAACCATATACGTAGAATATATTTTGTCCCCAAAATTATTTCTAAGGTGAACCTAATCCTGGATATAACTTATGTTATTAAAGATTTGAAAATTTCAAACTCATTTATATGCAAATGTTGATTGTACTTTAAAGTTGTTGTATATATTAGGTAACTGCTTCTTGTCCATTCTCCTGTATTCGAGCTCAAGAAGTTTTTATCAATTCTGTTAACTTTTAAAAAAATCAATTGATGTACACTTGAAATTCAAAAAGAGTGACACCAAAAGCTTATCCTCAAACTGAATTCAAAGCACTTAAATAGATACGAGTATAGGATGTATTAGGAAACATATTTCTATCGGATGTACCAACAATGGAATGCTATTTCAGAGGCATCCAGCTACAGTTACTTAGGCGACCGTTCGAAATGGCCCTTCAATCTGTCTGTACGTCTAACGAAAGTGTTACAACATCTTGATAAGTTTCTTTATTGAACTCCACTATGAACAATTCGGAGTTTTTTTTATGGTTTATCGTGTTGGTATTGTTGGTTTAATGTTTGTTTGATAGGTTAGTATGTTTAATATAATGCTTCAAGTTGTTATTTATTAGTTTTGTACATATATTTTTGTTTACAATTTTTTTAGTTTCCGTTCGACACAAGATGTTTTTTCTAAAATGAACTTTGTTATTATAAATTTTATTTGAACTTTTTCATTGGATTAGTGTTTTTTTTTTGTTTGGTCTGCTATAACAAATCGGGATAATTTCGTTTTAGAATGTCAGGTAGTTTAGACAAGATAAATTCATTTCAACATCTGTAACATACTTGCAACTACATTATTATGTCGTACGAGCAATTTAAAAAAAAATATTTGTTCAAACCTTAACTTTACTTTTATTACAATTTTGGAATCTCAGTACGAGTTTTTTATCATTTGACAACCTTAACGAAAACCAATATTTGTATGGTAACATTCCAACTCGCCTTATCTATCACCAGGAGGCGTTGCTTCAATGCCATACAAATTCTCGTTTTCGTTAACGTGATCGAATGGCAAACAGATCTCGCACTAGGCACTCTGAACACTTCCTACAAGCGATAACGTACCGCAACATTGTCGAGTGCCGTGTTTGCAGCGAAGCCTTGTTTGGGAAGTGACGTTTTAATTTCAACACTTTTAAGGAGACACTCCTTAATGTCAACAATGTCTACAATTTCTTCAGCTCACATTAGACGCCGGCTATTGGTTTGAGATTTATTATTGCTGCAGTGAAGCGCATTCGTGTAAACTAAGCAACTTTCGTAATTATCGGTAAAACCTTTTTGTGGAGGAGCGGTTTTACCACCGGCCTCTTTAGCCATAGAACTCCCGGTCTTCTATTTCTAACGGATACTTATTTTACTCAATTTGTTTGTCTAAGGTACATCTTATTTAAATCTGCCACCAAATCAACAATAACAGAAACATTTAGTGTTCCGACAGAAAGAGATAAAGTAGCCGGGTCTTCAGAAGTTTATAATTACGAATAAAATGCGCTTCTATCTTCAGGATTATCGTAACCAAACATCGTTGTGCAAGCTAAAAAAGCTAAGCAAATTTCATTTTCTTTATCTCGATTTCCATTACTTATGTTACCACGTTCAGGCACTGGCTTTAGTGTTTCTTTATCATGCAAGCAGTTGTACACCAACACGCTACGAGCCAGCATGGTTAGTTATGGCCTATAACTTAATATACATTGTAGTCATGTGAGAGTGGTTACATACTTTTAAAGGCTATGACTAGAACTTACAAATATTTTCACCTGATTTATAGTCTAGCTTCTTGTATTGTTGCGTCTCCCGTATCTGCGTCGCTGTTTTAAGCGACTTCTGAATGTGAAATGTGGAGATTGCTTGGTATTCCGTGCAGTTGCCTTTAGCGGCTCGAAGCAAGTGCAATAGAATGCTAATTCAATACTTAACCAGAACAGCATCACAGAATTTACGCCAGCCTAACATTAGATGGAGATTTGTTGCGTACTGTCTGCTTACACAAATACATTTCAGTTTGTCTTACTTTGGTGATCTCAAACTGTTTTCGTTCATCAACAAAAAGTTTTCGTATCATTAAACAATATTGGAAACTACATATAAAGCCCTTTAAATAATAACTGAGCTTCACACTTGATTTTATGATTTTCACCGAGATCATTATTTTATTTAATTAAACAATTTTCATTATTAAATTTTTTTTTGTCATTATTTATAAAAGACTTGTTATTATAAATGTGTTAATAGCACATTAATAGCATATTTTTTACTCAAAAGAATCCACTTACGATGGAATGGCTTGTGTACGTTAATATGGACATCCGAATTGGCAAAGTTAACGATCCAAATTATAAGTACGTTTATGGACTCGTTCAATTTAACCAAATGAATACAAAGTTAGGCCTTTTTTAAATTCAATTTAGTTGAATGATATAATCATTATGATACAGAATTACGAAAAATAGACAATTTAAATAGACAATACAAACATACAACTTTCTAAGTTCCTATCAAAGATGATCTAAGCGCAGTAAGGTCTTGTCCGCCTGGCCGTTTCAGCACCGCTAGTAAAATGATTAACACTTTAAGTAGACCGTTGATCAGTACCATTGATTGGACAATGAGAACGGCTATGGACTAGCGCCGTGAGCTGCGATGGGTAAGCGACAAGCGGATTATATATTGGCTACAACAGATACAATACAAGTATATAAATGGATAATATAATGCCTACATCAGATACAGGTGTAGAACTTACCCGCCTTCCAATAGCTACCGCTACTCTGCGATTTGATAAAACTGTATGTCAGCAATGCAGGAAATTAGACAGTATTATGAAACACGTTTGATTGGATACTAAAAATCCTTCTCTACGCTCAGACTTTGCTACAAAATAACATTTTTGCTATGTTATATTCACTTGTATTTATTTGTATTTTTATATAGTTATTTATAAGGTTTATATATCTTCGTAGGTTTTATTGTACTAAAGTATCAGTTCAGGACAGCGATTAATATGCTTTGCATTGGCTGGTCCAATTTCCGTATGAACTACAGACTATAAAAATTGATATTTGTCTAGAGACATGTATGTATAATATTAAAGCTAAGTTGCAAAACAAAGATAGGTATCGGGTCCAACTTTCCGATAGAGAATAGCATTTTTCAAGTGTAATGTCCAATGCGAACTTTTTGGTTTATTCGTATCTTACGGTACCTTAAATTCTAACAGCTTTTAAATTAAGTCCTCGGACCAAAGAAAAAGCTGCAGGGTTATAAGGGTCGGTCCTACGTGACAGCGGTTTAAGCTTTTAATTGAAATTTTAATTGGCACGCGAAAGCTACAGGTTCGCGGTTCAACCACACAGCCTCTGTTTGTTTGTGAAATCAGCCGCTTAATTTAGCATAGCACCTATACATAAATTATCACATAACTCTGTCAGTATTAGGCTGATTTTCCAATAGAGCTGTGCGGAGCAGCACGCGAGGAGAAAATCCATCAATACTCTCAGGATCCACTCCATTTCACCACCATTTTGTTAAGATCACCGGTCTCAGACCCAGAGGTCCTGAGTTCAATTCTTTACGTGTTTGGTTGGTAGAAGGCTTGGTCCGCCTGGCTAGCTACCAGCATCTTATCTAAATATATCGTCATAAGATCAATGTTTGTAGCATTGTTGCGTTTGGGCAGCTTAGATAAGAGATAAGATATCCAATGCCTCAGTAGTTGAGGGTTCCGAGTGAAGTACGTGTAGGGAAGCCTGGTGGTAGGATGGAATGCCACATTGAGGAAGGGCAAAGGGAAGATCTTCCTCCGAGCTGGGTGGTATAGCTCGGGGACCGAGGTCCAACGGATGTTAGTTGGAGGTGCTATATATAGCGAAGGAGACGGTGAAACTTCGTTACCACGATGCAGGCTTCCCATACTATTTTATTGTCGTAGTATTGGCAACGTCGTTGGTATGCGTTTGTGGCGCCATCTGTTGACACAGTTGAGAAGGTATTTGCTTCGTGTCAATGTGCGGCGTATGCGGTAGGTGGAGCCGCCACATACGCTTCTACCTTCAGCCTAATCATCGCTTAACATCAGGTGAGATGAAAGTCAACTACTAATTGGTGGATTTTTTTCTGTGGTGGAAAAGCAGCCTTACCGTAACGTTTGCAGAAACCGATTTGTTAGCTCAAACACAAATCTCGAAATCGACGCTTTCACTTTTGTCCTTAAAGGTTGTAAACAACGTCACCACGTGTTGTTAACAAAGGAGACTTTAACCATTCATTTGAAATTCAAATGTGGTGTCTGTCAATGGACAATGTTGTAACTCGCGACTTTTAAGGATCATCCAATCGATAAACGTTCAAAAATGTAACATTTATCACTTCAATTCTTATGTTATGCTGAAGAAAATTAATAATTAAAGACATTTAATTATAATAAAAATGTAAATTATTGAATTAATTTTAAACATTTGTGTTCCATAGACAATTAACGCTACGGCATGTCAATGTCAACTCACGACATGACCCATAAATGTTATTGAAGATATGCATATCTTGTCTTGATGTCTAATATTATCTAAGACTGTTCTTACTGTCCGTGCCTTATCCAGTTTGCTGATTTCCTCAGACAGCATTTTCAGCTTCATCGCCCTTTTGGGGGCGCGAGAAACTTAAAGGGTTCCTCAAGCCGTGTGGAACGAAGCACCTTCGGAGGTTTTCTAGAAGGAACGGCATCACGCACTAGTGCGTGTCCCCGTGCCCTACTAGATTCTTCGAGGGGTTCGGATCGGAGGGAAGCGGAAACAGCTGTTGGGGTAAGAAGCGCGCCCACACCAAGTTTCGGCGAACTAAATCGGACAATAAGTGGAGCAGTGCGCCACGGTAGTTTCAATGGCGCAATGTCGCAACGTGTCCGCGGACGCTTGTATTTCTACACAAGTTTTCATTGATAATAACCAGTGGGCGGACCCGACTGGCTCATTCCATTCATGAATTGGGCAAGCGAGCCCACGCCACTAACGGTGCGGATTAAAGCACGCTAGTAAATTACAACGCGTTAATTAATACGAATTACGGTGTTTTACTGTAAATTTTACACTGAACACGGGATGTGGTTAATTTGTACACACGCACACGGTGCTGTGTCAAAATTTTTGAATTGGGTGGCTCATTGGGTGGTATGAAAAGTGCGATTAGTGACAAAGAATTTAAAAGTATTATTTTCCTCTTTCGGAGGAGGAGGTTTGACCTGCACCCTTCTGACATTCCGGGTCAGGTGCTCTTCCAATTTATTTATTTTTTATGTTAGTCATAGTATTGTTACCTTACTCTCGTAGCTTTGGTTGCAAATGAATTGTTCGCTCAGGAACATTGTATTTAAATAGGATAAAAAACCTGGGTTGTTCCGCACCAGATGCGATCCGAACCCCTCGGAAAATCTAATAGGGAAAGAGGTCACGCTTACGTTATTTATTTACTTCTTTTTTTTCTTTATTTTGGAGCAAACAGTCATTACAATAATAATAACGTTTAGTGATATTACACAGATTACTGACAAGGACTGCCGAAATTACATTATGCCATTGCCTCTAGAAAGCCTCTGACGGTATTTAGATTATACGGCTTAAAGAACCGTTTTAGTTACTCGCCGCGCCCCTATCAAAGTTTGGTGACGCTGTTAAGGCCGTTAAGGCCAATAACTCTCTCCAAAAAAGGATATAAAGTGGCCTAATACACACCTATAAGACTAGACTAACAAACACACCTTAATGTACGTATTAAGAATCTACACCGACTGGCCAATCATTCAGAACTATAAACACAAACCTGATTCATGATTACTAATTAGAAGAAACTTCAGAAATATTTGATAGCAAAGATATAAATGACATTGGAAGGCTTGCTCTGTTTTTGTCATTAAAATGTGACACGGTTACTCACCCACGCGGTCTAAAGAAAATGACGTCTGATGCTATTACGACTGAATTAATTGTGATCGCGGTCGGTGATATGGACACCGATCGGCGATGCAAATGAGACAACCCAAGTCACTTCGTACGAATGCGTGTTAGGCCGGCGGACGCCACGTACGATCGATCGGTATCTACCGTGACCGGGTTCAGTTGAAACTCACTAATCCAAGTTCAACTCAAGGTAGTAAGTACAAGAAAGTAATATGAAAAGAAAAAAGAAATTAGAACGAAAGAAAAACATTTACTTACTTACACATACATGGTATGGTACATATACATGGTAATGGTAAGCAATAGAAATGAACCATATAATACATAGAATATTAGAAAAGAGTACAAATAAGTAAAAAAGAAAAGGAAAAGTGTGAAGGTAATGGGCCCTGCCTCTGTATATGTAGTTACATTTTGTCATCTTTTGTCTTCGAATTGTCTACTTTGTATTTTTTTTTTCGAATAGTGGGTTATCGGCTCAACGTGCCATCTGAAGCACGAAAGAGTCCTAATATTTTAAATTTGGTCACCCATCTATTAAACCTGGCTTTCCAATAGTTGCAAAACTTCGAAATCGGAACGAGCAAGCCTATGCACTATCTAATGTATTTTTATAATTTAAATTATGAGTAACAGTGAATATACAAATATCTATATGACTTATAACAACTTCCGCATAAAATGAACTTGATAAACAGCACACGAAAGGCATATAAATCGCATGGTATCCGAGGAGCACGCAGCTCTGTGGTTTGTCAACTTTTTTGGAGCAACATGTTTTGATTTGTCGCACAGCGCCCTTTTACGCTGATACCGTACATAAATAATAACGAAACTAGTTGACATTAGTCCGGTTCTTGTACGGCCACTCCGAATCTGTCGTACTGAGCTGTCATTTTTTATTAGCTCAAATGGTATCGCCGGCTAGATGCCTCGCGGTCATTAGTTTGTGTCTCTTTAATATCAGTAGCTGGGAAAGGCTAACAAACCAGTTGAATTATGATAGTCGTAGTAGATATTTTTATGACCATTTCGGATATCACTTTTGAAAGCACCATGGCCATTATCATTATAATAATATAGATGTATGATACTTATTGCAACACCAGAACAAATTTACATTGCAGAATTAACTAAGAATACTAAGCATACTAAATACAAAGTTAACTTATTCCTTATTTAAAAGATATTTTTTTTAGGCAACCAGATAGATGGAGAGAACTCAGATGCTATAAAATCAGAGTTTATTATTATAATTCGAGTGCATCAAAACAATATGCCAGGCAGTATATGAAAAAACATTTGAAATTCCATGAAACTGCAACGAAATAAAACTTTATTTAAATAAACCTAGTAAATAAGCGCTTTATTTTGCTATCAATCAGGACGTCTTTTAGCTGTGCAGAAGAATGGGCGCAAGAAACTGCACAACTTTATACAGAAGTAACGACATTTAACATAAATAATAATAGCCATATAATTGCAAAAAAAATTATCTAACTATTTGTTTGATAAAATTAGAATGAATCTTAAAAACGTTGTGATCTCAAGCACGAAATAGTGGAAACTTTGCAACTTACGACGCAGTTAATCGAAAAGAAGAAAATTAATTGTTAAAAGAGTATTTTGTTTCATGCATTTCATCTATTCACTCGTCACCTCGTTGACAGTCATAAATCTTTATCGAGAATACCATTATCATAAGCATTATTGAAATGCCAGCATCCAAATTATAGTAATCACGTGGTTAATACAATGAGTCACTGAAAGCTTTTTTATGTTCATCCTCTATATGGCTCTGAGCTTATTACTTACCAACCTACTGTCGTTTTACTGAATTACGTTGATTACAGTCACCATCTGCATCATAAGAAAAATCATTATTGCTGTCACTTTTATAACAATAATTGCCTTGCCTGGTGGTAGGATGCTTACCGTATCAATCTTATGGAAGCGTCGGTATTCGAACGGGCAGATACTAGCTGAATGCGAGAAATCGTATTTCAATCCCAATAGCTCAGTTAGACTATTGACGAGAACTCATACCTAATGCAAGCATGTTAGCGATCAAGACTGTTATGACTGTGTTAATATCATCATCATCATCAGCTCATATGTATGTCCCCACTGCTGGGGCACGAGCCTTCCCTATGGATGGATAGGGAGAACGGGCCATAAACCACTACGCGGGCTCAGTGCGGATTGGTGGTTGTTAACGACTGCTAATGCAGCCGGGACCAACGGCTTTACGTGCCTTCCGAAGCACGGAGGAGCTTGAGATGATAAATATTTGGTCACTCATCCGATGACCGGCCTTTGCGAAAGTTGCTTAACCTCAGCACTCGCAGACCGGGCGCGTTAACCACTGCACCTAAAAAAATCTAAGTTTGCAAGTTTACATCAGGTACCAATTTCAATTTCCACAATATCATACAGTACTTATATACCAGATATCCAATCTGCATGTCCATCGGTTGCAAATACCTTTGGATAGATGGCACCAATGTCGCTCTAAAGCATTTCAAAAATCAAAAAGCAGTGACAAAATTCTTGGTGGCATAATGGTCAGTGCAGCCGCCCGGATTGCGGAAGACCCAGGTTCGATTCCCGGCTGGGTCGGGTGGGCGTTTAATTTTTTCACTGTATTTTATATAAATATTTAATATGTATATTATGCTTTCCTCTTCGACCTTTACTCTAACAGTTCAGCTCACACATTCTTCACTTCAAAGTATTTTACCGTTATGCCATTTCGTTCCGCTGGGATTATTAAGAGACCAAAAACCAGATAATAACTGTCACGAACGTTTCTATTAGGTGCCCCATTGTCTGCCGGTCCCCTGACGCGGCCGGCGTATATAGGACGGTGAAGGTCTGATGGCTTAATAATAGCATTGCTTCAACATTTAATGCGTTATTGATTCGCATTCCCAATAGTGTCTTTATTGTTATGAGCTGTGTTATATTCGACCTCTTTTAACGATTTCAGGTTTTATGTTCTTCATGAACATTTTTTGCGGTTACAGCTTTTAAAATACTTTGAACCGGACTCGAAATGTTATTTATTACCTGAAACTTGTTGTGTTTTGCCATAAAATTCTAATGTGTCCCACAACTGGGCTCTTCGCAAAGAACAATAGTACATGGAGAGATCGAGCCATAAACCAGACAATGCGGGATATTGGGATTTTATAACGGCAACAATCCTAAGTTATCATCATATTGTTGTTGGACCCGGCCTACCGTGCCTTCTGAAGGTGTCACGTAGCAGTGAATTTGGTCACCTATCGGCTGACCGACATTGCAAAAGTTAGTTAACTTAAACAATCGCAACCCGAACGCGTAATTAAGCTTACTTATTCTTGTACTTTGATTCTATACTGGTACTGTTTACTGAATAAATGACCTTTTGGTAGTAAATACGCATTATATGTCAATAAGTTACTGCTCATTTAACATCAATTATATTTTATTCTACTTTGTTCTATTTCGTGCTTTTCTGGTCCTTATTGTTTCTGCAACCCTTTTTGCATCAGAGGAGGCCTATGTGGGCGGACTAGCTAGGCAAAAACAATTGGTAAAAATGTAAATTAATGTAGTTTTAACATTAACATGTGCCTATAAATAAAGACTATCTTTATTACTTACTATAACTATTGTAAAAAAAGTGTCCCAATATTATTGCGGAGGTCACGTAGGTAATTCTGAAACATAATATCGAATGGTATAACGAAATGCATAATTTTGGGGGAAATCGTTATCCAATTATCGCGCCTTTTAACGTTTAAATGATCTGGTTAATCTGTTACATTGTCCATGACGTGTTTTTAAATAACTTAATATAATATATTCATGGAAGACGTTGTTTAATAAACAAAATGGTAACCACTCTATCTGCAAGTAGCCAAGAAATCGGATACCGTGTTATAATTTTTAAATATATTCATCATCATCAGCTCATTCCATGTCCCAACTGCTGGGGCACGAGCCTTCCCTATGGATGGATAGGGAGAACGGACTATAAACCAGCACGCGGGTCTAGTGCGGATTAGTGGTACTTAACGACTGCTAATGCAGCCGAGACCAACGGCTTTACGTGCCTTCCGAAGCATGGAGGAGTTCGAGATGATACATTTTTTGGTCACCCATCCGATGACCGGCCTTTGTGAAAGTTGCTTATCTTCAGTAATCGCAGACCGGGCGCGTTAACCACTGCACCATGGAGCTCCTTATGTTATCCTTATCCTTAAATATATTATTTTGATTAAATAAAAATTTCGAGAAAATCCAGAGTATGCTTCATCGTACATTTCGGCTTTAACTTTATTCATTTATTTATTTAAACTTTTTCAACATAAGTATTACATGGCAGACTTGATGCCCGACGCATTCTCTACCAGTCAACCATAGGGTGGTGCAGCGATAACATTGGTAAGTGCAATTAAGATATATTATAAATAATTTAAGTGTAAGTACGAGTATATAAAACATGCATAAATATTATATATGCATAAACCATATAATGTGTATTGTAAATACGTTAACTACAATAAATAAACATACATAAAATACATAATTCTATCACACTAGCAACCTGCGAGTGCCAGCTGAGAATAGTATCGAGATGTAAACCAAGATTTTTAACTTTGGCGCTAAAAGATATGACTGCTCCGTCGAAGACTATTGGCTCAAGAGGGCTTCCCACCTTACCTATCAATCGCAAGCTGCCAATGAGTATCGGCTGACATTTTGTGGGATTTACGGTCACAACGAACCTACGAGACCAGTCATTAATCGTTTCCAAATCCTGATTTAATCTCCTAATGGCATCTGGTAAGTCGTCCACACATGCTTGGGTGTAAAGCTGAAGGTCATTGGCGTACAACCCACTACACACGACTTTAAAGTTTATACTGACACCTCCCACCAACTGTCAGGTCACAAAGTAGGTATCAGACATCCTTGCACAAGCGCAAGGAACCATCTACGTCAGGTCATAATGCCAGATCAGGACGCGCCGAAGCGCATTCATTGGTATACAGATGATACGAACACTGAAGGTGGTGAGTGATGTTATTAATAAATATAGAAAATAATAATGGAGAAAGAATACCGCCTTGTGGAACGCCAGCATCCAGGTCACACCACATCGACGATGTCTCGTCAATGCAAACCGACTACTGACGCTCTCAAAGATAGGAAGAGATCCATTCCTGCTTAGCTCTAAAGTAAATGTCTCAGTCGGCGACTAGGCATTGGCAAATTAAGATAAATACACCTATAACTGTTACAAAAAAGTCGAACGAATTAAATCCAAAAGAGTATTACGGAATAAATGTTTATAATAATAAGTCCCGATATCCTCGTTTCAGAGGAGGCATTAATAAGTGACTTTTTAAATCGAAAGCGCACGCAGTTAAATAACGATTGACATTTAACCAAAGCGGTGGCGTAACGGTCTCGAACCGGCGCGGGCGCAGGCGAGCGGTTCGGGCATCGGCCACAAATTCGATTATGTTGTAATAACTTTTTTGTTTTTAATATGTCGCGTGCGTTGTACGTACCTACTTTAATGTGTCGCGAAAATGTAACTTGTCTTTAGGTGAAGTGTTGGCAAAATGCAATTTTGCATTTTGTTTCGAAATTTTGCTACATTACATTTTTAACACGCATTAAGTAAGTATAAATGTCAAGAAAATATAATGGCGTTTCGAGTGCAGCTCGCGAAATATGTTTTCAAACTTTTTCCCAATATTATAACTGATCGTTGGAATAATAGTGTAAAATTTAAATAAATGACAATTGTTAAATCATAGCTGAAATGTGACCTGCGGAACAGTGTACTGGTTCATCCGGGATATTCAATCATCATCAGCATCAACCCATTTTATGTCCCCACTGCTGGGGCACGAGCCTTCCCTATGGATGGATAGGGAGAACGGGCCATAAACCACCACGCGGGTCCAGTGCGGATTGGTGGTTGTTAACGACTGCTAATGCAGCCGGGACCAACGGCTTTACGTGCGTTCCGAAGCACGGAGGAGCTCGAGATGAAACATTTTAGTCACCCATCCCATGACCGGCCTTTGCGAAAGTTGCTTAACCTCAGCACTTGAGCTCCTCATTCACATTCACGTTCAATGTCTTTCTTTATTTTAGTTTTATTTTTATATTCTACTTAGAACCCATTTCATTAAATTGTTCAATTTGCATTCAAATAATTTAAATGCCCGATAGGTGTAAATAATATACGGTTGCAAAACGAACACAATTGAAACACATAGATGATACTCTTGAAATCTTTAATCCCATCTTTGTCCCCATTAGGGCCAATAAAGATAGGATTACCCCTATTAAAATATTCGCAAATGACCTTTAGCATAACCCCTTACAAAGAATAGGTCAAATTTACAATCACCACTGGGTGGTGAT
This sequence comes from Eudonia mercurella, assembly GCA_963082485.1. Lineage (NCBI taxonomy): Eukaryota > Metazoa > Arthropoda > Insecta > Lepidoptera > Crambidae > Eudonia > Eudonia mercurella. The sequence goes on along the minus strand of OY720034.1, from coordinate 2,306,217 downwards.
CATATTATGTATGCAATTTGCGTATGGCTACTAAAAAAAATGACGTCTCACACTGTTGATTTATATTGTAAATAAAAATGAGCATATAAAATCACCACGCGATGCGTAAAATGTCGTTTAATGTCGTTTATGATGACTGCAGGCTCTGTATTTTTCGTTAATAAACATCGTCGTAAAAGCTTAAAGTTCAATGTTGGGTCAAAGTTTGCGTTAAAATTGTAAATTTACAATCAATATTGTAAAGGTCGTCTTGTCGAATTTTGAGCACTTAATGTTTCACTAGTACTACTCTTTATGGACGACTTGCACGTTAGTATTAAATCTAGATTCATCATCATCATCACTACAGTCTATTCTAGTCCACTGCTGAACATAGGCCTCTCCAAGTCCACGCCACCGAGCACGACCCCCGGCTACTCCCATCCAGCTCTAATATCATATCTAATCTAATATCATAGAATATCATAGTTAAATTTTTGTTTGCTAAAGCGCAAACACTGAACACATTTTACCAATCTTTTCGCGTCAAATTTTTACACATTATTTCCTTTTATCCTGACGTTTCGAACCCTTTACAGGGATCACAGGGATTTAAAAAAAACGTTTAAATCTAAGTTATTATTATTAAATATTTTGTGCTATGTCTCTCTGTCAATTTATTTGTATATGTTTTCCTTTTGTTGTGCAGATAAAATTTATATTATCATTATTTATTATTTTTATTATATAGTTAATGATAGTTAATTGTTAATAAAAACCGTGATACAGTCCTTTAAATAGTTTAGTAATTAACGTTGACAATCTAGCAACAAAATCAACAGTCTCAATTGTAGACCTAATGTATTGTCCTTCTTAAGAGACAAATTGTCTTGTTTGTCCTTTACAAAATATTACACGGTCAATTTCATCATGTTATACGGAAAAAAACGGTAGCCACATGTGCAAATATCCAAATAGAACGGACCACTTGACACTGTTGACATGAACGCTTGTGCAAGCAATTTTTGGAGCAATGAACCTAGTTGAAGCCAAAAAAGTTAAGAGAACATGTGCAGAAACCGTTAAAGCTAAGAACAGCATATTTTTTTAATAATACAGAGTAGACTCGTGTAAATTGTTTCATTTAATGAGATTTTTGTGTTGTTCCTGTTTTTCTTTATAACTATTAGTTAATGATTGTTGAAATGGTATTTTTTTGTTGGTTTTGTTGAAGAGAAAGAAGATTTTTCCCTTTACAGGGTTTGCCGATTTTTGAGTAAACTGTTTAATGTTAAGAGATTGTTCCTATTTTTCTTTGTAACTATGAATTGTTGATATGTTTTGGTCTTACTGGTAGATATTGTTATTTGAGAAAGAGAAAGGAAGTCTATGACATGGGGTTCGGGTGACAGGGTGAAGGTGACTGATGCTGCGATGTTTTCACGCTGCACCAGTTGTCTTCGCGCCTGGACTACATTTCCACTTAACATCAGGTGGAGTGGAGTATTTTGCCGTGCAATCTTTTAAAAAAAAGGTTTATTTCCCTACAGGGTACAATTTTTTACGCAAAAAGTAGCTAAGGAGGAGGAACCACCTTTGTAGGCTGGTTGTTGAACCACCACCGGTCTCAAACCTAGAGGTCCCATGTTGTAAACTGCTACCAAAGTGATCGCCACTGTCAATGATGACTGACTCCCGCAAGATGATTCGGATAGCGAATTTGCACAATTAAAAACAAAACAAAAGGCGTTCCCACATGCACATTCCCGCATGGGTAACACAAAAGACATTAATTGTCCAACTCGTCAAGACAAGTATTTCGTTGGAATCTATAAAAAAATAACATCCGGCACCTCGCTTGTGGCCACGTGGCGAGACAGGAAGTGAAGTGATAATTTGGAACCGTCAATGAAACATGTGTTTAATAGCAGTTGCTCTTATACAAACGAAGTTATTTCTTCGAACGTGTTATTTTTTTGTTATTTCATAACATATGCAGTAACAACTTTGATCTCAAATAGCTTCCGCTTACGCAATTTTTTATGATTACCACAGTGGTCTTTTATTATTGTTTATTTATTATTGTAATTATATTATAAGCTAATTAGTTTCTCTTTACTATATCAATGCATAACCATTTTTACCTTCATTCTTTTATTGGTTTTCTTCCACTCAAGGTTTACCTAGAATGCTTGTTAGCAATAAGGCCGCCTATTTTGTACCTTGTCCCTTTGTCAATTGGTTTGTATCTATCATTTTGGGTGCAAAAAAAATTTTCTCTCACAAAATTGGGCATAAAGAATTTGTAACATAATCACGTGTTATCTTGCTCGTTCTAAACAAAAAAGGGTATTAGTGTTCCTTTATCGTGCTATGTCTGTCTGACCGGACATCATGACCTAAGCAACGCTTATCTGAGACTATACTAGACACAAGTTTGACAATTGACGATATTTAAGTTAAGTTTTTCTCGTTAAAGAGGTTTCTTTATATTTTTAACTTTATTTCTCCAGACCCGTATAGGCCAGCACGGTGGGTTATAACTTGATCAGTACCAGCTTCCAGCATAGTAATATTTTTTCATATGGATAAGAATACCACAGGGAGAACGAGCTAAAACCAACACGTTGGCGCAGTGTGGATTAGGATCAACGGCTTACGTGTCATACGAAGCACGGAGGAGCACGAGATAATACTCTTTTGATCACCCATTAGATGATCGGCCTTTGCGAACTTCAGCAATTGCAGAACAAGTGCGTTGTAAAATAACCGAATAACTGAATTGTTATTATAAATAACAATTGCAAATTGTTATGCATCTCTCCCTTATTTTTCTGTAGTTCAATAGTCCATGCATAAGTACTCACACACATTCGTTTCAGTAATCATCTCCCATGCCCCTTTTGCTCGCACGGCAATCCTCGGGCCACAAATTATAGTTCACTTGTCGATAGCTACAGTGGAGCCTTAGAACAAAGGGGCGTCTATTAAAACAGGATTTATTCACACCGATGTGTTAATGTGAATGGTAAGGATATAATTTATTGAAGCTAAATTAATTTATCATTTCGAGCCTTCCGAGGAGGCACATAAAGCCGTTGGTCCCGGCTGCATTAGCAATTGGTAACAACCACCACACCGCAATGAGCCCGTGGTTTATGACGCGTTCTCCCTATCCATACCTATAGAAGGCTTGCGATAGTGATGATAATTTATCGTTGATACTGTGCACATATTGCTGGTTATTATATCAATCAATAGTAGTCTGAGTAGTAGAAAGTAGTCTAGGTATTTAATAGTAATATCCATTACAGACATGCAATATTATTGTGTAAGCAACAAAGCAATTGCTAATTTTTTTTTATATTAACGGGTAAGCACATTACATTACATTTTTTTGTATACTCCAAGTTCATGTTAATACAAGAATATTTTTTATGTTATAATAAGTGTTTGGAATAAGAACTGTTGTATATAATACAAAATAAAATATATACAATAGTAATACAGCTTGAGATCTGACATACTTAGCTTAGTACGTAATCTTTTAGTCGTTTTTGATGATAATGATAAAGTGTAATTTAAAAAACAATATACGTATAAGGTTTTAGTGCTGCACTGTGAAAATCTTTTCAAAACCTGTTCGTGATAAAGTTGTTACAGGCAGAGTTGTACACTTTTGTTTCTATTTTAAAATTGCATAGTGCTTTGTCATTTGACATACGGTTTTATGTTCGCTTCGGTGTGAGACACGGCCAATTTGACCGTTTTATCGCGCTTCCTATACGTCTGGCAACACAGAACAGCCCGGCCCGGTGTGGCTGAATGCGAATATTTCCCATTGTGTTACCCGCTTGAGGCTTGATGGATCTGTAAATTAAATTACTGGCAACACTGCCAAAGGTCAAGTTTACGGTTAAAAGGGCGTTAAATCCGAATGTGATGATAATTCCAGTAAATAGTGCTTTAAAAATAATATATATTTGAATGACGTTTTTTATTGCATGCAGGTAACCATTACAGAGTTTTTAACACTAAACTCTTTACTTTATTCCCCGGTGTTGAATTAAAAAGTTACTTCTATCCTGACGACGCCATAATTGATGAATATTATAAATCAATATACCTATCAACATTTATTTTATTTCTTGTCTAATGTGTACCGCTACAAGTTCCGTTTAATAATAATAACCATGTTTCAACATACTTAGAAAACTGCAGGAAAAAGAAAATTACTCTATTCATAGTATCAATCGGTGCTAAGATAACACCGTAGTTAAGCGGCTAATACACATAATTTTATTTGTAGAAAACGACAAACGTTCCCAGTGTTTAAATATAATGTATTCTGTTGCTTCTGGGGCTTCTCCATTACCACTAAAAGCAAAATTACTGTTAACTTAAAGTAGTAAGTTAATTACAACAAATAGCACGAAATAATTTAGAAAATAAAATAAAAGAAACAATATCGACTCCTTAATTATAAATGGGCTTACCTTAGTATACTAAAGCACTGCATGTAGATACAGTCAGCTTCAAATTAGTATTAATTAATGGGTCGTTTATAACCTTACGAGGTTCTATAGCATTATCCAAACACTCTTTGTATGAGAGACTCACTCGTATACTTTATTTTTACACTAGCGGCCCGTCCCTGCTTCGCTCGGGTGGACATTTTTTTTTAATATAGCCTATGTTCCTTAGCGCTAATGTAGCTTTCTAATGGTGAACTCTTTTAATTGGTCCAGTAGTTATATTAGTATATTTTTAGATTCCTTTAAAGTCCTTTATTGTAGTACCCTTGTAAGGATACAGACGAGGCTGTATTTTATGTGTCATAGTTACAAAGATATCACAATAGAGGTAGGCACAGTATGTAAATAACAAAACAGCTTATACTATGGTATATCAGCTATATTATGACTACCAGGAAAACATTTCTAGCAACGAACTTTATTGGCAAGCCAAAGCAGCCATCGACTACCAATGTTACTCAAAATGTTGGGCACACCTGTACCCATGACTTATCTCATGATCTGCGAATCGATCGCCATTCCCAATGCGAAACTCGATACGTCTAATACTGCCGAAAGGTTGCGTTTCCCTGATATCGAGTGGTTTTGAAATGGCAATATTTTCTCTTGGGTACGACATAACATCGCGCTTTCATGTAATCCTTATTATTGAGGCATAAGGTATAATATTGCGATGGGTTTTGATCAAGGGCTCGTCGTGACCCCACCGATGTTATCTTATCAATAAAGATAAGGCAACAGCTTAGCCAGAGCAAGCAAACTTAATATTCCCGGACGGTTTTGGATTAAGTAACCCTTTTACGAACCGACGATGTTCTTTTTAACAATTGACAATACTTAGATGCTTGTGATTTGTAATTTCAGTCAACTGTTTGATTTGGTAACGACATACTTTTTTTGTGAATGTCGTTTTTTCTATAGCCACAGTTAAAAAATAGACGTCCTGAATGGGTAGTAGGTAAAAAATGTATGGAAGATTCAAAAACCAAGTGTTTTTGAATCATCCATACATTTTTTAAGTTTATTTGAATAAAAGTTTTTGAGAAGAATTTTGTAAGAATCTAAATGTATATATATCGTTATTTTACTATGAATTATTTTAATACATATCAACTTAAAACATGAAAAGTGTAACGCTGTGTGGGACACTGATAGAAATATAAAGCTTATCTTCAACAGCTTTTAAAAACAAATACCTGTCAAGGCTTGTGCGGTTTTCTTATTATCACAAATAGCAAATATTCTCAGACCGACAAGAGAAAACAAAAACGGTGCATTCGCTTTCCAAACCAGACGTAATGACGTAAACACAAAAACATAAAACATCTTCAACCACTTAATGATAAGTTAGTACCTCAAAACACTTCAGGTGTACCTACAATTATTGTGATCATGAAAAATTACAGTATAAACTTTTACGTACCCACCGAACAGCTCGCGAAACGAGTCGCCAAAGTTACAACGATCCCGAAACGGTACAAAATGGATCGCTGGGCATACAATCAATTCACTTCGCGGTCGTTGTACCTTATTTAAAAAAAACGGGCCCATCTATTATCTCCCTCATTATGCAAATTCTTCTTTCAAGCCCAATGAGAAATGAACTTAATCTCTTGCCACTTAATATCAATTTTGCTTGGGAGCAACGCTGCGCGGGAGCAGTAAATCTTTCAAATCGTAAAGAAATTATGTAACCAAAAAATGAACGTGCGCTACGTAAATGTCAGTGCAGTGTTTAATACGCTACTGTGTCAGGATTATTATGTGTGAATGCGAAATGATCTTCAATTTGTTATTGTATGTGTAAACACATTTCAGTCCTTTGTTAAGTTCATTCGTTTTCTTATCCCTTTTGATGTAGTGCACTTTTCAGAAGACAATATGGCCAAATTATACATGTTTTTATTGAGAATTATTAGTTTAATTAAAAACTAACTACTTCTACTTCTGTCCATAAATTTTAGGTCCTAACTAATAATTCTTAGGTATTATTTCTTATCCTGATACCCTGGTTCTTCACCTCTGTGATCTAGTGGCTTGACCATCGGTTTCAGACCCAAAGGTAATGGTTCATCATTTTAGTATTGTTTTCCGACGAAAACGAAAAAAGAAAGACGTCTGAAAAGGGATTTCGACGGAGAAAGCAACCCACAGCAGACATGCTACAGGTGCTGGCGGAGCCAGCGAAGTAGCCAAGGTGGATGGCCTATAGGGCGGCGATAGTCAGCATAGCTGCTACCGTCGGCCAGACACATCATCCGAACCCTCTACTAGTCGTAGCGGTCTTCCGTTCCACTAGGTCAAGGAGGGGAGGACGAGCATGTCCTCCTGCGTTTGCGCGTACGTTTGTGCACCTAAATATGTCCTGCGCATTTTACCTGCTTCATATTATATCATTGTTTTCCGACAGTAACAGATAATATACTTAGCCAGTTCCTAAGAATTTAAAGACTCCGGCTATCTTCCTCACTCGCAATCAGGTGTCATAAAGGTGAAGCGATTCCTGGTTCTGGTATTGAAAAAATAATAATAGCAAATACACCAACAACAGAGTAAATACATTTAGATTTCCATCTAAACCCTAAAAAGTCAGTGATTGTAAATAATGATGTCTAGTGTCTAATGTAGCCTTGTTTCGCGTGACAGGATGTGGTATTGTTGAGTCCACAATTGTCTAGCTCGGATGTTGACTTTTGTTTAGTTTTCATGAATCACCTAAGTATTGTGCTCGGTGCGAATTCCGTAGCGTGAAATGGAAAATACATCCATGTTTATGGTGAATTACAACATCCTTTCTAAAATGTATTGGTTAAAAAAAGTCCTTGAGTTTAGAAATAATTTACTAGGTAATCCAAATAATTATTTCGTGTACATTAATCTGGATAGATAAGTTTGATATTTTTTAACTATAATTATTTGATATGATTACCAGAATTAGTAGCAATTATAATTCCTTATCACAATTTGGTTTGCAAAATAACTTTAGTGATGCTTATAAATCTTCAAAGAGAATTTTATTCTCTACATCATCATCATGATCTGCTTCAATCTACTGCTCAAAATCTACCTATTTCAATAATGCATGCCACTGAGTTAAATATTCTTCTATATTCATTTTAATGTATAGTCAACTTTTATTATCAACAACAAAGTCTTTCAAAATATAACCATAAACAAAACAACGCGTACGCAGTCAACGCCTTCCTCAATAAACGTGCATATCGTTATAAGCAACACTATGATATCATTTGATGATGCAATTTACGATAACGACTCTGAATACATATTCATGAATGTTGTCTATGAATGAAATAAAAATGCTACTGGCAGTGGCAGTGAGCAACTTGCTTGCCCAACTACGCAAACGGTTCATCATACCAAAAACAAAAGAATAAATCAGCTACTTTTCAATTGAATATTCAATTTTAAACCAGCACTGAATGAACTGATTTTAATGATCGTCTTAGTTAAACTTAATCTGCGTGAGAACATATTTTAGTGAGTAAAATGTACGACAGTACCTAAATAAATGACGATGATAATTTTCTTATAAAAAACCTAAGCAAAGCTGTTCATTTTAGTTTAACAATATGTATGCACTTTTGTAGGTATTCATTTTATGTTATTATTTTAAACTGCTTTGTTTTGTGTTTTCATAAATAAGTATTTAGTTACACAGTATCAATTTCAATTGTATATACGAGTAGCTGATTAGCTAAGAGATTTCTTAATTAAATCCCAAGTCCATAAAAAAATAAACACCACTCCGTTAATTTAATTCGTACTTTATTTGAATAAAGACTTACCTCCGTTAATTTCCTTTCACTGTTACATATTAATCTTTCATACCCGGACAAGGAAAATACAAAATATCCCTCCATAATGCTATAAAGCATTCGATTGCATCGGTCAGCCGACCAAGGTGTCAAGCCTGATAAGAGCGGCGCCGCCGTCCTCACATCCGGCAATCGTATCAAACGCCTCACTCAAGTCCATTTCTGTACTTACATAAACAGTTGCGCCTCGAAGCCTAAGATTGCCGATAATGGACGGCAGCCAACGAGATGTTATCGAGAACCGCTTCAACCATAGCAAGCTATAATGACGGTAGAGAGCGTCTAATTACAGACACGCATATAAAAAATATGTTTTAAAAAAAATGCTGTTCCTTACAAGTTACTAGACATGTCCAATGAACTTAAAGTAATACTACAATACAATACAATACAATAACAACAATGCTTAATGTTAACACATTATAGTGATACATTTTATGCCAATCGACAGTTTCAAGATACTGTTCTCAGCTCATTCAACATGGAACGCAACCGTAAAAAAAATGATCACCGGTGGCATAAACAATGCACAGATCATAAAATTGACAAATATCTGTCGTAGCGTTTACAAATATATTTGTGAGACGACCAACCAACACCTGTCTTTCAGTGGCTTCGATCATAATTGGTCCAAGTTGTGTGACAGTGGACCATGCAAAGGATTTAAAAAGTCAGAATAAAACAAAATAAAATAAACGCTATGTAACCGTTGTTAATTTAAGAGTAATGCTTGTGTCTATTAAAATAGATTATTTAAATTTACATCTAGAAATGGAAGCAGGTAACGCAAATAATTTGCTATAGCACGCTTTCTCTTATTCAATAAAATATTTGTTGTTACTTACGATTCGTAACTATGCCGCAATTTCACCGGCAGTTAAAGATTCCAAACAAAAACAATAAACAGTGTTAAACAACAAGTAAGCTGAGATAACGATGCGAAGAAAGCCCCAAATGTTTATAATGCCACCAGCTACAGCAGTAACAATACAGACTTTAATGAAACGTAATAAGGTTCTGATGTATTGGACATAAAAACAGTATAACAGGCGTAATTGCAATTTGTTTTCCTTCGTATATCATTCGCGCTGATAGCTCATTGCACTACCGACTACACAGATTAATTAAATGATAGTCAATGCAACATTAATTCATTAAGTAAACGGTTTTTTGCGAAGACTTCAGTAAATCAGCCTCGTTAAAGCATTTTTGTGAGGAGAAATTGATTGGTCCGGTGCAAGTTTCGTGAAGTTTATAATGTGGCCGAATGTGTGGTCGCTTGTTAAATCCTCATTACGGATCAAGTATCAACAAGATGGGGTAAATTAAACATACTAAAATTATGCTATGTGATTATCAGTCGGATTTTATTTTCAATAATTTTTTTTCAACTATATATACCAAATGAGTTTTGTCGATAGGAAGGAACTGGCTTCTGTTCCTCTAATTTACTTTTTTTTAAAGCCAAGGCAAAATAAATTTGTAAATTGGTGATTGTTGCAAAATCATTTTCAATAAAGTCTTCAAGATTACTTTTTACATACAAGTCACATTGTGACTATCATTTCTAATAATAACATATTTTCTGGGTATTAAACCAATTGCTATAATATTTATCTATAACTTCGTCATTGCCTGAATATTTGCCAAAGTTGTAATAATCATTCCTAAAAACTTCCTTTGTCGCTTAGTAGAAAAATGATAACTCGAAACAATACTTCTAATTCGGAGTTAAGATGTGACTCAAACTAAAAGGTAAAACTATAATGACCAATAAAAGGAAAACGATCTAACATCACATTACATTCATTATCTATCGAGCGAGGTCGCGATATCAGCAACTTCTATGAAGCAATATCGTTGATACTATCAGTAAATACATGTCGCTTATCAAAATGTTACGTAAAATATCTCCAGACAGCACAAAATAAGGAGATACAGAAGGTAAGCTCCATAGTAATGCCCGAGCAACACACACGTAGACAACTTGTCACGGACACAAAATCTCGCCACAGCTGCGCCCGGACTGGTTTGAGATGATCCGTGAGTGTCTATGCTTGCGTTGCTCGAGCGCGGTCTGTATAAAGCTTACCTTCTGGGGTCTCCATATTTTGTGATGAAAGCCTGTGGATATCTTGGGTATCAATGGATTTTGCTCCAAACAGGTATGAGCTTAGCCTTAGTTGTTTGAGATTACCGGCTTGGTGGTTTATTAATCTGGTAACAATTGCTAAATCATGTTACTTGACTGTTTAGTTTTTAGTTGCAGGTCTTAATTTAATATACACTTTCTTAAAAAATGTTCAAATAATTTTTAACGCAAATTTTGTTGCGAACAAATTACAAAAACACAAATGTTGAAAAAATTTCCACGAGCAGGATTTGAACCTGCACCCTTCTGACTTACCCTAATAAATACATACATACATACATACACTTTCTTTTGAACATTTTTTTCAGGATAAAATTAAATGGTCGATATTATGTTGATTTTTTGTGCCAAGTTCTTGTAATCATATCTAACTAATATTTGAGTTTTATCTTTTAGGATGATGTGAATGTGAACATTTAAAGAACAATTATGTTACTAGAAAAATATTTCTGAGAGTTTCATTGAGACTAAAGCGTATGTTATCCCTATGCCATATGGGAATCCACGGCAACGAGATGGCGGATGCACTTGCCAGGGAGGGCTCAGAGACCCAGCTCATTGGTCCTGAGCCGTTCGTGCCACTTGCACCAAGTACCATTAACAAGGCCTTAAAAGATTACATCGAAAACAGGCACGGCATCGAATGGAAAGAGCAGCTGGGTATGAAACACTCCAAATCCTTCCTAGGCGAAAACGCCTTAAGACGGAGTAAGTTCATATGCGGAGGCAGTAGAAGGCAGGCCCGATTAACCATCGCGCGGTGCCTTAACAGGGCACTAAAATCATCAAATAGTTTGTGTAGGACATGTGGAGAGGAAACGGAGTCAATGCAGCACCTACTGTGTGACTGCGACTCTCTGGCCAGGAAAAGAATGGGACTCCTGGGGTCGGCCTATCCGAAACCGAAGGACTTCAGGCTCTTCGCTGTTAAGGACGTTGCCAAACTTATGGCATCTATCTTTACAGAGGAGGAAGAGTGAAAGGATGGGGTTGCACAAAAGATCCCAATGGGTCGAAGTGTTACTGGGAGAGGGAAACCTCAGCAGGCCCCACTAAGATAAGATAAGAAAGCGTATGTTAATTTTACCAGTTTCGTTGCTATGTAATTATAATCTATTCTTAAAAGTTATTGATTCAATATTGTATTTCCTTCTGTGGTTTTCTGCAAATCAGTTACAATTACTAATTGAAGTGCTAATGACCCATCGCTTTGTTTCAAGTTGTCTACACACTGTGCACACATAGGATCATGTTCATTGATTATGGACGGTGATAACAACATAGATTATCGCTCTTATCGCCGGCGAATACGAGGTGAATCGCCTAGGTGGCGCCTGTGCGATAAAGCGTCATTGATTGTTTTACAATATTGTTTGGTTATTTTATCATTTTTCTTGAAAGCAATATAATGATACTAATCTCAAATGGGATTGTACAGGCCATGTTTGTCGAGAGCCGAACGATTTGTGGGCAAAAAATGCTTACTAATTGGAAGCCACTGAAAAAACATAGACTGGAATTTTTGAAACCAGATGTTGTACGCCTGTTTAACTGCGTTCTTGTATTACTTCTTGGATAATCAGCAAATCGACAAATCAGTGGTAGCAAGAATTATTGGCTGTAGTTATTTATAAGTTGAGTAAGGCCACCATGAGTTGGACTCCCACTTGCGGAATTGAGACAAACTAGCTCAGGATGGAGATAGGTGGAAGGAGGGAAGGGAGGCCTTGCACTGGGAAAGTAATGGCTAATAATAATAATAATAAGGCCACCAAAGAGTACGCTCGAACACATTACACATATGTACGCACGAGTAACAGCAGTACACTCATTCATGGAATTTATACGAGTAAGTTCTACGTGCGTGCAATCTTATTAATTCCATTCACTCATCACAGGCACTTGAAGGCAAATGTTGCTCACCGATATAATATTATCAAATAGTATCAATGCATTCATACTCCGGCTCAGACTCTTTTATAAATTTCATAAAATAAAATTCCTTTATATTTCAGTATAAATTATTAATTTACTGCCATATATCGGTGAAACAGTTAGTCCATATCTTGTACGAATATAACGTAACCTCTAATTAATAATATCACTTGAACATCTATCCCTAGGACTTAATACCTTATATCAGTAACATAAAGTGTAAAATCGAATGGCAGGAGCCATAAACTTAAACTTGAGTTTATGATATTGTGCAGGCTATCAAAAATCATGAAACTAAATTATTCTTTAAGAATGACAGTGTAAGGTTGAAATTTCTATGACTTCCTTTTTGTAAAGGTAAAGTTTTTGTATCGTACATATGTTTTCCTAAGACATTCCTTACCATAAATAGCCTTGGTAAAGCGTGTCGGGCGCCTGGCGCTCAAACATATGTTGTGCAGCAAATGGACAATGCGTTCAATTTGATTGATTCAGGAGCAGGAAACATGGACAGAAATACAAAATTGCTTGTAAAAGTAATGGTTACATGTGGGAAGAGATTCATATCTGGTAATAATGGACACGCAGCATCAGTTGCATTAAACATTATTCCTATTTAACCTGCATCTGTTCATGTTATGCCTTTATCTAGGTGTGGTGTATCTTTACTTGAACATGGTGCTTGACATTCAGAGAATGGAAGTACTAGGTTTTTTGTGGGTATACCTCCCCTCCTCAGATCATAGAAGGGAAATGATCTAAGGTCCCCTCCCATCGTTGAGCTTTGAGAAGCTGGATGAAGGAAAAGAAGGAGAGTCCCATATAACCCGGGGTTGCCCCATAGTCTGGGTCTTTGCATCAATTTATGTGTAGGTAATTGTTATACGTACAATAATCTTTTCGTAAAATCCCTTTTATTCTTTTGGAATCTATAAAATCTTGCCTATCAACAAGATAATATACTTCCTTATATTTTGGTTCACCAATATTTACTTGAACAAAAGTTCTTATAACAACTGCCTGTTAAAGAGTATGTGGCTGAAACAAAGCACTTCGTTATCAGTACGCAAACGCCAAACAAAGGTAGTAACGCGCTTGCTATAATAGTTTACAGTCGGAAAGCAAAAACATAAAGTGGTCGTAACATTTTAAATTGGCATTTTATAACAATTAACAGAACTAAGCTCACCTTGTTATTGTATGACACAAACTTTGAACGCACCAAATAGTATTTATTCGGAGCGTAAAATATTTTGATAAGAAACTTTATGCGATAGATGAAAACAGAAAGCAAAGAAAAAATTACAACATTGAAAACGACTAAAAGAAAGAGTTTTAAAAAGAGCTAAAAAAAGATTGACTTTATTTTTTGAAAAGCTAATTAATTACTTTCTATAGGTTATTTATTATGCTTTAGTTTTTTACTTGCTGGATACTTGCCTCCTATCCATCTATAAAACCATACGTTGTTCTACTATGTAGTATATTTACAAGTTTTACTTGAATGAACCATGTTTCTGCCTTTAATAGCACAACCAAGGCCTGCATCGTATATATTCTCAACCTTGAAAATAATATGCAAAGCAATGCAAAGGCACTTCTCCTCTTCGGCAATTTGTTTTCCAGAAGTCAGATTTCTTTGTTCTTCTTTGTATTTATATGTAGTTATTGATCGTGATTGCCATCGTGATCAATTTATAACAATTCTGTTGTCTATAAGATTTTCATTCCTTTACAATAGAGTTCAAATTAGCTAATTTTGCTGTTAAAGGATTGTATTACAAGTTCACCGTATTCATTATTTGCCTTTATATGTCTAGAATAATCAATTTATATTCTTGTTTCAGGTAAGGAAACGTGTACCACAAACGTTTAGGAATGGAACAGCATGCGGTATCATTTTTTGTAAGTACTCCTGTTTTGTTCTCCCTCTGTTAAGGTTTAAGACATTGACCATCGTTTGTAAGGCATTATATTTTTGTTTTACAAACTATTTTGGTACGCTACTGTCCTGGGAGTTCATTACGTTTTTAGACCTTTAAAGTGTCACTAAATATTCAATTCTCTTTTTTCTGAGTCTGCAAAGAAGTATACTGGTAAGCGGTCACCACAGTCTATTAACACTTTGAAAACTATGACTGTAACTTGCACGTTGCTGACACTCATACTAAATCACACTACATAACTAGGTTACATGAGGCTAGTTACTTGTGTACTTAGAAGTAGACATAAAATATAAAAAAAACCTCTTCAAAGTGCGTTTTCTGTAGACGTCTACTGTGTCTATTGAAGTAAGTAAGTCTGTTAAGCTCTTTTGACATTTCTTTTTCACCATGTTGACAACGTGATTTTCAAGAATTTCTTTTTTTAGAGTCGTTCTTTCTTTACTATCTTAAAGCAAACAGTTGTGTTATACAACTGCTATTTGAAAGTCGGCTAAAACAACTGTTTTTGGAACTCAAACACCTTGCGAGCCCCACTATTTGTACACGAATTAGTCGCGACGAAGTAATCTCGAGAGGTGTACAGATTTCGGTTATTATCACTCACTTGTTTCTCGACACGAAATTAAAGGTATCTAGTCATATTTACAACGCGTCTTATTACAACGTCTTTGAGTTGTAAGTTGAACAAAATCCATTCGGACAAGTTGTACATATTTGTATGTTTAATCGTGCTCAGGCTATTTGCTTTTGATAACTTAATTTGGTTTCCCATATCATGCGTCCTCACGACTGGTGAACGGGCATCTAAATGTTAATAAGTACCGATCATAGCTTCCTAACACTTTCGAAAGTTGAATAAATGAAGTTTCAAATAAATTATTTTTGAACGTTTTTTACGTCAGGTTTATTTTAATTTGAATCGTGCGAGTGTTTTTAAAGTTAAGTTAACCAGGGTTGATTAACACTATGTAGATATCGGTAACCAGAGCATTTTAATTACAACATCAGAAAAAATTACTTAAATAAATAACAACGAATGTTTATCGCCTATCGCGTTAAAATTATCTATTGATCATGACGACAAACAGATAAATGGACCAGTAAACTTAGACAAAATAGATTTGTTTTAAAAAGTTAGTTCTATTAACTCTTTTCTAGATCCCATCCAAATCTTTAAGCAGATTCATTAGCACGAAATTCGGTCTATCACAAAGTTCATTAGCGCGTACACTCTCTTCCATCTAACTATTATCAAAAATCACGTCAATACCTTGCTCCGCTTTGATGTAAAGGGTTAGTTTTTCTGCGGTGAAGAAGGAGAAAACCAACAGACTTTCTGCCTTTAAAATATTAGTTAGGATATCATTTGAATAAAAACTGACATCCATTAATAAACGATCAGTGAAAGGGTGTTAATGATCATTCTAACTGAAGAAGTCCCGCGGAGACACGTGCTCAACTCGAACTGATGAAGAAGTGCTGGCTAGGGAACCATTTATAAGCGTTTAGACGAAATTGCCTGTCACAGTGTAAGACTAATCAATTGGATAAGAGATTGCGGATATTAATGAACACACCAACGGCTTCCATACACATTTTTTGCACAAACACCATAAACCATTCATCACTAGCTTTCTTCAATAACCGACTGTCTTGCGAAATTAATAATTCATTTAACAATTTCACGATCTAAGCTCGATTGTGTTCTAAAACCTAGAACACATTATTGTTCTTAGTGTTATGAAAGCTGGGAGCTATAGAGACAGTGGAATTATTATCAATATCAGCTGTTTCTGGCTTTTCTACTTGTTCATCATCATCATCATCATCATCATCATTATTATCACCAGCCTTTGTTAGTTCAATGTTGGCCTAGGTAACTCTCTCCGCGTGCACGCTACTAAGGACCATCTGCAGCTACTCTCACCCAGCTCTTATAAAGCACCTGTGGCCTTGCGACGTTCCACCTGGTCTGAGGGCGTCCTACACTACGTTTGTCGATACATTTGCTGACACGGCTTGACATCACTGATTGTAAAACGTTAATAAAACGTACCATGGGGTTTAATGCAAACTAATTATAGTTTTCCTAGACGTACCTTTTGCAGTTGCACATTTGCACCGGCTAAGTCTACGAAAACGGATTTGACTGTTTAGCATGTAGAAATATGCAGATTTAAGATAGTTTTTCTATATGCATGTCGTTCTCAACATTTCTGTGGTCTAGTGGTAAGACCGGTTTGAAACACAGAGGTCTCGGGTTAAAAGAGATTCCCAGAAGGGGTATCTTGTGGTCGGTTCGATTTCTTTGAACACAAAAACGGTTTTCTATGCGCTTTACCTTCCTCCACATCTGATTGCAAGTGACGATAAGGCCGTAGACGGAAGGGCACTTTATCCGGAATCATTAACTACAAAAAAAACTGTTGTTGATATTAAAGTTTGATAAGGATATTAATATTTGTCGGTGTACAACAAGTCTTACTCCCTTAATAATCATGCATCCCGCAAAGTGAGAAAAGGCGGCACAATAAATCTAACTTCGAAAGGAGTTTAACACAATTCGTGACTGTAATGGCGCGTCTACAGCTCGCCTTATTTACTGCAGCTACATAATAGTTGTGGCTTTTAAGTTATTTATAAATACATAATGCAAGAATTAAATAAAACACGTTTATTACAAACACAGACACGAGACAAAAGGAACATACAAGGAATTAACAGAAAAAAATAGACTTCATGGCGGGAAAGTGAAGAGTTATGAATGAATGTCGAATATTGTGGTGATTTATTAACCGTTAAGTGTTCTTAAACGTGCATAAGTATTGGCAAATGAAACCAAAGTGCAACGTCACTTTTCAAATTATCTCAAGAAGTCCGAGTGTGATCTCAGAAAGTCACACATCTTTGCTGATACTCAAGGGTAATCCCCCCGGGATATAATTTTTCATTACTCATTTCTAATTTCTATTATCATTCATTATCATCTATTAACAAAAATATTTTGTTTATTCATATTACTTGTAAAGAAAACACTTTGAATATTTATAAAACATTTATAAAATACAGTGAAAAAATTAAACGCCCATCCGACCCAACCGGTAACCGCGCATTTCGATAGTGTGTAAGCACTTTCAAGATCTTAACTTAATTTTAAGACTTTCAAGATCGCAACACTACTGCGTAAACCGCGCTATCGAGTCCTCCATACTCCTTTATAAACTTACTACACGTAGGTATCTGTCATCAAGGAGGCTCTTAAAGAAACAAAAACTTATTTTGGTGTTCATGGGAGGAATTTAGGAGTAGCAATATTCATTAATATGTCATTCATGTGCATATCTATTGTCGTTTATAATATTTCTTTCTCTCGTCTCCAAAAAAATTATGTTTTTTTTATTCCTTCATTTATATAGCAACGTTTGATGACTTTGGTCTTAACTTTAGCCTGGATTTCAATTTAGATATTTTGAAGTGTTATCCTTTTTTTTTATTATCTCGGCAAATGTTCCACTCCACCTCATGTTAACTGAAAATGGAGTCCTGGGGGGCAATTTTTGAACCTGTGATTAGTTATCATGCTATGATGTCAATTACATATGCTCCTCATTATTTCATTCAAGTTCACTCACTGGTAACTTATTTTTGACTCTGAAAATCCTTGAACGATATTTATCTTAATAATCAAATTATTAATTAAGCAAACAACATTATATTTCTCAGTGTATTTCATGGTACTTTTATTTCGACATCACCGGAGATATTCAGAAATCGCCTCCCCCAGGCACAAAGACAACTGGTGCTGCATGAAAACAACGCACTGAGACAGAAACTTAAATTTTTAATTTCAAATTTAACTTAACTATAAAGAGATACAATAACATAAGCTTTCAAGATATAAGTAGCATGTCTTCAAACTAATCGACATGCAAAGTGAATTCAGCACGATTTATGATTTAACTTTCGATTTTAACAATTGTTTTGTTCCACCTAAGGCAAGACGTCTATTTCCCAGCGCAATTTTCAATTACGATATAATGTATCATCGTGGAAACAAACCATTGTCTTCTACCAGAATATTGTCTCTTCAGCCTATTGCTGTCTACTGCTGAACATAAGACTCCACTAAAGAGCGCCAACCATCCCGGTCCTGCGCAGTTCGCATCCATCCACCACCCGCCATCTTTCTCAAGTCATCGGTCCACCGCACCGCAGGGCGTCCTACACTGCGTTTACTTAAACGCGGTCTTTATTCTAGACATTGTCAGCTCCATCGATCATCGGTCCTTCTGCAGACATGACTGGCTGACTGCCCACTTCCACTTCAAGGTGCTGATTCTGCGAATATTACCAGAATATTATACTGAATATGAAATTTCCTATACATTACATTATTTAAAATGTGCATAGGTAGATTGAGTAATTGAGTGGCGTGCACTTGTAGAGGCCTATGTCGAGCAGTGGACGTATTTAAGCTTATGATGATGATGATGACAGACAGATTGAATCAGTACAATTAACAGAGGTCCCCAAACTAGGTAGTGCCTGTAACTTGGGAAACCAATCTGTTGTTTACTTGGCCTTGCGATCAGAATTCCCAATACCTACCTGAAGAAACAGCACAAGAAAAATACAAATCGGAGACTAACCAAAGACTAAACCAAATAAAAACAAAATCATAGAGTTAAACTAAAATTAAAATGTGAAATGTGAAAATTATAAGATTCGGCGTTGAAAAAAATTGAACACCTCAGACGGGTGTCGAACCACGCATTTTCCGCTATTATTTTATGACATTTAAACCATGCAAAAGGCAAAAATCAAAATGTATTAAAATGTGAAACTATGTTTTATACTATTCAGAATACAACCGATAGAAACGAACGCCTCGCTAATAAATCTGCGCACCGTTAAACTTCACACATCACGCGGAGCGTGTAGCAACCAAATGATTCGCATAGAAAGTTTATTGACCCTTAAACAATAAATCATTGGGAAGACAATTCGCTTTCTTCACGTCGGGCTGTCTATCTCGACACAAATCAATTAAGGAATAAAATTGAAAGCGAAGTTTTAGTTGTGCGCGTACCAATTGCGGTACAAACTGTTCTTAATAGCTATTCCGCTGATACTAGGTAGAATAGATATCGCAAACCTACTAGAGTTGTTTAATTTAATTTACCTTATACAGCTTAGAAACCAATTTTAAGGGTTTCGTGTGGTTTGCACATAAGTCAATGTCAAAGTTAGGGAAAATACTGTAGAAAAAATAAAAATTAATGTATTGTAAATTGTTTAATAATTGATTATAATGAGCGATGATGCTTTGATAGATGAAATTGATGAATATTCCCCCAAACCTTTTCAGTTTTAGTAAAGACGTGAGACTACTAGGTGACCTCACGCAGACTTCTTGAAAGATTTTACAAAAAATTGTATTAAATCTTTGAGTATTTTCTTCTGCACAATTATATTTATCGAGTAACCCATAAGCGAATTTCAGATTTGTAAAGAATAAAGAAACGATTTTAAAAGTTACTCTCTTAGGTCTTACATGATAAACTTTTACATAAAATGTAATTTTTTGCCGTTCATCCTCAATAAAACCATATAGAAATCGAAAGACGTTTCATGACAAAATCTGATAGGTAACGATTACAATGCTTAGTTACTGTATCAGTTTAGTTCTCTTGTATTGTTAAATCGATTTACATTATCAAGTTTGAGTCTACTAGATCTTTTGTAAGCAAGACTGTCTAGGGTTGCCTGGTAAATTAAAATTAGTTAAAATCTTACCTAATTACCAAAATGAAAAGAAATGTCTCACTTTTGTATTAAATAATAAATTCATTTTCATTATGATATCTGAGTAAAGAATAAGCAGACCTAAGTAATAAATATTATGGTAGTAGTTTTTTAGAAGTCAAAATATACAGGTCGACTTTTTTATCACCATCCAAACCTTCTGAGATGACTCCCGTGATACAAACAAACAACTTTTACTATTGGACCCGCTTCCTAACTTGTCAGCTAAAACTTATCAGCTGTTCCATACAAAACATCAATATTCATTCGACCAAAATGTTCAAGTTCAAGTTCAAGTTCAAAGTTCTTTATTGCATTCATGTTGTACATATACAGGTGTTGAAAATGATAAAAAGAAACAAACATGACCCTGCAAGGGCACAGCAAGTACAAATAGTAGTAAAATTACGGTACTTATCATTAAATTAAATTTATATAACATTATTATAACAAATTCATAAAATCTACATTCAATCAAAAAACAATCCAATCAAAATCAATCAATAACACTCAACAGGAATAATTATTATAATATAAATAGGTACATAATAAGTATTATCAATTATTTTATAAATTATTCATTCAAAAACTCTTGCAGCGAATAAAAACATCTATTTTTCAGATACTTTTTTAATGTTATTTTAAATTTAGTTAAATCTGTTATGCCTTGGATTTTACTTGGTAACTTATTATAAATTTTCACACACATTGACAAGGGGCCTTTTCAAAACATTTCACAAGTACAGGTAGGTTGGGCTAATTTATTTTGTGGTCTCAGATTTTGTGGACGTTGGTGATACGGAAGGGTGCTTCCTAACAAATTCACAAATGGCAAAGATGTACAGGGATGGTAGTGTTAATATATCAAATATATCGAAGTATGGTTTGCAGCTATCCATAACTGATAAATTTCCTAATACTCTTGTAAATGTATGGAACAGCTGATTTTTTTTCGAGTTAGGAAGTTGGTCCAATAGAAAGAGTTGTTCATTTGTATCACGGGAGTCATCTCAGAAGGTTTGGATGGTGATAAAAAAGTCGACCTGTATTGTGGCTTTGATTACTTATGTAACTCCGTATGAAGTGTTCATTACAATCTGTAATGTTCATTTAAACTTTAGCAAATACAAGTGCAAGTTTCATTTGCGATTCGATCACGGTAACGAAGATTTGTATGATAATGAAGCAGCGCCTCCTGGTGACATACGAGAAAATTTAAAATTTTGCCAGACAAATTTTGGTTTTCATTAACGAGATCCAATTTCAAATTAAACTCACGCTAGGCACCCGGGAAGCACTGTTTCAATGGCATTTAATTAAATTTAATTCTCGTGTACGTTAACGTGATCGATTGGCATTATAAAACTCGTAGGTATTGGCATCGCCCTAATATCATAGTTGTGTGTCCACTATTGCTTAAGATTCTTCAAAGTTTCAATGTACGCAAGCAGTGCCCGTACCATTGGCAACCCTACGCTGTACGCAAACATCGCATCGCAGCAGAAGCGTCTCGATCGCGAATCGTGACTATTCCACTATTGACCGTTACACTGATATCTAAATTATACATTGTGGCACAACAAAATGGTTGTACGTTTTTCGATTTCTCCGCAGCCCGGGGCGACCACGCCCTCAGATGCGTCTGATGACATTTACCCAACGATTGTTTGTGCACCGCCATTCTCGCATTGACAACCGCCGATCAGATACAGCGAACATTTCGCATTCGAAGGCGAATTTATGCGGAATCATGTTGGCGCTTGTTGTGATATTGTTTATCGGTATTGTCGAGTGAAAGTGCGGGCTCGTGGTAGGGGCTCGCTGTGGAGATACAATGGGGCGGGTTGAACTCGAAATCTACACTTGTTGATGATTGATAAAAATGAAATATGGGAAAATTGCTTATAGGGATGTGTCTGGCTTGAGCTTTGAATAGAACTTGTTATTTATTTGCGCTACAAAGGTGCGCTACATCTAGATTTGGTTTATACCAGAACCTAATAACATAACTATCCATAGGAAAGGCTCGTACCAAGTAGTGGGACATAATTTAAGCTAATGATGACGATGATGGCGAGTAATAGGTTTCCCTAATCTTAATGCACATTGAAGCTAAAAAGTTAAAGTATTATTAAAAGTTACATCTTAACGATGTAATATAACGAAAACAAAATTAAAATTACATGCCCCCATGTACATGTTTTTGAAATATCTTATTTTTAATTTATTTTAAATACCTTTCATTGCTCTTGTCTGTTCATAAAATTGTGATTTAGTGACATATTTGTTACGCGGCAATCTCAACGTCACAAAATTAAATGTATGTTAGTACACGTATAAGCAGGCTTGTCCATCACGAGACAACGAGTGCAAACCGACCAGACTATTTGAATATGATGGACCGTGCCACCAAATAAGGAGACCAGAAGGTAAGCATAATACGTAGTGCTCGAGCAACGCACACATAGTCAATCGCTGTTGGTATTGTGAGATTCCGTGTCCGTGAGAGATTGTAAATAATAAATTCATAGACAGTTGGCCTTCAAGCTGAACCTACAAAAAAATAAACAAGGTGACCGTGTTCCAATGTATCTAACTCTATGGCTCTACGTGCCATTGTTTTTCTAAAGCGCTCGAAACGCGACCATCAAAATGAGCATAATAAAGAGGATGCACGAACCGCGACCATTCGGTGGAGGCAGTTTTTATTATATAAGGTCACATTTTATCAACTGCAAATATTTTGAGGATAAATTCAACAACATATATAAACTATTTTTATGAAAAAACCTTAAATTTTTATACGCTAGTTTTCAAGAAAAACGCCAAAAGACATTTCGATTAAAAAGAAAAATAAAGCACTTTCGGTAGTTTAAATTCAAAGGAGCCGAAACAGAGAGGCCGCAATGTCTTCACCGCTTACACGTGCCTCTAGTTTCATAAAAAAAACCGTCAGAGAGGCCGCTCTTAAAAATATTACAATTTTTGTATCAGGAAAAGTAAACAAAAAAAAACTAGCCTGAATTTTTTTTTAATGCTAGGGCCTTATTTTTCTGATATAATTAGATGTTTTGTGAAAATATTTGCAGTTGATAAAAAGTAATCTTATATTTTACAAAACGCACGAATCGCGACCAACTTGCTTGTTCACTAAAAATCGACGACGCACGAACCGCTACCAATCGTCTATGTGTTGCTCGGGCGCATTTGTATGAAGCTTACCTACTGCAGTCATCTTATTTTGTAGCACAGTCCATCATTCATATGGTCGGTTTTGCACTCGTTGGCTCGTGATGGACGAGGCTAGTTTGTATGTTTGTTTGTTTGCCGAATATCGAGTAAGCGGTGCACATCTCAGGTGCGCAGGGTACGCGCCAGCCCTATCAAGATCCTCAAAGTGTTTTCAAATCGATTTGAATGCCAGTACATGAACCATGCCGCTATGGTTCATGTAGTGACATCATAACGATATGCCTAATTTTGTTTTTATTTTTATTGTGATTCATATTATTTTATTTAAATTTGATTTTGGATATGATTTTAATTTTGTTTTTGAATTCGATTTGAATTGTGATTCTAATTATTTTTTTAAATTTGATTTTGTATTTTAATATTTTTAAAAATGAATTGCCTGTATGATCCTAAGTGGTCGAAATAAGTATATTTTATTTATTTAATTTTTACTTTTTATTTTTTTAAGTGTTACTTGCTACACTTAAGCTGAATAAAATATTTATACTATATTAAGCTAACCTTCTGGGCCTCCTTATTTTGTGACAGTGCTCTTTAAGAGCGAACCTCACGGAACGGAGTCACGAAAGTGAAAGACTCATTCCAAAGATTTATGGGGTGGACTCAACTGTCTGTTATGACACTTATGGACAGCCTGCCATGTTGAGTTACGTGGGTTACACACGAACTAGAGATGGCAGTAGAAACTGGGCTTTATCCATTGATTTATTGGACTACAAGCTTTTGCTAGCGCCTCTGCGTGAAATGCTGCAAAATTCTTTAGCAGGATTTTTTATACGTTGCCCGGCTAATGCCTCCACTCCGCCTGACGTTAAGTGGAAATTGAGTCCAGGCGCGAAGACAACTGGAGCAGCGTAAAAACAATGCAACATCACTCACCCTTGTAAATGGCCATCATGAAAGTATATATAGGACTAGCTTTTGTTCGTGGCTTTGCTCACGTGAGCTACATGACTTGTGTTTATTTGTAATAAAAGTCAAACCTATTAAAGGTAAATATCATAAGGGTAAAAGTAATAAGGGTAGACAACTAAACATGTCACGTCCCAAAGCCCATCCATGCGAGCTAGAATTAGTAAAAATTGTCTAACACCAAAAAAAGTAATAAAGATCACTCTGTATTAGTAATTTTGGTCCGTTTTGAAACCTCTTGTACAAATTGTAATCCCCTACTTAAGGGATCATTTTCCAAAAATCCGAAACACTTCATAATTTCTAACCAGGCCAAATACCGAAATTTAAGGGATGACAGATTTTCATACAAACTTTGCACCCTTATTTCACCCCTCTAGGGGAAATTTTTCGAAAAATGCAAAAACACGTCATACTTTATTTTTATTGAAAAATCTATAGATCGATTAAATTATTAATTTTTATAAATAATAAATAAGTACTTAAAAAATAACAATTTACTCAAAAAAAATTTCTTCCCTTTTTTACTCCTTTAAAGGAAAAAACAAAATTCCTTAAACATGTCATTCTTTATTTCTTTTCAAAAAGCCAAATACCAATTTTTATGTATTTTTTACTTCAAAACTGACGGACTTTCATACAAACTTTCACCACCCTATTTGACCCCCTTAGGGTATGATTTTCGTAAAATCCTTTATTAGTGGCTGGTTACGTCACTCAATTAACATTCCGTCCAAATTTCATCTAATTAGCTCCAGCGGTTTCGGCTCGGCGATGATGAATCAGGCAGGACAAGTTATTATATTATGTATATAGATATGTGTCTAAGCCAATAGAACTATAGGTTTTAACCCTTTCTTCTTCGTTTTAACATGAAGAAAGAACAAACGAAAAAAAAACTTTAACAAATATTAAAATGACACACGAGGGAAACCATAGTAAATTAGTAAAACGATGTAATATCTCAATCCAATTCTTAGCTAACTAATTGAGCTTTCTTTTGTAACAATATCAAGCGCTGTAACAAAAAGTTCATTTGCTAAAAGGCCTACCATTTCCAGTTTTATCATAAAACCTATTAACATGTCACCTTTTTATCTTGAAAGCTATTCCGTGGAATAACGGCACTTTATGTACTTACGCATGTGTGCACAGACCTTTACTTCAACCGTAGGTACGCGTTATCTGTGTGAGCTTACTGTTAAGGCACAAACCACATTTTAAACACACGTTAGTACCTATGTCATCATCAGCTCATTTTTATGTCCCCACTGCTGGGGCACGAGCCTTCCCTATGGATGGATAGGGAGAACGGGCCATAAACCACCACGCGGGCCTACTGCGGATTGGTGGTTGTTAACGACTGCTAATGCAGCCGGGACCAACGGCTTTACGTGCCTTCCGAAGCACGGAGGAGCTCGAGATGATACATTTTTGGTCAGCCATTCGATGACCGGCCTTTGCGAAAGTTGCTTAACCTCAGCACTCGCAGACCGAGCGCGTTATCCACTGCGCCATCGAGCTCCTCGAGTACCTATATAACGATACTTAATCGCTGTCAGAGCGTTGTGAAATATGACTATGTACTTAGTACCTCAGTGCCTATTTGGACTAAAGTGATATTAATACATTGGCACATTTTATTGGCTGTTTCTATCAGGTGCCTTTAACGAGTCGTTGAAAACGTAACTTGTTTCTGATATCTGGTATCGCTAAAAGCACGTTTCAATGCGTAGACAAATTAGGAAAATGTGTACGTTTGATTCGTTAGACGACATTGTTGAAGCAAAACATTGAACGATGGGTGTATGGTACGGTGAAGAAGTATAAAAAATATAATATAATGACAGAAGAAAGAGACAGTAAAAATTTTGTTAATGTAGTACAAATAAGTGGTCGTAAGTAACCAGAAGAAGCAATAGGATGAATCAAATTTATGATTTCCAATTTGATTCTTATTTACTTACGTACCGGGTGCGTTCTGTTCTTTGCAAAATGAGCTTTCTCTATCTTACGATGATACGCTTCGGTCGGAACTCAGAAGCCACCATTAGGCTTATTTATTTATTTTAAGTAGATACCCAAATACATTACTATAATAAGACTAGACACTAATCCATAACTAAAATACAAAGCATGAGTTCAACTTAACTGTTTAATTCCAAAACAATCCAAAACTGTAAAATTTCTTCAATAAATATTTTACTATATGTCAAATAATTATAAAGTCTATTGAAGGATTTTAACAGATTGAGTTAATCTGATGTGCAGGCGTGTGTACTGATTCTTGGAAGGATAAGTAACGTTAAAAATAGAACTGATCTGATCTGCTCTTAGTTGTAGCACGAAATGGGCCGGCTTGCCCGGCGTAATACCACCCTCTCACAGAATATCGGCGTGAAATAATGGCACTCGTTGGCTGATGCGTGTCGTTTGGTGAGTGAAAGTACTGGAGGCCTATCTCTCACCCCTCCCGTCCCAATTCCTACTTCCTCCTCAAGATCCAACTCCTTCCTCAAGGCCGGCCACGTATCTGCGATTACTTTGGTTATGTCCATGGGTGGCGGCGATTACTTCCCATCAGGTGACCCGCCTGCTCGTTTGCCTTATTTCTAAAAAAGAACACAAACTTAATTAAAAACAATACCTTACTTACTTAACACATTGAATTGTTACAATTGTTTTCGTTTGTTTTCCGTAATTTTTCGATAACAATATTCGTCCAAAGTGTTTCATATCAATCAAGGTTTAGCCAACATGAAAATATGAACGGTAATACATCACAGTTTTCTCATGATGCCCCGTACCGTTGCTTCTATCACATAAAAGGAGATGTCGACCGCTGTATCCGCCTCGCGGTCTATGGAATCAGGTAGCTTTAATTAGCCTAAGCACTAATTAAAACCGGCCAAGACGAGCTGACATTGAGATAATACAAAGAACTAAACTATACAAAACAAACATATTAGGTATACCAGCAAGAAAAAATATGACTCATATTTCAAAGCAATACTTTAATTGGAGTCATCTGTCACACTTAAAATAAGTTTTAAAGCACAATAGAAGGTAGGTAGGTAACTATTGAATTTTGGAGCCGAGTATTTTTATGTTATTGCTGTATTTTTTCTGCAGTGTGTTTTTTATTAATTTCCCAATAGTAATATCAGTTTTTGTTTACTTTAAAATCGACGATTTCTTATAATTAATTTTGATACTCCAATTGTTTTGGACTTTCCCATACTACCTAATTCTTATTGCTCACCCGTATATCTAAGGTCAAAGCGGTTTTCTGTTCCATCGAGTAAAAAACTCCAAAGAAGAAAAATAGTGTTTCCATTTTATTGTTTCTGACTGGCATGATATAGATGCAAAGCGATGCAGGTGAAAAGAGCCCACCTAACACAATACAATATGATTAAGTTGGTGGTACTCTCACAATTATCCTAATGCTAATGATTTTTTTATTAGCTACATCAAGATTAGTAAATTTAGCCTTTGATTCAATGTAATTTTTTTAAGAAAAAGCTTACAAACTAAATACAAATTCAAATTCAAATATATTTATTTTCTCTTAATACATACACAAAGTTTATCTAAACTTATATAATCATAAAAACAAGTATATATATATAATGAAATTATAGGTACGCACAACATATACCAAAAAATAAAATTGCTAACCGAAAAAAAAGACAAAAACATTAAACAAATAAATTATACAAATCATTTCAACCGAAAACTGCAGAGGTTATTATAATTCATAATGTCTACAACATGTATAATCACAAACACATTAAGTAGGACCTATAATAACAAAGTGACCAAAATATTGACATTACAATAACAATGCAAGTTACTGTTTGTTCAATTCACGTCGATTTAACCAGGGCGCACAACTAATAAAACACGATAAGCTTTCAATACACACTGACCGATACGAAAAGGCTGCGTATAGAATACGATAATAAACAACCATTTTATAGATAATAGCCCAAATATTGTATTCGAACCGCATTTGTGTACTGAATCCAAATGAACGCTCTCAATCATAGTTTCCAAGCTATATTAAGTTATATTTTAGTCAATATTATGAGTAAGGTTGGTATTTTGTTTTACACATAACTCAGACTGGTTGGTTCAAGGATTTGTTAGCATTTCTCGGACGTCATATTTAACGTTTTGTTTTGCTAAAATGAATATAAAAATAGTGCCCTTTTGATAAATCACTAATGAAAGCTTTCACTTGTTTCTTTACTGTGAAAGAACAGAAAAGAAGAGATGAGAATTATGACCTAGATAATTTTAGTATATAAGATTATTAATGTGAAATTTTTGAATTGGCCTCCTATTTTGAAGCAGCTGAGAGACACTCAAAAATGTTTTGTTTCTGTTAATTCCTTTTATTTATCTCTTCGTGTCTGTGTTCAAATAAGCGTTTTTTCTTTCTTTTTTTTTCTTGTAAGTGACATAAAATAAATCAAAAAGCTCTCAGAAAAAAACATATAAATCTGACGAGGATTAATATCACAGCCCTTTTGCAACTGATGCCTAATCAGAAAGTGTAATCTCTACCAACGTAGGAGCAACTGCTTCTCAAAGTTCAAGTTAAAAACTTTCTCGCACAGCTGATAATGGCGGCACACGATAACGCACAGACGTATTTACGAGTGGTTTTATCTACTAACACCGTTCTTTGAAGACTACCTCCATTAGTCGGTAATGTATCGGCAATTAAACCATAGATTTACTTGGCGTGGTAAAAGGCTATCTGTATTGGAGCTTCAATATCGCGATGGCAATAGGTCAACGGGCATTCTATTGGGTTCATAACTTAAACACTGAAGCTTGGAAATGAAATAGAGTTTCTTGTTTTGTTTCACATTTTCTATCATGGAGTTAGTACCTGATAAATAAAGATTATTATTAGCGTTTTACGCTAATAATAATCTTTACTTTCGCGTTTTATCGAAAACAAAGAATTTAACAGAAATTATTGCTAATTTGTATAGGTTTTCATAAATATAACCTTTTGTACCCGACATTTCGACCTACTGTTGTCACGAGATGACAGCTTTCTATAAACTCGTATATGTATAACTAGCTTTTGCTCTCGGCTTCGCTCTCGTAGGCTATACGACCTGTGATTGTTTGTAATAAAAGCAACATTTATTAAAGGTACGTTCATGTTAGTCAGTCAGTGGATTAAACTTTAAAAAAGTGAGATTTTCATACACACTGTCCACCCCTGTTTCACTTCTCTAGGGGATGTTTTTCGAAAAATGCTAAAGCACGTCATTCTTTATTTTTGTTGAAAAATCTATAGATTGATTAAAATATTTATTTTGATAGTTATTACTTTAAAAATAGCGATTTCTCTAAAATAACCTTTTTCCCTATTTTACACCTTTAAAGGAAAATAAACCAAAATTCCTGAGACATGTCATTCTTTATTTCTTTTCAAGAACCCAAATACAAATTTTCATGTATTTTACTTCAAAATTGACGGACTTTCATACAAACTATCACCCCCTATTTGACCCTCTTAGGGTGTGATTTTCGTAAAATGGTCTCGGACCAGTTCGCCCGGTAAGTTTCGCCCCTCATACCATAAATGGACCTGTTCGCCCCTTGAAATATTAAATGGTTCTGTTCGCCCCTTAAATTACAATTAATTAATTAAAAAACAAGGTAAATTAAAGGTAACTATCATAAATTAATTTTAGTACAGACACAATAACCTTTCTTAGTGGCTGGTTACGTCACTGAATTAACCTACAGTCCAAATTTCATCTAATTAGCTTCAGCGGTTTAGGCTCGGCCAGTAGTATATAGATAATATGTCAAAACATAGAAATCCAAATTGATACGTAATACAATATAAATAATTATGTCTTTGAATACTTTATCCTTTAAAATAACTATTTACTATCTTTTCAAGATATTCATAAGATACTTTATACCCTTTACAAGAATTTCTTAAAATTGTATTCTAAAAGTGATAAGTTGAAGTGCAACTTGCACTTACTACTGCAACGCCTACAACGCAATCTGTTTCGAGTCGAGAAACGAGTACCGACCCAAGATAATAATCGATAATATTGGTAACCGATTTAATCGGGCACATTGCAAATCGATTTGATTGACCACCTGAATTTGTAGTAGTAATGTAAACGTTTGATTCAATAACGACATATTAGTAAAGCTTTCATTTTGCAAGTCGTATGTCGTTTTAGTTATTCCAGCTAATGAAAACTATGAATAAATATTAATACTATTATTAATATTTATCTAAAATAGTGAATTAGTGGATGGATGATGATAGTGTATCTCTGACTGAGCATACTTTTAAATCCCGTATCTAGAAAAGCTCTGACCACCTACAAATTTCTGTTGAAAGCTTTTTGTTTAGAGTTACAATAGGACTAGCATATAAAAATAAATAACAGTTTTGTCTTTTCGTGTCTTTATCATTACCATAATTTCATGTTTAGTACTTCACAGTAATTAAACATTAGTATTTGTTACGTAAATAAGGACTTAGTTTCGGTTGCGATCGTTCGTTCCGCAATGCCGATTATCCGGATGGGTGCCAAAAATTTAAAAAAAAAATCTAGTTTTACAAATAAGACTCCTTATACTTAGGTCCCTGTGCATATGCAAAAGTATAGTAAAAGTAATATGACAGTCGTAAACACCCACAACTCTTGTTGGACCAGGGTGGTCGGTTGTAGTCCGCTATGGCTAATAAAATTCACGTGGGAAGATCTAAGCACAGCAGTGGGATGTATATAGGCTGATGATGATACCGATTTATTAAGTTCTATAATAATTTATTTCAAAATTCTTTGAAACGGAGTGTGAAGAAGTTCGTCAAGGTGAGGACGGCTTTGAGGCACAATGCCGCTTTACTAGCTTGTCTTTGCATCTAGACTCCGCTTCTGCCTAACGTCAGGTGGAGATGAATCATTTGCCTGCTCTTAGATAAACAAAGATCAAAGAATTATCTAAGGAATTAGAGTAATTAGAGAGTCTAGTAGAGTTATTAACGGGATTATTAAGTTTCTATCTATTTATCTGTGTTGTTGTTTTTGCGTATCCGATATTACAGCGTTGATGAAGGTACTGAAGTTACTGCGGGTGGCTGTGGCTATTTATTTGAAAAAAACCGGCTCCCTCCGGCTTTGTCCTTTTTTGCTCCTACCACGGTTTCCTAAGTCATTATTATCTCGTACAAGGGTACTACGTAATCAATAATTGTTCTTATCTTATATTGACCATGTATAATTTAAAAATGTATTAGGTTTATATTTAGTTAGTAAGTTATTATTAAGTTAAGTTATCTTAGAAATGTTTTAAGTTACCTGACATAACAAAGTACGAGTATAACAACTACATATTGTAAACATCATTATCGCTATTCGTTTGCGTATCAATAAGTCTCGAAGCTATGTTCGAACTATCGTTAAATACACTACCATTGTGTGCATACTGATAAGAACTTCCTAATATAAATGTAAGAAGGATTACTATATGATTGACGATGAGACTTGTCACTGCTTTACAAAGAAGACGGAACATCTTATTCATAGCTAGATTCTGATTTGGAGTCGTCTTACAATGTTTGTAATTTAAATAACATCTACATTTAAGTCATAGTTGAGATTTGAACGAAAATCATGAGAGTAATCTGTTTTATGTATGCCCGGATAAAACTTAATATAACTTATTATGGTTGTTTGATTCTTGAAGCAACGAACTCATTTGATTAAAAATATGTGTAGAAAAATTATTTCGATTGCTTTTGCTAGAGACTTCAATTTGTTTTCAAACTTTTTAAGCAATCGTGGTCTAGGTACTAAACATTTTTATTACATAAAATATCTAATGTTATTAAATTTGTTAATAATTATTCTAACAATTCTTAAGTTTTTAAATTGAATGAAAGTAGCGCTTATTAGTAGAGAAAGTAAAGAAAGCTGTTTTTCAAATGAAACACTTTTCAGAATCCTTCGTCCGTCTCATCATCATCATCAGCTCATTTTATGTCACCACTGCTGGGGCACGAGCCTTCCCTATGGATGGATAGGGAGAACGGGCCATAAACCACCGCGCGGGCCCAGTTCGGATTGGTGGTTGTTAACGACTGCTAATGCAGCCAGGACTTTACGTGCCTTCCGAAGCACGGAGGAGCTCGAGATGATACATTTTTGGTCACCCCTCCGATGACCGGCCTTTGCGAAAGTTGCTTAACCTCAGCACTCGCAGACCGGGCGCGTTAACCCTGCGTCATCGAGCTCCTCCGTCTAACTAACGGATATTCATTTCAATGTGTACTGCTCGCGTAAACTATAAACAAGGCTGTCTTTATCAAAGTATAGTTCATACGTTAACCTTGACTAAGTAATAAGCAACGGTCAAGGTTTTTTATATAAAAAATATGGTTATTTATGTGCCTCAAACTTCAATAAGAACCTAACTACGCCGCTACCGCACCTATTATAAAATTGATCTATGAATACGTTACTAGGGAATGTTGTATAAAAGGCAGCATACACTAATATTAAAAAAGGTAAAATAAAAATATTTTGTTTGTTTAGTACAAAATGTCTTCGGGAAGTTTACTAATAGAAAGCTGCACTGTCCTTTAGTGATATATGAAAGCTTCCTTTCGACTAAATATAATATATATGACGACCTCCTGAGTGGCTTACACGCCGGACTTTGGGCGGTACTAACTTTGAGGTCCAGGGTTCGATTCCCGGTCGGGTCAATGTCGAAAACGATCTTTTCGATATTGTATCAGGTCTGGGTGGTTGTGGTACCGTAATTGTTTCTGATTTCCATAAAACGAGTGCTTTAGCTACTTACCTTGGGATCAGAACAATGTACCTATGTGAGTTGTCTAATATTTCCGAGGGCATTCGATCGAAACTTTGTTTTTGTGTAAGAGATGACAAGCAGACAGCTGGTCACCTGATGGAAAATAATCACCATCACCCTGGTCATCACCGACACCCGCAACACCAGTTTCAGGAAAGAGTTGGCTCATTTCTGAAAGGTTCTTAAGTCGTAAAGTAGATAAATTTTGTGACAGTCTGTGGTAAATATCAAGCGGCAGAAGTAGAAAGGATTATATAAAAAATTGCGATATGATTAAAGTACTTACCTAGACTAGTTTTCATATAAAAAAATGGGTTGGTACTGTATGTATCCTAGGCCATCTTTCTTTATGAAAACGACCTTTGTTGAGCTTCATACAACTATCAATTGTCAAAGAGAATCAAGAAACACTTTATCAACATCTTACAATCAAGAAATGTCTGTCCTTTAAATGTATGTATGGCAATATTGTTAATAGTAGATACTATTTGGGCTCCAATACACAAAACAAGTGAATCTTCATTATATTATTCTTAAACTAAAGCAGAGCTCATCATTGTCACTTTAACAGTTACCTTTGGGTTATATCTCACAATAGTCACAACGTACACTGCTAAACACCCCCACTATTATGTACTTACACATAAGGTTGAATTTCGCATAGCAGGCAATCCCAATTTAACTTTAAACTTTTAAAGTATATAAATGCATGGTGAAAGCAACGCTCAGTGTATGTTATAAGTTGTTTGACGTTTGACGACAACGAAAAGGTTGCGCTTGTTGATACAAAACCTCCTTTGTGACCCTTTCACATTATGTAGTTTTTAATGTACACCACCAAACATTAGTTAAGAAAATTGTTTGTCTTTATCTATGGCAGAATTCATAATAAGAATCACTACATACTACACTACGTAACTCTACTGTTCACAAAACAAGTGAATCCACATTCCATTATCCTTTAAAGTAAAGCAGCATTCATCATTGTCATTTTAACATTTAAAGCACTTACATAAAGGTTTGTATCTCATTTATGTCTATTTTTTACTGTAATCAGTGGCTTCATGCGCTTAGCACATTTGGCCAGTGTCAAAGTCATGAATATACCTATGGTACAAAATTTTCTTTTGTAGATGATAAGAGTGATAATGATAATAGAAACTTTGTTTATAGTTCGGGGGTATACGTTGTTTGAGGACAACAAACAGGTTTTGCTTGTTGATGCAAAGCCTCCTTTGTAATTCTTTCACACTATGTAGTTTTTAACTACCACTAGTGTAACTAGTGGTTTTTCCGTATCTATGGCAGAATTCATTATAAGTATTAGATACTATGAAAATCTTCAGTTCACAAAACAAGTATCATCATCTACATTATAATATAACTCTTAAAAGTAAAGCAGCGTTCATTATTGTCATTCTTAAAGCACTTCTAGCAACCACCACCGCTGTTCTATACTTTAACATAAGATCGAGTTTCGATTAATACGCAATGCCAATTCAACTTAAAATTAAATAAATGCAAGGTGACTGAAACGATCGGTGATTGGAAATATACCTGGAATAGGTATTCCGTGTTTTGGTTCTGTCAGTGTCATGTAAACTTAACTTCAAATTGGAATAAAAAAGACAAAACTATTCGAAGCTTTAAACTTTATCTTTTTTAAATTAGTCGCTTCGTATCGCTGATTCATTTAGCCAGTGTCAAAGTTATGAATATATTGATCAATATTTTCTTTCAATAGTAGATGTGAGTGATAATGTTAATATAAACTCTGTTTATAGTACGGGAGTATAGGTTGTTTGATGGCAACAAAGAGGTTTTGCTTGTTGATGCGAAGCCTCTTTTGTGACCCTTTCACACCATGTAGTTTTAAACGTACGCCACCAGACATGTTTGGTTAGGGAAGTGGTTTGTTCAGCATGAGACAAATGTTTACTTCCGACAGGTTCTACGCTGGTTAAAGCGAAGGCCATGTTGGATAGTTGGTGCACCCAAAAGACGTCCGTGCTTTCTTTAAATGGGACACCAAATACGCTAAGTTGTTTAGGAAGCGTTTTGGTTTGCATTGGGTGGAAAGGTATTTTTTTTAATGGCTTTCTTAATTGTTAACTTTGGGGGTTATAGTAGTTATATATAATATATAAAGCTTAGAAAATAAATAAAATATACAAAAGCTTTAAAAAATAAGCTGTTTTAATTAACCTTTTGCTTTCTTTTCCACACACATGGCATTCCGATCATTCCTACATATGTCTTTATTTATTATAAACAGTTGATATTAGCATAATTTGTATCTGTTTATATCTACTAGTGGTCGCCCAGTGGTCGACATTCGACCGTAATTTTATTAAGGCTGCACGCATTGTATCCTAAGCAATGAAAAATTAAAAAAGGTGAGTTTGGATTGGCATTGACAGATGTCGGCCGCATTAAAGACAAACAATACGTGTGTGTCAAATACATAGAGTGTGTGTCAAGTACATGGTAGTGTGTGTAATGTTGTTTTTGTTGATTTAATGTATTTTTTAAGCATATTTAAAAAAAAATAACATTCGGATAACCTTCTCTATATGAACTGTAAGTGTGCAAAATTTCATACTCCTCCGTTCGCGCAATTTTTGTAAAAACGGGTACAAAGTTTTTGCTTCACGTATTAATATATAGTAGATGTTTTTCTCATTTATTTATATATATATAAAGGTACCATTACCTAAGTAAGAACTAAATGCTAAGTAGGTTTTTTGTTTAACAATTATATTTTTTATACTTTTTCTTCATTGCAATCTTCTTTGAATAAAGTTCACATGAAGGTATGTTTGTATTATAGTCTGTCTAGTCTCTGATTACAAGCTTTTTGTCGATACGTACTTATAAGTGGATTTTAAATCAGCTAACAACCTTGCCGTATTTGTACATCAACCACAAGTAGGTACATAAGTACGTGACATTACAAAACAATAAAACTATTGAGCGGCATACCAACCGTTGGTGCGTGAAACCACAAAATAAGGAGACTGCAGAATGTAAGCTTCATACAAACGCGGTTGAGCAACGCACGCATAGACAACCTCTCACGGACGCAGAATCTCGCAACAGATCCATAGCTCACACCAGTCCGGGTGTAGGTGTTGGTCTGGTGTGGAAGTAAATATGTCGCCATAACATCAATGTTTGTAGCATTGTTGTGTTCCGGCAGCTAGAGATAAGATAGCCAGTGCCTCACTAGTTGAGGATCCCGGGTGAAGTGCGCTTCCATCATTGGCCTTATCATCACTTAACATCAGGTGAGATCAAGGCACTGCGCTTACCAGTAAAATATAAAAAAGATAAATTTAAAAAAAGTGCCTTGAGCACGACAAGTATGAAGCTTGCCTTCTGCAGTCTCCTTATTTTGTGTTGAAGCCGTGTCAATAGGCTCAATTAGCGACCACAATTTCACAGATCGCTTTGGCCAATTACGATCGTTTACCGACGAATCGATTCTTAGAAATAAATTGCGGAGTTTTGCATTTGATGGACGGTGCATGCCCCAATTTGTAAGTCAAGGCTGTGCAACCTGCTGGAATATAATTGAGGATTTAATTATCAATTAAATCGAGATAACGGTTACTTTTTTCATATTTGACCATGTATCCTTTTGTATGTGTTACTATTGTGTTGTGCAGGTCAATAAATGTTCTTTATTCTTATTTTTTCCGGCCGAAAAATTCCGAATAATCAATAATTATATTTTTTAAAGTTTTAAATTTCAGAGGTAGTAAATTTTGGGGTAAGAATTAATGGGAAAGGCTTGTCTTGTCCGTGTAAGACAAGAGACTCATAAGTTGATGAAGAAGAAGATATGTGAGAAAGGGAGGACCAAGAAAAGATGAATAGACTGTGTGAAAAAAAAGAAGCAAATGTTGAGATGAAGGATGATCTAGGTGAATAGAAGAGGAAAACATGTTGTTCCAACCAAATAAGATTCGGAACAGGGTATAAAAAACTATACATGCGATGCGACACACAGGAGTAGAAGCGGGGCCAGGGAGGGGCGAGGAAAGTAATTTTCGACCGCTCACTCATCACATCAGGTATCGTTGATTCCTTGAAGAAAATATTAGACAAGATAGGTAGGTAGTAAAGAAATAATAAATTTTTGTTTATTTGTTTGATTGATCGCAGAGAAAAGAAGTTACTTTTTAAAGATAATTATGTTTTTGTTTTTATGTTAAAGCTTTTATATAAAGTATAGTAGATACCTACGATTTTTTTTTCCGTCCCGATTTTTTTACGTTGAGGTCCCGTTATTTAGAAAACAGATCTGGCAACACTAGTCACGGGCTAAACCTCATAAAAGGGTATGCCTATACTAACGGACACTCTTTAAGAACTATCTTTATATACGTATAATTCTTCTGTACGTGTGTTTGTCACCTAACCCCTTCTAAACGGCAGGACCGATTTGGATAAAATTTTGTGTCTATATTTCACTGGGTAACTGGATGGTTTGAAAAAACAATTGGACCCGATAGGTGGCGCTTCAGTAGGGGTATATCACGGGATACGGGTGTTCTCAAGCAGACGAAGTTGCGAGCGGGCCACTAGTGTATATATAAAATGGAACGCGAAACTTCATCATCAGCTCATGGATGGATATGGAGAACGGGCCATAAACCACCACGCGGGCCCAGTGCGGATTGGTGGTTGTTAACGACTGCTAATGCAGCCGGGACCAACGGCTTAACGTGCCTTCCGAAGCACGGAGGAGCTCGAGATAATACATTTTTGGTCACCCATCCGATGACCGGCCTTTGCGAAAGTGGCTTAACCTCAGCATTCGCCGACCGGGCGCGTTAACCACTGCGCCATGGAGCTCCGCGAAACTTTAAAAGTGTATAATTCTATACAAATCTATATTAAAACTTATTTTAAACAACATATTGGCCACATGTTCACGTGAGATCTTAAGAGCAACCATTCGTCATGTAAAGGCGATTTTATTAAATCGATTCTCGATCGATGGCTCATTTCTGCTGATTGATCGCTGACCTGCACATTGCACATGGTATTCGTTGGCGCCACTGCATTGCGAAATCATTTGTGCATTGCACTGTACTTGCTCAACAAAAAAAATGCTTGAGACTCTGTCTGACATGTAATACTGATTAATGGATAGAAGTCGCTGTATGACGATGAAATAGTGTGAGTACTTAGTTAACGGACAATGATTGTTTTTGACGAATACCCCAAACCATATTTATATCGAATAAGCCTTTAACGTTTGTTGGTTGAAAATGAGGCACAAGGTTGCTTAAGTATTCTGACACGAATGTAATTTAAGTCACGTAATATTCTTAGATTATGCATGTTTCGTCTTCGTCGTCGAGTCATGAGGGTCGTGACCACCAATAGCAACATTACCGTGACATCGCGGAACAGGGCTCTCCAAGAGGTCCTATCCAGGGCTAGACGGATAGCCGCCTGCGTGTTGCATTTCATTTTCAGAATAGCATCCGTCCACCGGGAAGGCGTTCTTTCTCTGCTTCTTCAACGTGTTTAATAACATTTGACTTTTTTTTTTCAATTTATGTAACACCTTAAACGCCGCTTGACCGACAAACAATTGAATTTCTATTGTGTTTGGGCCCGGTCAACCTGTTAACATTTTTTTCATTACATGTCTTATCAAAGGTGTTAAACAAAATGTTTTTCTAAGTTTTACTTTACTAAGTATACATTTTTATTTACATAAGTGTAGTTATTCTTTACACATTATAATATTATGTTAGAATCGTTTACGCCTCCGATTTAATAGTCTCTTAACTCTAAGCTAAGCCGGGAGGCAGTCGTTGTAAAGCGATGAAGCTACCAAATTGTAACTTACAATCATTACAAATTGTATGTTTAATGTTTATTTACTTTCTATAGTGTTGTAATAAAAGTATGATCAATCTATCTACAAGTATCAAAGTAGTTCGTCCGCTGTGCAATTGGAAAAGGCTTACACGTCCGTCGGTTGCATGTCGGCGTCAGTTATCAGATGCATCTGAAGATATGCACAATCACGAATGCATTGGCGATAGAGCGAGTTGTCATATAATAAGGAGACCCCAGAAGGTAAGCTTGAGACGACACCTCACTTTGAGAACATTCAAAAAGGCTAAACCTTACCGGGATTGTCATAAGGTCGAAAATACGTAGCGCCTGTGACAATTAAGACCGCAAATTAACAGAATGTAAAATTATATTTTTTTTAATTTATTGGTTTTATTTATCAAAATATGCAGCAACGAAATTACAAATATTGATGTTATCAATATATATGAGTGGTTTCCAAGGATATAGATTAAGTAAATTTGTTGTAATTTCAACAATAGTGATTTTTTAGTGGTGTTTTCGAAAATAATTATGATCATGTCAAAATAATTTAATCGTGTATTTGAGCTAACAAATTCAAGATACAGACATGAATTTACGTATATCAACATTTCAGATTCGTTAGTCATATAGCTTTAAACTATTCGATGAAAGTTGGTGCATTTTTTCAATGCCTTAATACTAACCGCACCACACACATAGAACTTCTAACGGACACTGAATCTCGAAGCATCTCGAATCAGTCCGAGTGCAGCTCGAGAGGTTCTATGTGTGCGTTGCTCGAGCGCGTTTGTATGAAGCTTACCTTCTGCAGTCTCCTTATTTTGTGGAGGTGCATTGTGCAACTTTTTTTTTTCCTTTAGTTGATGGCTTCGTGCGATTAGCACATTTAGCTAGTGTCAAAGTAATTTTTCTTACAAGTAATACTTAGATAAACAATATTTCTTTCCTGTATGATGATGATGAATGATAATAGAAATGAGAAGTGAGAAATGATATACCCCCCAACCCCTCGAGTATCTCAGTAAAGATGTGGGGCTTTACTGAGTCCTTGGGCGGATTTCTTGAGAGAATTTGAAAAGTGACGTTGCACTGTTTGGTTTCATTTGCCAACACTCATGCACACTACTCACGAACACTCAACGGTTAACAATCCACCATTATTTCACATTAATATTCGACAACACAAATTTTAGAAAATAAAACAAAACCGCAGACATGACTCTTCACTTTCCCGCCAAGAAGTCCAATTGTGCAACTTGTCTGGTGTGGTTGTCGATTTCTTTTTCTAAAACACTTTTAAAATAAAAAGGTTTTATGTGACTATTTGCTTCTGACCTGTGTCGTAAAGCAGGTAATCTCCAGAAGAGGTTTTAACATGCGCATCAGACGTAAATAACTTTAAGAGCGATTAAGTCGCAAATCTGTTATTAAACAACTCATTGATTTGGAAATAACTTGTAAAGCTATTGCTTCAGGTG
Source organism: Eudonia mercurella (assembly GCA_963082485.1). NCBI lineage: Eukaryota > Metazoa > Arthropoda > Insecta > Lepidoptera > Crambidae > Eudonia > Eudonia mercurella. The sequence continues at coordinate 2,265,642 of OY720034.1, read as the reverse complement.
GCTTTCTACGACCTTTTCTTGTAGACTCTCAAATAAGATTCCGATACATTAGCTTTCTTGTCAGGTTTTTCAAGTGTTTGCTTTTAAGCAGATTTTCTGGATATACCTAGAGTAAGCTGAATAGGGATAGGTTTAAGGATCTAATCTCACGTGAGGAAGTCGCTTTTTTCAATCTGTGGTAGGTACCTGATCTAAAAGTGCTTTGCCTTCATCTCACTGGATGTTAAGCGATGGATGATAACACCGAAAATAAAAGCACACTTCACCTGGAAATCAATTACAATTTGAAAAAGTTTTATTTTAAACAAACATAATAATAAGATAATAATTAAACTACTTAAAATTAAACTTATAAAAAGCTATAACTACTACCAACTATAAATAAAAAAATTGCCCCAAATTATTCGTCATCATCAGGCAGAGTGCCCAGTAAGCTAGCTGCATTGCCACGTTGGATAGCAATGCTTATACGCTGTCCCTAGTAAAAACGATAGATAACGACTTATTATTTGAAAAGAATGAGTCAAAAATAATAATTTTAAGTTAACACAAATCAACGAAGTCATCTTCACGTCAGCTTTTAGACTTATTACTGTTGATTTGTTGTAAATTCTAACTGTACAAAAGTAAGGAAAAAATTCTAAAGACTAGCTGTAAAATAAAATAGAATCTACATTTCCATTCCATTCAAACTTCAATTTTCTATTGGTAAATCGAATAACAATTCACCAGTGTGAAAGCGCAATCAAAGTGCTATGTGAAAAGAATTCCCTACAATAATTAAGGGCATTGCTCACTTCTTAATTGTGGCAACTTATCAATGTTTTGTATGGGCGATGATTACGCCATAACATTTCTACTGATGGCATATTTTGTTCTCAAAAGGGTTCTTAATGACTTTATAATGATTGGGCTCACTGTCTCAGTCGATGATGATCTTGAAAGCATCCACTTCCTACCGACGGTTAATGAGGAGATGAGTTTGATAACATTTTTAGTACATTCTGATTCGTATGCAGATAATGTGAGAGGAAATGACAAAGATGTTGTTATTACAAATGCAATTGGAACTTTTCATTCATAGTATATCTTTGGGAAAATCAAAAGTGATAATTTTAAAATAATCACATTCATTATAGCGGTAGATGGACGATTACGTGTCTTCACAGCTCTCAATAAAGAGACCCCTTCAATCAATTATGTACCTACTAGATTCCCGATGAACGCTTGAAAAACGGTAGGCGACTTTGTTGCCACGAAGCCTCAATGTCGGTTGTGGCGGTGACAGTAAATATTAAGTACATGCTTTCCAATGTTTTTTCAGATTTTGTTATTCGAAATTCAAATGTATACCTAGGTTGCTAATGCAAACAGAACCACTCTTGAGATGCATTTTTGCTCCGGTTCCTTTATCTAGTACATTATGGGCGATTTTCCAACCCCCCAAAAAAAAGAAATTAGTTCCAAATGACTTCATAGGTGGCGCTTAGTAAAAAGCGAGTCCATGGAGAGCACGTGTATGGCTGCGTAATATTTATTCCATTGCCTTTTAAAAATAAAAATGAAATAAAATAAAAATTATGGAAAATAGGAATAGGTCCTGAAATGAAAATAGGTACAATTTTTATTTTTTTGGTTGACAAGCTTTTGCTTGAACTTTTGTTCACTCTGTGTACTGCACAATTTATTGCAGCCTCTATGTACGGCTCGGCTTTAATAAAACGCCATCTATCGAGTTTTTTTGAACTAATTTTTATTTTTTTATTTGGGCTGTCAGAAAATCGCTCATTGATCGAAGAGAGACCCCTAAAATGCTTGAGTAACTTACAAGCTAAAGTGCACAATATTACCTAAACATCACATTACAACTCAATTGTAAAATATTATAGTTCAAAAAAATTGCTTTCTAAATCCGTGCTTACTCAAGTATGGTCAAGTGAAGAAAATAGTTTTATACGCTGTAGATATAATCATCATCAGACATACGCAAAAAAAGTTTTTTTTTTATGTTTGTGACGAAGATAACGAATGAAAGTAAAGTAATCCTAGTAATAAAGAAATCATTAAATAATTTGAGAAGAAATAGTACGTCATTTAAGAGGGAAAGCGAACATAAAACATACTCCTTATAATTGCTGTAATAACTTCGTCGTTGATGGTTGACCAAATCATTAAATTAACCATTGAGCTTGTTAAAGTAAATTAAAGTATTTTCTTTATTTTTATAACTAGCTGACCCGGCGGACTTCGTACCGCATTTTTTTTTTAATATAGCCTATGTTACTCTGCGCTAATGTAGCCTTCTAATGGTGAAAGAATTTTTTTAATCGGTCCAGTAGTTTTTGAGTTTATTCGTTGCAAACATACATACATACAAAAATACAAAGCTTTTCTCTTTATAATATTAGTATACTTAGATATCCAGTGGTAGTTACAATATTTTACTTCACCAGGGATAAGCGTTTGCCCTTCTTCGGAATTCATGGTTATGGGGATTCTCAACTGCTAAGTAGCTGGCTATCTTATTTCTGACTATCGGAACAAAATAATGCTACTAATATTGTTAAAATGAGGTAGCTTTACCAAAACAAAAAGAATACAAGAAAAAATGCAGATCAATAATGCTTTACATCTTTAAGAACCCTAACATACCTAATTATCATCATCATCTCATTTTATGTCCCCACTGCTGGAGCACGAGCCTTCCCTATGAATGGACAGAGAGAGACTGAGCTATAAACCACCACGCGAGCCCGGTGCGGATTGGTGGTTGTTAACGACTGCTAATGCACCTGGGGCCAGGCTGTTTAAGCCGTTGTTTTAAGCTGCGTAAGCCGTTGCTTAACGTGCCTTCCGAAGCACGGAGGAGCTCGAGATGAAAATATTTTGGTAACCCATCCGATGAACGGCCTTTGCGAGAGTTGCTTAACCTCAACATTCGCAGACCGGGCGCGTTAACCACTGCGCCATCGAGCTCCTCGCGAACTAATTATACATGCGTGCTATTAAACGACACTAATACCATAGGTCAGGAAAATATAAATATAAATTATTTATCATAGTCTGACAATTAAAAAGTTTCTTGTAATTTCAAATGTAGTGAAATGGAACAAGAAATGTACTTTCGTATTTCTTATATTAGGTCCTTACCTATGAAATTGACGTTTTGTATGAAGATTTTTATAAAATTACATTTTTCATACTAACGTTTTTTAAATTTTCTTAGCATCTATTTATGTTAACACTATAAAAATTGTAGAGTAGTGTGTTTGTTTCACTAGCTAAATATAACAGACATTAAAAAGAAAAAAAAACAAGTCCCTTCAAAGCTACAATGAAACAAAGGTCAATTCCGCGAACAAAAAGAAGTCAATTAAAAAAAATGTGTCGATAAAGACACAAAATGAATAATCATTGTTATTACTGAAACCTAAGTAACATAGTTCTTATTAAAGGTGTATAATAATATTAATAACCGGTATTGATTTTTAGAAGTAATACATCTAATAATAAGTGAGAAAAAACGTCAGATTTATAGGTAAGGACCCAATATTTGATACTGTAAGGACGGTCCGTACCGTATAACGATTAAACCTACTAGAATATTGTAACTAAATTAAAAAATAAGTCTGTTAAACATTTTTAAATCTCATAAGCTTCATCAGTAAGTACAATTAAAAATATGAATTATTTTTCCAAATGGCCATTGGCTGGTAATTAAATTGCGGTTCTAATTAAGAATTTTGTTCGGAGAAAGTAAACCCGATCATAATATAAAAAGTTAATGAAATAGCCACGAATATTAAAAGCCAAATCATGGACATCATAAAACATGACTTGGTGATTTCAATATAGCAAAAAAATGCACAGCAAACAGTTTGTCAATTATTCGCCAACTTTTGGTGATGCCGCGTCATCGGACCACAAAGACATTTGAAATCTATTTACCATTGAATTATATGACGGATCGGAAATATTCAATGGCTTATTTAGTTTTCTTCATTAGCTTTCATCGGCTTGGTGAGTTCAATTTGATTGTATTGTAGATTAAATCTTTCAATTCTTTAAATTCAATGTTGTTATTTTTAGATACATTCTAAAGCGGAAATATGGTTGAAAAAAAACCATAGCTTGAATTAAATAGATAGTCAATACTTTTATTCAAAACTAGCTGACCCGGCGGACTTCGTACCGCGCTTTGACAATTTCCATCATTGAGTTAAATATATATCAATGGTTTCCATGACAACAAAACAAACAAATCATTTTGTATTGGAAAATTAAATTGTCGTTTTTAGTATTTTAAATATATTTTTTTTTAATATAGCCTATATATATGCTACTATATATGTTACTCAGCGCTAATGTAGCATTCTAATGGTGAAAGAATTTTTTAAATCGGTCCAGTAGTTTTTGAGTTTATTCGTTGCAAACATACATACATACTAAAAAACAAAGCTTTGCTCTTTATAATATTAGTATAGATTACATCAAACTTACATTAAAAATTACTTACTAATTTAAATCAAAGTTATAATCTGGCGGTCTTGCCGCTTCAAAATATCTTCCAGACGGCCGGACGAAAGATGTCCTTATATTTACAAAGTCAATTTAAAAGTAATTCTGGTATAATGGTTTGTTTTTATATCATTGTTGTAATCTTCAATGAATATTTGGTTAAAATTAAGTCTACCGAATGAATGAATAATGTTATTAATATTCCTGTACGGTTGAAATTTTCTAATATTCCTTTCTACCTAATTCGAAAACCGATTAAAGTCTTCTGTAGTAATATCTTAAATAGGGCCCCGACAAAATTGCTTTTCTTAAGCCAATAAACTCTTGATTTACAGCCCAATAATTACTTCTCCATTTAGATTATGCCGGCGTGGTCAGATTGAACATCGATTTGGTCAGGATGTGGTGGTAAAATAAATAAAAAAATCGTAAGGAAAAAATAAATTGTTACCTTACTTTAAGCTTACCGTTTAAGCATATCGCTAGCTGGTGGTAGGTTTTTACTCAGAATCCAGAATGGATGATGTTTTACATTAATGTTTGAAGGGTACTACATCCTGGGAAATTTACAGGACCTAAGAGCTGATGCTTTAGGCTGGCGGCGCATGATACCCTTGGAGCAAGCTTCCTTTAGGTTACTGTGTTCTCGATTTCCAGAACACGAGAATTCGTACAGCTTTGAAGTAGCACCTCCTGGTGACAAATCAAATTAATTGCAATTTTGCTATAAATATAGAATGGTGAGCACAACTCGTTGAAAAAAACATATGCTTACACTTATTATCTTACGCAATGAGAATGACAGGTCCGCACAATTAGCCTAGAGCGGCGCCATCCGGTGAGTCATGGCCCCAAGTAACTCCGACGCCCAATACGGGCGTAATGATAATAATATCAGATGTAGCGAACTGGAATCTCATACGACTTCTATGAAATTTTTCCAGGATTTTCTCATGTAAATTGTGGCATTTTATCCCAGTTTCTTCAAAGAACAGCAAGGAGCTCTTTGGCGTTGCGGCTTCGGTTTAAGATCTTGCAAGATAAGACAGTTACGTCCTGTATTTTGGTGAAAATGGGTTTTACAAGATGGGTGTTCAAATGTAATATCTCTCAAGCTTTTCCCTACTTTAGAAGCCGTTGGTACCAGTTGTTGTTGTAAGATGGTAGACCTTCAATACCTGCAGGTATTGGGACAGCGGTAAGTCTGTTGGTCCAACCTTCCCATATGTTTTTGTTCATTCTACTCGTATCTAATGGAGTGTCTCCAAGGTTTTGAGACTACCGTACACATCTCTATATCTTATTTTGATCTTTAATATGTTAATCTATTCAAATATTTCATCTGCAAATATCTTCGTGTCTCCTTATTCATTGATAGCTGTGACGTCAGGGTACAAAGAAACACCTTTGCTGGTGTTACGCAATGTCACCTAAGTCCTGACCGGCTTAAAAGGAAATACAACCTTGCGCCTACTACGCTGTGAGCGCGAACAATCGAGTCGTGCGCGGAAATGCTAATTTCTAAGCAAGTGTCACACTCACGCGCACGGAGTATGTCAGTGGCTGTGTTTTGGCGAACAAATGTTTTTTTTTATTTGCCAGTCTCCTGGTAACTCATCCAGAAAGCTTAAATCAAGAGTCAAGGAAACAGCATCAACAGTCTTACGGAGCTATGAAAATTGAAACACAATTTCTCGCAAATGAGAAAATTTTTAAATAACCTTGTTTAAATACTTATTATGATAGTAGGGATAAACTGTGATAATATAATTTGAAATACATACATTCAAGCTTCTCTTTTAATGAAACGTCATTCTGGCACTTAAGAAAACAAAAAAATATGTTCCAAATTCAAAAAAGTTCAACAAAATACACCATTGTAAAGTCTATGGACTAAAATGGAATAACTGGACAAGATCACGACAGAGCTGCAACCGAAAAAGTGGTAAATGACTTTTGCTTTTGTTACGTTATATGGGCTACTACATCCAATCTGAATAACAAATGAGGTAGCTAGCTTGTTTACAGCGTTACTGCTGGAGCTGTGATAACTCTGTCTTTAGCTAGTTATTGGACCATAAAGTTAGCTGTTTCTAACGAGCTAGGATTGAAGAGGTTTTTTTTATTCACTTACCTACCAGTGATAACTTTCACAAAAGATTTAGCTAATTTCTTATCGTATTTGACTTTCACAGTTATTCGTAATTCATATCGATGTATTATGTTAAAAATATTGAAAAACTCGATAAAAAAATTGAAAAGAATGTTTGTATTTACCCATATTTACTTTCTTCTGCTTAAAATTTGAATCAGAATTCCAATTTTAAGACTTTTTTACCTTTTTTTAATTTAAAAGAGTCTATAAAATACTTTTCTCTTTTTCGAGTAGCTCCTAAGAGTAACCCAGTTAGCGGTGGGTCGGTGGTCCCCGCCCGAGGGGTCGGTGATTGCTCGTAAATCCTACACCGATGGAGATTGTACGTTCACCAGTGTCTGTGTGGTTTGGTAAGCTGCATCGAATCGTTCCGACTCCATCTTTCCTTGCAGTACCTTACGTATAAAGTTTTTTCCAACAAACTGTCTTTTTCTCCTTTATTTTCGTTTTAATAAACCACGACTGAACTATACTATGATAAAGTTTTGTATTTCACGTGTTCTATTCAATGTGTATCTATAATCTTTAGATCGTTGTTTTATATACCTTTCATCTATTATATTATAAAAACGAGGTGCGGTATTTTAAGTCTAACAATGTCTTTTGAGGAATTGTTGCAAATTGAGATATCATGCTGCATTTAATCCCAATCTTCGATTTGGATGTGTATTTTCAATGTTTTTTATTTTTTAAACTAATACCTAAGTCGGTCTGAATTCCAGACCGGTAAGCGCCTGCATTTTTGTATGAATCATCTAAAGACGTGTGCATGCTCTAAAATGAATCATGTGAGAAAACTTATTAGAGATCCTTAAAATTTTATGTTTCGTTTTCTGTTTGTGTTTTGTCCAAAATGAGCATTTGTTTAATATTTCAATGCTTAATGCTATGCTATTTTTTTTAAAGAGAGAGAGAATTCGTAAATGATCGTCCTAAAGTCAAATAGTGCTAAAGTCTTAAGTTAGGCTTTAATAGTTTAACATAATGTGTCATAGATTGATTGAAGAGTTCGATGGCGCAGTGGTTAACGCGCCCGGTCTACATTTGCTAAGGTTAAGCAATTTCCGCAAAGGCCGATCATCGGATGGGTGACCAAAAATGTATCATCTCTATCTCCTCCGTGCTTCAGAAGGCACGTAAAACCGTTGGTCCTGGCCCTGTCTGCATTAGCAATCGTTAACAATCACCAATCCGCACTAGGCCCGCGTGGTGGTTTATGGCCCATTCTCCCTATCCATCCATAGGGAAGGCTCGTGCCCCAGCAGTGGGGACGTTGATGAGCTGGTGATGTGTGTCATAGATTAACAGTCACATTGAGTCTGTGATCTAGTTACTTCTCTTTTTTGTAACTATTCTATTTTTGATTTAGAACGTGATTAATATCAATTGTCAGTTTTGGTCTTGTCGCATTTAGAGAAATTGAGTGACATATAGCAATCCAAGCGTTATGCAATGATTAATGTTGGAATAATTAATATGTAGCAAAAAGTCGATTCAAAAACGAGTTGGCATTATAAGACTACAAATAACCTCCATGGGATGGCAAGACCTAATTAATAAACGAAAATAGTGTTATAATTACTTGTGTGTGATGACAAGTGTCAACATGTGACCGTGCTCAATATTTTTTTATTTAAATGAGAAGACGAAACAGCTTTAAGAGAATTTCTTGTTGCTGTTAATCGCACAGTTGTTTTCTCCTTGGATAAATTATTATAGTAGGTAGCCTTGTAAGGAAAATTTATATTATAATATTATATATTTTGGTAGGATATCTACTAGTCCATACTAAAACATATGCTTTGCCCTGTACTCTATAATAATAAGTATACGTATATATGAATTTCAAAAAAACAAAGCCTAGGCACTGGTTAGAATATTATTTCCAATATCACTTTCAACATTTTTGATTTAGGCAAAAAAATACTTAAAACCTACTTATTACCTTACGGCGGCATACAGCAATAAGGGTGTAAACTACCTTTATAACAATTTATTGAGGAATGCCAATTTTTAGTTAATCAGTTATTTAGCTACAATGCTGACTAATCGATGACCATACCTTGACATTTTGCGTTTCAATACTTTTCGCCGCTTATTCACCTCCTGTGTAGGAGTGCAGTTATTAATATACAACTGAATCACCTCGGTTGCTTTTTACAAAACTTTATCATTTACATACATGGCTTCTTATCCATGTTCGAGATTGCCTTTCACTTTTTATTGAAAATCCAAACGTATGGTGCCGTATTTAGTGTCAGAATGTCTTTTTTTTGTTACGAATATTGTCATGGAGTGCTTGCCCAAATAAGTTAATGGCTTTGTGTTATTGAGAGAACCTAAACGAAAAGTTTAACTTTTTTTTTGAAAGTTTGTTATTAATGCGCTTTTAACACATTAATAACATTCTTATTAACCCATCCAATAATACTCATACTCATAATTATATTTCCAAATAACAATAACATATGCGGACTTAGTGGGCTTTAAGGACTGCTTTATAATGACGACAACGGGGTCCAACGGCTTACCTAAACACGGAGGAGCTAGACATTTTAAAATTCGGTCACCCATCAATTGACCTGACGCTGGCGTTGCGAAAGAAGCTAACCTTGCGAGCACCTCATCTAATATCAATTTAAATATCAGGTGAAAGCATATTATTATTATTTTTTATTTTAATTTAAAATATTAAAAATGTCGCTTACCGCTTTATTCATCAGGGCCGACATTGTCAACCTTATTTTAAATGAATCAACTCAGCATCTAACTAAAAGCTGTTTTGCTCTCAAACTTTACATATAAGGTTACTTTACAACAAATTCTGATACCGATTGACTTGTTTATATCCATAAATTGGCAACTATCAATATTCATAGGTCTAGTTCGGGCAAACTTAATAGATCAATATCTTTAACACGAACATACTGCATTAAAATGTCGTTTATCTTGCAAAATGTATTTTGGTAGTATTTAAATACCGTATGTATATAGGTCCTAAACGCCAATTTGTATGATAATTATATCTGGAAACTCATTCTAGTGTTGTTTAATGGGGTGATTATGACTATACATTTTGCGAATACTATTTAGATCTTGTTCGATCAAGTTTCTTCTTAGGATAGGAAGCTTTTTAAATAATTTTAAAGAAAATTTTGAAAATTTATTTACACACACATAGCGTCCATAATGTCCAGTTTCTGACTGACTAGTTTTCTAGTACAAAACGACACATTATACTAATTATAATATTATTTATTTATCCTTGAGAACCTAGTCACAATTAGTAGCTCTAAAACATATATAAAATTAAATATATAAAAGAAATACATAACTTGTCATCCAGTACATTGCATGAAGTTGACATACATGCCACAGAAGTGACTCTATGGCATTTAGTCTGTCATTTTAAGAAAATATTCCGCTTGGCATTTTAACTTGAACCACGTTTAGACATTATTTACCCAGGTGGCGTACGACTTTTCCAGATACTATGATTGTTTGGCTTAGAGAAGAATTGTGGTCACCGACACTTTTTGAATCATCGCTGAGGTTTTTATGGCTGTGACGTAAATTATTATGACAAACACCTATCTCGCTCACGAAAGATTGGAAACGTACCATATTCTAGTAACAAAAGATTTGCCAAACAGATATACAGATGATATAGTCAATATGGCATCATAATATTATTCAATCCCTACTATGTGATCCACTAATCACCACCTAGAACCACGCTGCGTTTTGACACATTTGATTAACACTTCATACATTTGTCACGTTCTTTAGTAACTTATAATTTAAATATAACTGTATTGTTTTTGTTTCTTCATATTTTTCCTTAAAAGTATTGCCTTTCAGTTCTTTTGTTTTACCAGTAAACTGTTAATTGTAACTTATTCCATTTCGTCTTCAACAAACCGAAGATCAAATTCAACTGATTTATTTAGTTTGTTAAATACACACGTGAAACGAACAAATGAGTGTAAGCAGATTCGTTTTCGAGAATCATATTTCATCTTCCGTGTAAACTTTACAGACCATATTTGTCATTTCAAAAATAGCTCATTCATACTATATGAAATATATTTCCTTATGCATATGTTTATTTTGTTAACGATGATTAACGGCGGTATTGCAAACCAGGTACGTCCATAATTCTTTGAACTGATTTGTTATAGCTTTATAAAAATCCCACTAAATCAAAATAACGATGACCAGATGGTACAGCCGAACGGTTTTGATCGTATAAGAACATTTTTTGCCTTTACAAAAGTTTTGCAGTCCCCTTTTTCTGTTTATTGTCTTTAGGGACTTTTGTCATGAAGACGACGATGTCAGACTACCTTTAATGCCTCATTTATTGTTGTCTCTTTTATACACTAATTAAGTTGTTTAACTAATATGAAAGTATAGTATATAAATAGTATTTATAAAATAAATGTTAATATTTTTTTTAAAAATTAACAATTGGACAATCATCTGAAAAAAAAATATAGAAACTAAAGTCTCGTTAGCTCAGTTGGAAGAGCTGTCACCTGGATTGTAAAAGGACGAGAGTTCGAGTCCAGCCTGGGGCATGTTGTCTTTTCAAGTCCTGCTTTCAGTACTCCTGATATACTTACCTACAATTGTATACGACTACAGCATAAGAGCAGTAAATGAAAAAACCTGCCCAAATCCTCTGGTAGCTAAAGTTATCAAAAAAAGTGTACATTTTACTTTTAATATGTATTTTTCCTTGACTTTGAACTAATGTCGTTTTTTTTATTTACAGGTAATTATCCAGATGTTTTTCTTCATTAGCGCCAATTTCAAAATGTGGTAAGCTTTAAATAAAGACAAAGAAGAAAAATATTTTTAATTATTTTTTAAACTTTAGTCAAATAAAAAAAACAACAACATAATTGTAACAAGCAGCTCACTACTGCTCACTTTTAGCATAAGTTGTAGCATGTAATAGCAATATATTTAAGTTTATCTTTTAAGTGAAATTGTAATTTCTTGAGACAATAATTAATATTCTCTAAACCTACCTAAAAAAGACAAATCAAATCGCTCTTTTTGCATGAAAACATAAAAGTATGTCTACTTTATCCATAAAATTGTCATACTAGTGACAAACGTTCGCCTTCTTCCTTTTGACACTTGTAACTCCATATAACCCGTACTTTACCGACCCTGAGTCCTTAGTTAGTATGCCTCTACGTCCAGTATGTTCCGTATGTTCCGTCAGAGATAAGGTAACCGGTTCCTTAATAGTTGAAAGTTCCAGTGAAGTGCGCTTCCACTATCGGCCTTATCATCATCTAACATCTGATGAGCTGAAGGCAAAATGCTTACTTGCAGATGAATAACAAAAAACCCATCAAGACAAGTTCCGTGCTTACCGCTACCGGCTAGTAAAAGATACGATAAATGGGATCGCAGAATAAATACTCATAAAATTCGCCATAAAATTATTCTAAAGTCCTCCTATACATCAGCCTGGAGCCGATTCAACTAAGTTAGCTAGCTATAAGGGCACCTTTAAGAAAATCGTCGATAAAGCTTAAAGTAAATTCAGTATAAATGCGCTTATCTGCGCCTCTACTTATGGTATTATCGGCTAAGGTGGTGCTAAAGTAAATGAAAAAAACGGTAATTGGCAAGAGTTTATCTGACACTAGGTCTAAGATATCTTTATCCGCAAAGGTGTGAGTGTAAATAGTGTTTTTTTTTATTCCGTTATTTCATAATTAACCTATAAAGTCCCTGTCTGTGAAAAAATCACATCCTAGCAACAGCATCCTACCATATCCTTTTTACGGAGTAATAACTGTGTCTCAGAAATTCGTCATGTGTGCAAGAAACGTAAAATATCTAAGTCAAAAAAGCTGCAAGATTTCTTCAAAAGTTAAAGTTTTTTGTTTGTGACTATCGTATTTTGTATTGAACTAATTCCAACAAGTTGTCATTCGAAAAGGTGGCAGCTCTACTTATATCACAGAATGCTTATATCTCAATTTCGTGGCAATCCGGTACCATACAGTTGAAATCGTAAAAAGGTTGGACATTAAATATTAAAAATTACAAAAAAAACTTACCAAACTGGGCCAGCTACATCTTAAGCTCGTTAAGAGCAAGTTTTACTCTGCTATAAACTTAAGAATTTCATACGCAACAGTCACTTTCACTTGAGATTATATTTAAAACCATACAAGTGCAGCAATTATAGTTCACGTACCTATAATCGGTGCGGTTGGTATCAGTAGGTTTACTTTTTGTCTATGTCTAGAGCAGCGTGACGTCAAATTATTCAAAGACAAAAGTACCAGTGGACCTATAGGTCCACCGGAGCCTATAATATTTAGTTCGAATTACTTTTAAACCCTTTAGTGGGTGAGCAGAGTAGGATCTCCTCCAAATCACCTTAACCATTATCTTTTATTGGTTTTATGGGTCTGAGAGTGACAGTGAAGTTTATAATCTCGTAGTAAACAGAGCTTGACACATGACAGCTGTCAGTTGTGTTTGGCGTATGTTATTTGGCAATTGAGTTTGACAGCTGTCAGCTCTCTTATTGTTTTTGAAGTTAACTGCTATTTAATTGTGCCCAGCCAGTAGCTCGGAGTTTATTTTACTACTGAACACCGTCAGGTCTAGACGTGCCTACTGATACGCGATTGCCACTTATCAAGAATCTCACCTGAATCTCTGTCATATACATAATTGTCTGCCTTATTCTGAATCTTATCTATATTTACTGCGTTTTTTGCCATCATCACTCACACAGCCGATTAATTTTTTCTTCAATCTTTCTTCTTTGTCACATGTACATACGAGTATAAAAGGAACCGAAAAACTTACATTACATTAGACAAATTTATTTCTAATTACACTTTTTTAAATTTATTTTTAAATATCCAATTATGTCCTCATCACGAAATAGCTTAATAGTCCTCAATACACCATTAAAGAAATGTTATCAACCACATACATATCATGGTCATCATCTTAGGCAAAAGACGTCCACTGCTGATCAAAGTTTTTCCCCAAAATTCCACAACCAACGCCCGGTTTGTACTGCTCGCATCCAGCGGCTTCCCGCGACCTTCACCAGATCGTCGGTCCACCTTGTTGGAGGCCTGCCTACTCTGCGTCTTCCGGTGCGCGGTCGCCACTCAATTAGACATGGTACTTAAGAATTAAATGAATGGTTACTTAACTTGGTAACACTATTTATAACAACCACTTATCTAAATGCCTTAAGAGACATTTTCTATGCAACCGTAATGAAGGTTTTATAATTACCAGTGTATTTAGAGTATTAGTCGCGCCATTTTACAGGCTATGTAGACCAATGATATCATGACATTCTCAATTCAATCATAATTATGCGATATGACAAGCTGTTAGCTTGAAAACAGCTAAATTGGCGTGTTAAAGATATTATAATGTATTATATATATTGCCCTTGCGCTATTTATCATCTATAACGATAAAAATATACTGATATAATATACTCGTTCACGAGCATGACGATAAAGAGCCTTATTTTTAATTAAACCTACTTTAGGAAACGGTCTTACGATCACTATATACTCAGATTTTACAGGCACAGTCGGCTAAAGCTATGCTTTAAGTAGAATTCGTAATCAAATTAAACAATTCAACAAGGCCCATTGACATTGACGTTGTTGGTGACACAATGACAATTAAATGTTTATTGTTTACATATTATTGTGTACACCGTTTGTTAACCCAAATAAAGAGAAAAAAAATAGGTAGTATTTTCCTAATAAGTGTATGTAACTTGGCTAATATAAAAACCTTTATCAGTGTCAGTAATTATCATGTAGTATTATTATATGCATCTGCGTGTAACACTTGTATGACTTATCTATCTTAATCTGTTAGAGGTCAATATAATAAGTTACAACGTATTTTTGGCTTTACCCTATTGAGTTTTAGAAGTAATACACTTATTAATGAGTGAGAAAAAAACGAAAATTTCATAGGTAAGGACCCAATATTTAGTATCAAAGGGAACCTGTTTACAATTAGTCCGACCCATAAATTCATAACACACTAAATACCTATAGATTTTTCTACAATATCATTTAAAGCTGGGCAAAAATCATGAAAACGAGTGGCGGCTCTTAGTTGATATCTTATAGTTTATCTAAAGTATTATACCTCTAATTATGTCTAAACAATCACCAATGTCTTAACTACAAATCGTCTGTCTCACATTTTTCGATTTATCGAGCAGTTTTTTAAATTATTATGTTTTAAATTAACACGTTAAATTCCCCATACAAAATTAAGATGGCCGCGCGGCATCAAATAAATATGGACGAAGACATTTCAAATAAAATATATGACACCTGTCACTTACGGACGGCACACCCTTAAATTATACGACTAATGTTCACTTCTATTGTCACTTCTATTCAACATTAGCTATTCTTCGATGTATGTTGGTGGCTCTGTTGTTCTGCGAATCTCGTCACTCGATCCTGCAAGACACGTATGAATAATACTTAAAAACAATGTACTAGTGAGCTAGAACAAAAAACCGTGGGGCGTGCGGTACAAAGCGCTGGCATAATTGAATAATTCCGAGCTATTAGGGCCAGTGGATAGCTGTGTAAAGTGATAGTAGGTGTGTCTTTGACCTCGGTAATAGAAGATACAATCACACTGAAAATAGAACAAGAAAAAAGTCACCATTTCAGCATTGGGGGTAACAAAATGAAATGAAGGGCATGTCATAAACTATAGAATCAAAATGGACCGAATAGTGGAAAATGCGGTATTCTGTTTCTCAGTATTCATAAATTCGAAATTCAAAACTTTTACTTAATTTAGGCTATAAATAGCTCTTATGAACGACATTATGCCATCAGTTCGTAAGTCTACTCTGGGCGGGAGATCTTGTAGGTACTGAGAAGAACCGGCAAGAAACTCAGCAAGGTCATTTTTTTTTCTCCCTTACTGCGTCAACATATTGGAAAATGCCCTATCATAAAAGGACATCAAAACATATAAAGAATAAGATAAAGGACAACCACAACATGAAAAAAAGGGTTGTATTTAATCGATCACCAAACTAACTTAACCTAACCTAAAAAATACAAAGTTAGCAAGCACGTAAACTACTATTTAGATGCACTTAGCATTTTAAGTGCTAGCCTACTATTTTTTTGTGGATCAATTTATTATTTCTCAAAAAAAAATATACCTATCTAAGTTTGCAAACATACATCAGTTACTAGTTTCATCGTCTTACAAACCTTGAGATTTTAAAATGGAAAATGCTAATGAGAATTATTTCCAACATCGGTTAACAGAAGGAAATAAAAAGACTTTTACTAGTTTGACAACACACAAGTCAAAGCCTAGTGTTGTATGAGCTTACTAGTATAGTGGTAGCTTTCTAGTAGCATGCGGACTTGTTTACCTCCTAAGTGCTAAAAAACGTAAGCCTCCAAGTAAAAAGTAAATATCTCTTCGAATAAGTAATAACGCTTTAAGCAAGCACTGTGGGAATGTTCGTGTAACCCAACGAGGGTCAGACAAAAGGACATAACAAATAAACGGTACAATTGACGTAACAAGGAGTAAATTTAGGAGTCTACATTAGCTTTTGTGTGAAAAATAATACTTATTTAAAAATTGTCCGAAAAATTTACTTACTTTTTGCAAACGCAAAGAGGAGTTTCTTGATAATTGTTGTTGTTTATGGTTCTCCCTTAAGCAACTTAA
This sequence comes from Eudonia mercurella, assembly GCA_963082485.1. Taxonomy (NCBI): domain Eukaryota; kingdom Metazoa; phylum Arthropoda; class Insecta; order Lepidoptera; family Crambidae; genus Eudonia; species Eudonia mercurella. The sequence goes on along the minus strand of OY720034.1, from coordinate 2,249,219 downwards.
AAAAGCGTTTATTTATTTATTATTTATTATTTATTTGGCTTTTCAACAATGTGTACACCGTTACAATACAATTTACAAAAAACCAAAAACAAATGAATATCCTAGTGACACATAAATTACAGAAAAGCGCCACAGCACTAGAAATTGCTCAAAAATATAAGTTAAATAGGTATTAATACATAGAATTACTGTAAATTACACATTATATACACACGAAAAGGATTAAAACCTCCTTTCTGGCGAGGAGCCAGGTCCACCAGGCTATCTACTTTTTATTTAATAGATACTTATACGATCTGGCCAAGGTCGCGGGAAGCCGCTGGATGCGGGCAGCGCAGGACCGATCGGTGTGGCGATCCTTGGGGGAGGCCTATGCCCAGCAGTGGGCGTCATATGGCTGATGATGATGATGATGATGATACGAAGCCAAGACACTTAATTGTTTTTTTATAACTTCTTCTATTTCCTTAGTGTCTCGTGTGTTGTGTTGTTTGTTTTTCATTTTTTCTTACTTTTATAGCTTTATCGGTGTTACTTTATATTATATTCCCATGTGCCTCGAAGGTGTTGACATAAATAATTTCAACTCGTGTATCCTGACAAACGACACGATCTTGTAAAGAGAAACATGGCGTAATAACTTCAAGCCATTAATATTACTTTAACATCACAATATGACATTTAACAACACGCGAACTACAATATGAACACGACTGCTCTCTGTATAAAATTATAATTATGTAAGTTTTTTATTAATAATAAATTACATTCATCCTCCTTCAGCTTTAAATTTTCTAAAAAAATTGTCACATATAGTAATCGAAATTGTTAAGCAATCTTCGCACAAGTATTTATGACATGAGATGGGGTGACCCAAAGTACCCAATCAATTGGTTCTATCAAGCATTTGTAAAGCTGATAGCCTGCCCGACTACATAAATAGCTAAAAGTCCAACTAAACCAATAAAATAAAAAAAAGTTAATCTATATTTACGATAATTCAAAGTGTGCTTTATTAACAAGACTATTAAGTTGATTGTATTTTACTACTAACAGATTGCAGTAGCAATAAACTGTAAAAGACTTTTAAGGTAAACAGCAAAAAGGTTTTACCACACGCTGTCTACAAATCTCGTTTTCTTAAACACATATAAAAACTGCACACAGTATATATCAGAACACCTAAGTTGCAGCCTCGATATTCACAGTAAATAACCGATGTTTTGCACCTAATGCCAGCCATATACTTGTCAACCCCGCCTCTTAGGCTAGTGTTGTACCAGATAGGCTTAATAAGTGTAATCGATACTCGATAACTCGATAAGTAGGACACCGAGTAAATAGCAGGAACTAGAGATCTGGCCGCATGATTTTACAAATTGCTTTTGATAACTTCAATAATAATGGTGTGTTCGGAAATTAGATATAATTATAACGGATACTACCATTATTTTGTGCACATATATAACTAAAAGTGCTACTGCACTGCTTTTTATTGGCAATTATTTTAGCATAAACATTTCCGAGAGTACTCTTTTCATTAGAACAAGCTATAATTATTTTGTTTTAATAAATAACAATTGAAAGTTTACATACAACAACGACCGTTCCAATTTTAAACGCTGAGAAATTAAAAAGTATTTTTCAAGAAAAGAAAAAAAGAGCCGTCTTAAAAACAGTTTGCGCAATGGTGGTAGTACGTAATCCCATAACAAATGACAGGCGCACAATCTCGTCACATCGGCGGAGGTTGTATACGGATTCACGCTCAGATCCAGTTATAAATACATAAAGCAAGCGTTCCGAGAAGCGAAATGTTACTTCGCACTAATAAAGTACGGCTCTTTTTGTGGTGGCGTCGAGAAAAACGATCTCCGGTGAAAGGGGAGGATGTAGAGTAATATGATACTGGAAAAACGTCTCATCGCGATATTGTACGCATAATTTCTGTACGTGTGTATTTCGTTTATTGTGGCCGGTATAATGCGACACGTTGGCTCGGAACGCGGACATCTCTTGTTCTTGTTTTTTTTGTGAGATATGACGGTATCCGACCCTAGGTTACTTCTACATGACGTGAGAAATATTGCTGTGCTTTTAGTACTTTACAACTGACCAGGCCAAATTGTTTTCAGCGACTTCTTTATGAGAAGTATACATATACACGCGACTTTGACGTCTTATAAGCATTTATTTTGTGACACCAAGAAAGTTTAAAAAATATAATTTTAAAGATGTCTTATTGCCTTACAAATAAACAAAGAATAAGGAATATTTATTCCGTATTTTGTTCCTGTCATGAAAACTACTTTTTAAATTTATTAGAGTAAAAGAGATAAAACATGGAATAACTATTCCTTATTCTTTGTTTATTTGTAAGTTACTAAGCCTTGTGGACCCAAGCATGTGTGGACGACTTACCAGATGCCATTAGGAGACTAAATCGGGATTTGGAAGCGATTAATGACTGGTCTCGTGGGTTTGGTGTGGCCGTAAATCCTACAAAATGTCAATCGATACTCATTGGCAGCCAGCGATTGATAGGTAAGGTGGGAAGCCCTCTTGAGCCAGTTGTTTTCGATGGAGCAGTCATACCTCTTAGCACCAAAGTTAAAAATCTTGGTTTACATCTCGATGCTACTCTCAGCTGGCACTCGCAGGTTGCCAGTGTGAGTCAAAAAGTTACCTGGACTTTGCGCTCCTTGAATCGTTTAAGGAATTTTTTACCACATAAGACGAAGATAATGCTTGTGCAAACCTTAATATTTCCGTTGATCGACTATGGTGACGTGTGTTATTATGATCTTAATGCTGACTTGCTTGATAAGCTTGACAGACTACTCAACAACAGTATCCGATTCATTTACAATTTGAAGAAGTACGACCACATCTCGCAGTTCAGGTCGGAGCTGAAATGGTTACCTATTCGCCAGCGAAGACATTTACGGGCCCTAACCACACTGTTTTCGCTACTAAATTCTTTTAACGCTCCTTCTTATCTTGCTCCCCATTTTCAGTACCTCTGCTCCTCTCATAGTAAAAATCTCCGGTCCTCAAATAATCTTCTCCTTCTCTGTCCCGCTCATACTTCTGGCTTTGTTCATTCTTCCTTTCACATCCAATCCATTCTCCTGTGGAACGCGCTGCCTCTCGAAATCAGGATGGCTACGAGTCGTGACGCTTTTAAAAAGAAAGTCCGCGAGCTCTTGTTTGATAGAATCATGGCAGAATCATCTCAATAACTTCCTACTATATAGAATTATGTATTTTATGTATGTTTATTTATTGTAGTTTATGTATTTACAATACACTTTATTATATGTTTATGTATAAATAATATTTATGCATGTATTATATACTTACTTTCACTTATTCATTTATTATACAAATAAATTGCACCTGCCAATGTTATCTCTGCACCACCCTATGGTTGACTGGTAGAGAATGCCTCAGGCATTAAGTCCGCCATGTAATAGTTGTGTTGCAAAAGTTTAAATAAAATAATAAATAATAAATAATAAGCCTTGTTGGTTGTAAAATAAACAAAGAAGTTGTATCGTGTTTTGTTTCTTTTACTCTAATTCGAAATGACGTTTACATGACAGAAACAAAACACGGAATAACTAACTATTCTTTGTTTATTTGTATGGAACTATAAGTTTAATAGTTTTTTTATTTATTATTTAGGAAGAAATTGCTTTTTAGCGATAAGGCTGCCATTTGTACTTCTTCTTGTATTGTCCTCTCTAAGTCTTTTGTATGGTGTACAATAAAAAGTATTTTCATTTCATTCATTCATTCATTTCATTTCATTCATTCATTCATTTCATTTCATTTCTTTTAATAATTTTCAGTTTTCTCAGTCAGTAAGTGCGATTTTGTTTTTATATGCATACGTAGTTTGAAGTATAAATGTTAAAGAGCTTATCTCTTTGTTATTAATGAGTTTAATTTAACTCGTAAACACGAATACGGTGTGTAAATTATGTAATCGTTAAAAAATCCAGATACTTTCCGTTTTACAACTCTCATATTATATATTAACAATAAAATAATTTCATTCAATTAAACAAATTAGCTTAATAACAATTAATTCCTTCCGACAGTATTGATTTGTTGTTTTTATCAAAAGATAAAAAGGAAGAAACAGAGCTTTTTATAACTTACGTAAATCTTTCAAATGGAAATATACGCGAAGTAGTTGTCACTCAAACTACTTAATTACCAATTACAAACTGGTAAACAAACATTGATGTTATGACGGACATATTAGAATAAAATGGTGGTAGCTAGCCAGGCGGACTAAAAAGCCCTACAACCAACCAAACCGAGTACACAAAAATGTACTCCTCGCTGGAAGTCGAACCCGGTGTCTCTAAGTGTGTGGTAATAAATGAGCTTCTCCCTGCTTCTTAGGCACGTGAAGCCGTTCCTCCGGTTTTTGTCTTAATGTAGTCATTAAAATCCATTATTTATTTATTTATTTCTATAGGTACACAAACAGTTTATGCATGAGTACTACATAATAGGTTAATCTTATTAGCTAGACGGTAATCCAAAACGAGTGTACACTGCATAACATTGACATTTAACCGCCTCTGTGGTCTACTGGTTAAGACCGCCGGTTTAGACCCAGAGGAGGGTCCCGGGTTTGATTCCCACCGGGGGGTACATGTTTGTGTACTCGGTTTGGTTGATGGTAGGACTTGTTTGTCCGCCTGGCTAGCTACCACTATCTTATCTAAATATGTCGCCATAACATCAATGTTTGTAGCATTGTTGTGTTCTGGCAGCTAGAGATAAGATAGCCAGTAGCTCACTAGTTCCCGGGTGAAGTGCGCTTCCACCAATTGGCCTTATCATCACTTAACATCAGGTAAGATCAAGGCACTGTGCTTACTCGTAAATAAAATTTAAAAAAAAAGATTTTGAATATACTTACTTAGATTGAAACGTGTTACAACAATAAAACTGCAAATAAACTGCATTGGGCCAGCGTATGTAAATCCCAGATCCTACCACTAAGACGTTTTTTAAGCTGATGATGATGATGAATCACTCATTTACTAAACTGTTCCCCAACACAAATATTTAGTTCTATAAACGCTATACGCGATAAACGGCCAACAAGTTTTTACAATCCCAAGACCACGGATCGTATATCAGCTACAATGTATGCACGGTATGCCCTTACTGCCCTTTTTATTCCAACTGCACTTTACTACTTTTCTTGATTACCCAGCCCTACCGCATTAGTGGCATGAATCAGCTTACATGACTTTGTGCGCATGAGCAAATGCGCGTTTATGGCGACACAGTGTATATCCTTCAGTTTGAAGTGCGAATCTTGATGGTGTATCACATACCTGCTTTTTTAAAGCTTAACGAAAATAGATGGATACATAGATAAATACTTTATTGTTAACATATACATGAAGAATGAAAAGCTTGTTGGCGCAGTGGTTAACGCGCCCGTTCTGCGAGTGCTAAGGTTAAGCAACTTCCGCAAAGACCGGTCATCGGATGGGAGACCAAAAATGTATCATCTCGAGCTTGTGCTTCGGAAGGCACGTTAAGCCGCTGGTCCCTGGTCCCTGGTCGTTAACAACCACCAATCCGCACTGGGCCCGCGTGTTGGTTTATGACCCGTTCTCCTTATTCCACCCATAGAGAAGGCTCGTGCTCCAGCAGTGGGGACATAAAAATGAGTTGGTGATGACTATGAAGAATGCATCAATTTTTGCTAAATTATCATATGAATGTTCTAAGGATGTTCTATAAAAAAAAACACAAATGTTGAAAAAATTTCCACGAGCAGGATTTGAACCTGCACCCTTCTGACCTTCTGGTATTTTTTGCATGTTATTTGTACAAAAAGAATTGTATGAACGCGACCTTTAAAGTTAAGTGGACACATTACTTTGAGTTTATCGTTAAGATTGAGTTAGGCAAGCTATAATTAATATCGTTAAATGGAACGTAATTTCAAACATTCATCATAGTCGATCAGGGCATAGAGAAAGTTAAATCATTAATGCATTTGTGCTATAGGTAGCTTAGTTTACGTAACAGTAACACGCATAATATATAAACAAAATATACTCGTAACACAAAGTTTTGGTTTTAAATGTAAATTTTTTGATGTGTAACATCTTTCCGCTCGCTTTCGATATAAACAATTTGTGGGAGTGATTTCGTGAAATGGGACGGAAGTATGTGTAACAGTGTAACAGGAAGTCGGGGAAGAGCGCAAGCGCGCGCCATTTTGTAAATTTAAAATCGATATTATGAACATGACATATTATTATTATATGTGACATATTGTCTCATTTGAATATCAAAGGTCATTTTGATATGTCAAATGTCTTATAATGAGTATTTATTGCATTTATTTTATAATTATAAAATTATGTAATAACCTGACCCATTTTTTTTACAATATAATGTTAAAATTGTTTATTACTAAGGTAGATGTTAAATGTTACACATCATATGCGACTATTGTGAGGCTCGCTCGTTTTTTTTATTACAATAAGGTAATACACGTGTAAGGTATCCCCCGTGTGGTGCATGGGTAAAGAATTGCACCACCCCATCTCTTCCCGTGGGTGTCGTAGAAGGCGACTATGGGACTATTCCAAGAGATGGGCAGCAGCATCTCTCTGTGATTATTCTCACCTTACTGCGATCGCCAACCCGCCTGCCAAGCGTGGCGATTATGGCAAATTCCCCTCAAAATGGTTTATCCTTGAGGGAGGCCTTTGTCCAGCAGTGGACGTATTTTTGGCTGAGATGATGATGATGATGATGAAGGTAATACACATGCCTGTACAGCCGGCTACCACAAACTGTCAAATTTCTTTAATAGACTTTGAACTTTATGTAGACGTCTTGATGGTTGATTATTGATTGAAGAAATTTTATAGTTTTGGGTAAGTTGATTGCAGGTCTGTGTACCTATGGCAGCGTAAGTGGCACCACTGTTCGTCGCCAAAAAAATTACAATTTTTTTTATTTATTTATAAAATACAGTAAAAAATTAAATGCTTACCCGACCCAAAGTTCAAAGTTCAAAGTTCAAAGTTCTTTATTGCATTCATGTTGTACATATACAGGTGTTGAAAATGATAAAAAGAAACAAACATGACCCTGCAAGGGCACAGCAAGTACAAATAGTAGTAAAATTACGGTACTTATCATTAAATTAAATTTATATAACATTATTATAACAAATTCATAAAATCTACATTCAATCAAAAAACAATCCAATCAAAATCAATCAATAACACTCAACAGGAATAATTATTATAATATAAATAGGTACATAATAAGTATTATCAATTATTTTATAAATTATTCATTCAAATACTCTTGCAGCGAATAAAAACATCTATTTTTCAGATACTTTTTTAATGTTATTTTAAATTTAGTTAAATCTGTTATGCCTTGGATTTTACTTGGTAACTTATTATAAATTTTCACACACATTGACAAGGGGCCTTTTCGAAACATTTCACAAGTACAGGTAGGTTGGGCTAATTTATTTTGTGGTCTCAGATTTTGTGGACGTTGGTGATACGGAAAGAAATTAGGGTGCTTCCTAACAAATTCACAAATGGCAAAGATGTACAGGGATGGTAGTGTTAATATATCAAATATATCGAAGTATGGTTTGCAGCTATCCATAACTGATAAATTTCCTAATACTCTTATGCATCTTTTTTGTAGTCGGAATAGTTTGATTACTTCTGTACCATGTCCCCACAATAATATGCCATACGTTAGCCATGAATGTGCATAGGCATAGTAAGCACTTTTTGCTGATTTTAAGTTAGTTAGTTTTTTAAGTTCTTTTAGTGCATAAGAAAATCTAGATAATTTTATTGCAACCTTATTTATATGTTCCTTCCAATTTGTGTTTGAATCTATGCTTATTCCTAAAGACAGATTTAATACCTGGGTCTTCCTCAATCCGGGCGGCTGCACTGATCATTATGCTACCGGAAAGGCTGACGTAAGCACTGAACTTTTACACTGCTTTTTAATGTTTAAGTGCTTTTAGCGGCACTGTACCTATTTTATAAATATTTAGCTCAGCTTCAGTGTAGCAATTACCACTCAAAAATAAAAATAAAGTAAAAAAATAGATTTTATTTAAATTTTGCGGGATGACAGACAAGGAAAAGTAGCCTGTATTCAAATGCTGCTAAAGAGTAAAATCAGCTTCTGGCCCGTATTTTTAATGACAAAAGGAAAAAATGTCCACTGGTGTTACTACCCTAATCAGTAGAATAAACTTTTGATAACATAATTAAAATACTTCATAATAATTGTATGAGATCTTATGTTATCTTATCTTAGTGGGGCCTGTTGAGGTTTCCCTCTCCCAGTAACACTTCGAACCATTGGAATCTTGCAACCCCATCCTTTCACTCTTCTTCCTCTGTAAAGATAGATGCCATAAGTTTGGCAAAGTTCATAAGAGCGAAGAGCCTGAAGTCCTCCAGTTTCGGATAGGCCGACCCCAGGAGTCCCATTCTTTTCCTAGCCAGAGAGTCGCAGTCACACAGTAGGTGCTGCATTGACTCCGTTTCCTCTCCACATGCCCTACAAAAACTATTTGTTTAGGTGCATTCTGTGAAGCATTCGAATTGCACGAGATTTTAGCGTCTATAACGTCATTGTCATTGTCACCATCAATTAACGTTTATATTTATTAAAATATAAAAAATATTTTTTTATGTCAAAGTGTAAAAAAGTCTTGATGTTGCATGTATAAGCTTTGCAATGAAACCTCAAGATATCAAGTATCACTCCGGTTATTAATGGTCTGTTTATAGCAAATTAACATACAAAATGTAAAGAGCAGTAATTTAAACAGTCCAGAAACAGGGGTTTTTTATTATACTTTAACCTCCTGCGAAGTAGTCAAAGACAACTTTGTAGAGCTTGTATGTGTGCCTCTGTATTTAATTATTTGAATTTGATTTTAAGGAACTTACTAAGAACAACATTTAACTTGAAAAGGGTGTGTGGTTCATATTTATAAATTAATTGAAGTGCGCTCCCACTGTTATTTAAAACTCACTTTTTCAAATTCCAAATAAAAACATCGATAAATATTTTGATACTTGAAATTCTCGAAAAGTAGGTACAATTACCTTTTTCTTACTAACATATTTCGTGCAACTGCTGAGCGAAGGTCTCCCCCAAATCTCTCCTACTGTCTCGGTTTCCAATCAATCTCTTAAATAGAAGTCCAGAATATCCCTCTAAAGAATTCTCGGCTGACCCCAACGCCGTCGTGCGTCCTAAGATATCCAGGTCCTCGATACCTGAGGTAAAGTGATGATATTTAGCATGGTGGTGCCCTGTGTGGTGCCGGGGATAAAGAATTGCACCACCCCATCTCTTCCCGTAGGTGTCGTAAAAGCCGACTAAGAGACCATTCCAGAGAATGGGCAGTGGCATCTCTCTGAGGTTACACTCAACCTACTGCGATCGCCAACCCGCCTACCAAGCGTGGCGATTACGGCAAATACCCCCACGATGCTAAGCTCAAGTGGCAGTGGGCAGGGCACATTACTCGCAGGACTGATGGCCGCTGGGGCGAAATAGTCCTTGAGTGGCGACCGAGTACCGGAAAGCGCAGTGTGAGCTGGCCTCCAACAAGGTGGACCGACGATCTGTTGAAGGTCGCGGGAAGCCGCTGGATGCGAGCAGCACAAAACCGGTCGTTTTGGAAATCCTTGGGGGAGGCCTTTGTCCAGCAGTAAACGTCTTTTGGCTGAGATTATGATGATGATATTTAGCATAAATCTTCAGAGAACAACCCGTTGTGCAAGCAGCAGAACCACAAAATAAGGAGACCCAGAAGGCAAGCTAAATACATAACGCGCTCGAGCAATGCACACATAGACCCCTTGCACGGACACGGATCTCAGAACAGCTCGGAAAAGTCCGAGCGCAGCTGTTGCGAGATTCCGTGCCGTGAGAGATTATCAATGTGTACTTTGCTCGAGCGCGTATGTATAAAGCTTACCTATTGGAGTCTCCTGATATTGAGGTAGAACACACACAGAGAATCTTCTCAGATTTTATGATTCTAATACGGTTTATAAGCTTGGCATGTAGACAATTTACAAAGCTCGTCTCTGAACCCTGTTAAAAGGTCCGAGCTGAATTTTATCTATACTAATATTATAAAGAGGAAACCTTTGTATTTTTGTATGTATGTATGTTTGCAACGAATAAACTCAAAAACTACTGGACCGATTTAAAAAAATTCTTTCACCATTAGAATGCTACATTAGCGCTGAGTAACATAAGCTATATTAAAATTTTTTTTAAATAAAATACTAAGAACGACAATTTAATTTTCCAGTACAAAATGATTTGTTAGTTTTATTATCATGAAATCGATAATGAAATTGATATATATTAAACTCAATGATGGAAACTGTCAAAGCAGTACGAAGTCCGCCGGGTCAGCAAATAATGTATATATTTTAACTTATTATTATAAAGTTGTGTTTAAAATCAATCAACCTGAGGAAGCTCGAGTGGGAATTCGATTTACATTCTTCTTTTTTTAATATAGATAGCTCGGCAAACGACTCCATCCCACTGATGTTAAGTGGAAATGGAGTCCAGACACGAAGATAACTGGTGCAGCGTGAAAACAAACGTAGCATCAGTTAACCTCACTCTGCCGGCCCACAAGGTGCTTCTTCACGCCTCTTTTGAAGGACCCCATATCATAGGAAGGAAGGAAAACGGAAGGGAAACTCTAGCTTCATGAGGCTGGTTAATCTATTCTAGTAATCTTGTATCTATATTATATACTATTGTAAATGCAAAATTCAAAATAATAAGAATAAGTTACATTTAGATATAATTACCAATAGATAGTACTATCTGTGTTATCCTAAATAATCTAGAGACAGTCGGTGAAAGTACTGAAACCGATCTATTAGATGTCCGGGCCCGTAACGAACAAAGGGACTTTCTATCTCAAAGTGGTAGGTAGCCACAGAATTATTGTGAATGCAATGAAACCCAATATTGTTATTTTAATTACAACAAATTTAATAGTTTCTAGTTTATACTTAATAAATTACATATGTGACCCCTACACTAGAAAAAGTAAAGGTTAATTACAAGTAAGCGTGTAATATAAAAACCCTCCTTTTTTTAAATGCAGTAAATATGAAACCTTTCTCGTATTTCTTTAAGTTTGTTGAAACCGCTCAATCTGAGCAGGCGTAGCAAGCAATTATATTCTCCCTTGCATGCATAAAACATGCTAGCTTACACAAGTTAAGATGAATTTATAGGGCAAAATGTTTATTATAACGATGCTTTTACTATCTGTATTATAACTTTTAATGATAAAGATGAATGTCGCTGCTTTATTTTAATTAAATAACATAAAAATAATACACTACACTAAACCTGACATTAACTCCGCACTGCAATTATTAAATCTATTTATAAACATTACTTACCTTAACCACTGGCTTTTATAATAATTAAAACATTCCTTTTATTGCATTTGTAATTGGACGACCTAATTACATACAGTGATTTGCGCAAGATTAAAGCTTATTCGCATAAAAGTAACTTTTGCTAACTTAATATGTCAACATTTCAAAAGCTTTTAGCCTAAACCATACTCTTGATAAGATAACTAAACTTTGACATTTTATGTATTTTATGTATTTTGAATTTTACATTTACAATGATATATTTGGTCCTTACCTATGAAATTGGTGTTTTGTATGAAGATTTTTTTATAAAATTCTATTTTTCATACTAACGTTTTTTCAATTTTCTTAGCATCTACTTAGGTTAATACTATAAAAATATAGGGCAGTGTGTTTGTTTCACTAGCTAAATACCCTAAAAAAAAAGAAACAAGTATCTTCAAAGCTACAATGAAACAAAAGGTCAATTCCCCTAACAAAAAAAGAAGTCAATTTAAAAAAAAATATTTGAGCAATAAAGACACAAAATCAAAAATCATTGTTATTACTGAAGCCTAACTAATATAGTCCTAATTTTAATAGTCTTAATTGAAATTTCGTGGCTTCCTGAGCCTGGTTGATATGTTATTTTAGTTCCAAATATCTTTAAGAGACTTAACAAATACATAAATACATACGTATTACATACATACATTCGTTAGGCCTATATAGTTACCAATTTACCATCACGTGAGATAAAGACCAAAATGGCCTCCCATGGTGAAATAATTAAAACATAATATACAAACTCACCTTCTGCCTGTTTCCCAAATATATAGATAGAACATGAAAACAACAAAAAAAAATTGATTCAGATATAAACAAAATAATAACTTTATAACTATTCATCTGTCACCTTTTTTATAAGTTTGCTGGTGGCTTCAGATTGCCTTTTCAGCATCACTTGATTGGGCGGAGGGAAATTTAAAGAGTTCTTCAAGCTATGTGATCGAAGACCGTCAAAGGTTTCCTAAACGAAATGGAATCACGCAAGCATGTTTCCCAACTTAATTCTCCGAGGGGTTCGGATCGCGTCGGAACTATCTGTCACCGCTTTAACTAGCTCCGAACAACAAGAATTTCTGTCGTCCGCGAAAATATCTCTATCAGGTAATGCGTCGCAATTGTTGTGTTAGCCCACGAATGGAGAGCAGGAAGACCTAATAATACCCGTCTGGCAGATAGTGATACGCCCGATAACTTATCGAAACATCGATAAAACGAGATCGCTCGATAACGACCGACAGCCGATTGACGGCGCTCTCGTTAAAGAGAAAACCCGTCGTGCCTCAAAAGATCTTTGAAATAATTAAACGAGAAACAATCAGTTGGGGCGAGATCGTTCGTTTACTTTATTACACGTTTGACGTGAATAGTCCGTTTAAATCGTCGGTGGAGTGATGTTTTATTTGATTCCATTAAGATTTAGTTGGACGGTAAATTTTGAAGCGATCTTGTTGATAATCGGCGAGTGTGTTTAGTGTCGATAGTTATGTCGATCGATGTGACATCACTAGTGGCGTTGGATTACGACCGGTTGTGTGGAATCAGTACCTTGTAAAGGCTTCTCTCGACACTATTCTGCTGGTGCGCTCATGTTACTTGCCAGTGTGCAAATGTTGCAATAGCAAAATATAAATTTTATTAGATTGTTTTATAAAGTTTACGCGAACACTACTAGGTGAAACACATTTTCAGAATTTACTCAGTTTTTTTTTTACATATTATTATTTGTGACCACGGACCCTGTAAAGCTTTCAAAAGTTCAGAACAAAATTATTACAATGAAAAATAAACGCGAGCAAATTCGGATATTGTTTTATTTCAATAAATTCTTTTTAAGAGCTACTACGCCTTTATTACTTACATTAAGTATTTTAAAATTTTAATTATTTTTTCGAAAATAAGTTTGTTTTTTAAATAAATAAATCTGAATATATGTGTATCATAATGAATATGTATTTCTACATACTTTGCAATTTAATGTTTATATTGAAAAGTATTTTTTATAGTAGCACAATTTTTTTTTATAAATAATGCTTCACTACAATGTTTTCTACAAAGCAATGAAACGTTTACTTCATCAGAGTCATTCAACTTCAATTTACAGCTAAAATCAAATTTCTAACTGTTAATACTAAATCCGATGTTGTCTAGACGAAATATAGTTGCATCGCTATCAACGTTATTAACCATAGAAAATTGTTCAGCCCCAAGCTAAAACCGAAAGCGGGAGGCCTATTAGGATAACACGAAATATGAAAAGTCTAACACCAATTGAAGTTTTCGTTTAAAAGTATCAATTAGCCAAAGTGTGATAAGACCCAACTTTGAGAGATGAGTTTCCTGAAATTTCAGCATTGTGACGCTAGTAACAAGATTGAAATTTGTGGTTTTTTTTTATAGTCGTAAAACCACTTTTAAACACCACTTTTTACACCACCATTTATTTGACGTGATAACTGTGAAAAGGAGTCTTTTTTCAAGTGCAATTTCAGTTTTAACATAAAACCGCAGCTACGGCTCTCATTAAAATTAAAAACTGCATTAACGACGAGCTGGCATTTAATGAACTAGTTTTACTATAAACTTGCATGCGAATATAGCGTTCGACGACAACGACTTTCGTAATAGAGCTCCGATTCTTAAATGCCATAATAATCGTTAAATTAATGTAAGTCGGCTTTAGCTCCTTAAATCGTAAATAGCTAAAGGCTATGCCTATAACAGATAAGATTTGATTAGTTTTCCGTTCCATTTAATATTGTTTTTCATGTTTACCCACAAAGTAATGTAGCGGCCAATTAATTGACGCTAAGTGATTTTTTGCCACTTCCTTACAATGTTTTTTGCTGATGCAGAATAAAATCGATTAAGCTATTAAAAGTGGTTGAAGCAAATGTGACCTGCAAATTTAGAAGTAGGATTTTATTAAACAGTTTTTATTAGTATTAGTTATTATTAGTATTATTACCTGTAAGGTGCCGGGGATAAAGAATAGCACCACACCATCTCTTCCCGTGGGTGTCGTAAAAGCCGACTTAGGGACCATTCCAGAGGATGGGCAGCAGCATCTCTCTGAGGTTACCCTCAACCTACTGCGATCGCCAACCCGCCAGCCAAGCGTGGCGATTACGGCAAATACCCCCCATGATATGGACACCAGCAAATCCTTGGGGAAGCCTTTGTCTAGCAGTGGACGTCTTTTGGCTGAAATGATGATGATGATGATGATTAGTATTAGAGATGTTTTATAGTCACCCAGTTTACTTGCATGTCGGCAATCTACCTACACCTACATCTTCTGCTAACCGGCCGCCAATCAAGAACCATTCTTACTCGAACAGACCCAAACCTTACGAAATGATTGTGATTCCTTTATTCTTGATATTCTTCTCCTGACTCCTTTACTTTCAATTGAATACCACAAGCAGACTAGTAATTGACTACTCACCATTCTAATAAATACCTACCTAAATTAGAGTAGATTATTCTAACCCCCAATTCGGTTACGTCTACCAGGTCCTTCAGTTTATACGTCTATGGTTTGTTGCGAACTGACTCATAGAGCGTTATGTCATCGTGCGTTGACCTCAACACTGTTTCGTTGGCCTTGGTACTGGCAGCTCCAAATTCATCAGTAGCAATGTTAACTGTTTAAACCTGATTCGTGTTATCCTTTTCTGGATTTATATTGCGACTTACATCCTTGTTTGATTTAATTTGAGTAGCATGCTACTTGGCGTCATATTATAATTGAATGTCGAAGTGCACATTAAATGTCTATATTTAACTAGCTTTTGCTAGCGGTCTTGTTTGCGTAAAAGTTAGTCTGTTGTGAATTTTCAAAGAACCTCGATTTTTCCGGGATACAAGTAAGCATATGGATACTAATGAGCACTACAACTAGGTTTTTCTGTATTTTTTTCACCTGACGGTAAGTAAAGAGAAGGACGAAGGTGGAAATGTACTTTCGTCCTTCAAACGGTCAAAGTTGTCTACCAACTAAGATTTTATGTTATCTAACAATGCTTTACGAAACACCAAAACTATTACACAAAAAAGAAAGCTCTAGACTCCAAAGAAAAGTAGAATAACGAAAAAGCAATTTAAATCATCTACTTTGTTTATCACTACGTGCACAAGATGTTGAGTCTTAAAAATTATCAAGAAATCTTAAGCAACTTTTCACCAGATCTTTCTAGGTCATGCCAAGTAATCATAGCTTACATCAGGCATTTTTTTACTGCCTCCGGGCCAAAGATCACGGATTATATCTAAGCTGGTTAACCGCGAACCGTTGGGCATAATTTCTCTTCACTTGAGTGGCAACGCTATACACAATTGGTCTTAAATCCATACAGATGCGTTTATATTGGTTGTAAATATTAAACGCTGCTATGTCGCGGGAAATGGGAAAGTAGTAAGCGCCATTTGATTGGGCCTTTCTATCCGACGTGGTATAATTTTACAGCGTCTATAAAGTGAAACTCTCGGTCGGCAGTTAAAAAATTATCTCATGTTTAAGTGTGTATACGGTTTTGTCTTACCACATCTGAAAGCCTAATTCAGCTGTGGATGTTGAAGTTACGCCTTTGCTTTAGAATAAAGCTTTTTGAAATATCATAACATTTATTCTATTCTATTCTTTCAGAAAACTATTCTTACTGATTTTTCAAAAAAAAAATTGTTTATCCTTAAGTTAGCACCGAGAAAACACTATTTAAAAGACATGTTTACATATCTGGATATAAACAGGGGCAAACTTTTAGAAGACATCTCTTAACAGCTAACTCTAAGTTATAGAAATCTTTATTTGATATAATACATCACACATATTTATTTTGTTCTAAATTAAATCTAAAAGGTTTTCCATTTTTCACTTTTGACTTCGGCAAGCGTCCCTCACCATGACTCAAATGCTTCCCAACGCTTAGCTGGACTATCGGCAAAAACGGGCATTAATCTCTTACCTCTCACACGGTGTAGAAAGCCATACGCAGGTTGGTAAGTGCAATAAGAGCGGGGCCCGCGGCTTCGAAAGTGCGGACATTGGAAATACTATTTCAATTGCAAGAGCTTACCGGTTCTTTCTTACATTTTAACGATACTTATTGTCTGAAACTAGAAGCGATAGGATTATAAATCTAAGCAGAAACTTGGGTACCACATTTAAATACATTATTCGCTGACAAGACTACAACGAGGTCGTTAAGATTGATATTTATATCTACAGCTCTGTTCTTGATTTCAAAAGAATCTGGTTCGATAACAAAACTTCTCTTCATGTGGCTTTATTAAGTTATGAACATTTATATTACAGTAGTTTGACGCAATACCAGTTCATTTAATGCAAATGAGGTAATTCAGAAACTTACGAAACCTTACTTACTTACTAAAACTTTTAGACATACAGTTGTAAACATTTCTAGTAGTTAAGATATTTTGTGTCTTTACTACTGGAAGCGTTTACTACTTGTATGTTGAAATGACTTTATTTAAAATAGATAAACAACTTTTATTGGATATAACATCGATGTAAGAAATGTTTACGAAAACTTTTAGATATACAGTAATCTATACTTCAAAATGTCTCAACTTTAACGTAGAAAATAGAAAAAAAACGTTTTTTGATGAAATTATTGTTATTTTTTAGATTTCCAAAAACATTTCTAAGAGTTCTCTTCGGTCAGCAATTTATGATACTAAATTTTAATCCAAATAAAGGTTATTTATTTGTTTTTATTTGTTATGATTGCATTAATAATTCAATGGGTTATGAACATATCTTTGATAAAAATAAAAAACCAATAATTACAGAAATAGGTAAGTTATCTTCTATATCAATGGGAAATCACCACTTGTGTTATAGCTCACAGAACTTTGTAAAAGAAAAGTAAAAAGCAAGCCATAAAATTCGAGCTTCATTAAGATTTTTGTTTTCAAATAAGCAACACAATCAAATATCTCCGTTGCAACTGCCGGTCGAGTTCAGTGTACCGCACGAGATTGTCTTAGCTTTCTGCAATTCAAATCGTGATGTAATGTCAGTTTATTGCCTAACGGGGCCTGCGCTAGGGCTCAATTTGGGACCTCTTCTTTAGCGCCATTATGAAACTGATACGATTGAAATTGAACTTTGTGCGCATGGCTCATTTTTGTATTATCCTACTGAATTTACACAACGACAACCAAACTAACAATTAACAATGACAATCTAACAATTAAATTCTTGATTCTTGAAAAAACGCATTTTATACAAAAGAATTGCAGTAAGTAAAGAGATTCACAAAACCTTCACAAGGTTGATGCAGAGATATGTATGTCCACGCGTATCGAACGCCTAAGCAATCCTCGAATACTTTCCCGAGCATTCCCGGACACAAAACAAAGAATGAATTTATAATGAGAAGGGTTTTTGAAGCACGCCGTGGTATTTAAGCGTTGCAACTCGAGCAGTAACCTTTGGATAAACTTCGTGAGTAGCCAAGGACGAAAGAAAAAGAGATTTATATAAAACAACAACAACCTTCAACTTTTACTAGGTTTAGATACTGATAAATGTATCAGAATCGCAATACTTGAAATGTTTATGAGTATGCAACAAGTAATTTGCTAGTATTAATAAAACGTAACAAAACAGGCGTATTGCAATTTAAAATATTTGCATTCAGGCTCACAAATATTCAGACGAGTATGATAATGTAGTCTTTGTGCTGAAGATAATCGTCATAAATAGCAATACACCATATGGTGGTAAGTTTCCATATACGATTGAAATAATAGCCAACCACAATTCCTTGATCCATGATTCTTTGATTGATACAATTACGTTAAACTAGTTAAAGTTGTCACTAACACAGACTTTCATTGATACAGTAGTCGTTATAAATAACTAAATAAATATACATCATTAATGAAAATATGGTAGGTTCAATATCGACTTATGACATTTGAGGTTCAACAACCGTAAAGCGATAATTCAAAAGAAATGCGAGGTCCCACAATGGTTGCCACGGTGTCATTACCTTTCTTATTATCTCAGACATTTGCCTTTTCGACGTGCGTGCGCGCAATCCCGTGCGAAGCCCGTATGCGCCTGTGTTTAATAAATGAGGTTATTGACATGCGGTTCCATGATGGTGCCTTGTAGTGTCCTGGCGATATTGTTTCTTTTAGTACATATTATAGATAAGTATCGGTAGTATTAATTAAAATCGCTTAGAAGATAAATATTATATTTTTTTTATTATATGTATTTCTAGTGTGATGGCTAATTAATGCGAAGGGTAAGGCACACTAGCGCCGCTAATGGATTTAATTTGATAACTGCTAAACTGGTTTTTTTTTTCAAACATTGCGGATCTTCCGACACTAGGCAAACATCTATTATTTAATAATTGTGCACTACTTTTAGGTTTGTTTTTGTATTCATTCGCTAACACCAAAAGTGGCCATTGTTTGTGAATAAATGCGATAGCCCGTTTTGTGAATAAACCAACGCAACAAAAAGAAGTGCACAATTATTAAATAAATATTATGGATGCTTTCCTGTTATCGGACGGTACGCAATGTTTAAAAAAACATCCGGTCCGTTAGTAATTGTCAAATTATCAATTGGTGGCGCTAGTGTGCCTTACCCTTCGCCTTAAGTTATTTATTTATCAAAGTACCTCCAAAAAGGTATTATATACTCGTAGAATGTGTAACAAGTGACAAAACTTTGTTTGCATATAAAATTTGCGTCTACTCGTAAAATTTTACAGTAAACATTCGAACGCTCATAGCTTCTTTGTTACATTGCTTATTTAGAATTTTACGATTGCTTACTCTGCATTACTAGTAATGAGATTCTACGTAAAAGTTGCTTTGAACATTTATTACACAATTGACTGCATCTGATAAATTACCTTCCAAAGTAACTTGATTGCTAGAATTTTAATATTATTTCCAAATATCAATGTTTATTATATTACTACTTCGATTCCGTGTCGAAAAGGAAGAGATCTCACTTCTTTTGTCGTTGAAGTTAACAACCGAGGCATATATCATAACATTGAACTTGGCTCTCATTTCACATTTATGTTTTTGATGGGACTGCTTATTACTTTAGCCGATAGTAAATCATAAGTCAATTATTAAATGTAAACTAATAGGCAATTTGAAGTGACATCAACTCGAAGCAGCGGATTGAAGGCTGACGGGATAATTAAAGTAATTCGAAACGTCACGAAATCAGAGCAGCATGAGTCACGACCGACTCCTTATTTTCTACTACGAGGTCCACAAACACTAGCAGTAATACACCTACTTATTTGTCAATTTGTCTATATCCTGATAAGACAGACTGAGATCAGTCAAGAGTCAGTTGTACCCAGGAGCTAATAAGGTTCTGAATCCTAAAATGTCTGCTACTTTAGCTTAACTCTTTTTAGGATAGGAGATATAGAAAAAAGCCTCCTGAGTTTCTTACCAGCTCTGCTCGGCCGAAGGCTCTCCCAAAATCCGAACTGGTGGTAGATTCAGTAACCTAAATTATAATTCATTATTAATTGTATTTTATACTTAGTTTTGACGTCAATAAGTGCCTGTAAAGGTCTATATTGAATTAACGATTTGACTTTAACTTTGACTTTAATGTAGAAGTCCAGTTAATGGTGTAAAATTTTTCTTTATGTAACCCAAAGAGGTCTTGTTTGAAAACAAGGTTTATACAAACTAATATTGCTTCTGTTGCGCTTATTGACTTTTAATAAGAAACAAATGCATTCTATGAAGTTAAGTTGATCGTTACTGATATAGGGAGGTGTAATAACATAGCCATTTCCACTTCTTGTATTCGTAAATTACATAAGTTTAATAACAAATCCCTATATAGCAAGATCGTTTGCATGAATGTTTGACTTGTGGGATAATATTTACACACACCAGGAAGCAAACACTTAGTTAGTTCTCGTTGATAGATGGAAGAAGAGTAATTATGCAAGAAAAGCTTCCAATGCAATCTGTATGGTAATTGATTTTAATATTGTACTGACTATTAATGAACTAAAGGTACTTGAGTAATCGTTTTATTACCTTGTTACTCCTTTAATATTTAATTATAATGTAGTTTTAGACATATTATAAAACGAATACTTTACATTTGTTTGCATGAGTAGTGGGGTTCGTGGGTTAGGCTCCCGGTGTGTGATGCCTCCGTGGTGGAGGCACCCGATTTTCAATTAAGTTATAACAGCCGATTTTGTCGTAATAAAAGTTATTTGTACCAGATACAGTCAGCGACAAAGTGTTTCTGAACTAAATAAGTAATTTAATTTCACTGTGAAATTTCGTGTTTATGATTATTATGAGTATGATGCGTTACAGGTACCTTTAATTATCTAGTTGCACACACTTATAGATGGAATATAACACTTGTTTCAATAAGTCCTGAGACTATATACTTAAACCCGTTTTAACATTGTTTTCGGAATTTAAAAAGTAGCGTTACTTAAATATCTGTAAATCAATAATTAAATTGTTTAATTTTCAAAAAAATTTAAAACATATCATTTGATGGCCTTTCTAAAAATCAAAAGATTTTTTTAAATATATGCCAATCTCCAAGTACCTAAGTCTCGGGACTTATTGAACGATCTAGTGGTTTTGACAGCTAGTAAACTTAGTTTTGCAGGAATTGCTAATTTGTAAATTTAAATTAATAGATAAATGTATAATATAATTACTATAATTGTTACGCACATTGAGTATATAGACAATATTATTTGAGTAAATAGACCCGTGTTTTATGTACACACGCCTGCACACAGACTACCACACACATTTCCTCAATAGACTATGAACTTTATGTAGGTAGTATATATGGGTGATTATTTATTGGAGAAATTTGACAGTTTTGGATAGGTTGATATGTTGGTTTTGGATATGTTGTGTAGGCGTCTGTACAATTATCTATATATTAATACGTGAAGCAAAAACTTTGACCGCTTTTTACGAAAATTGCGCGGACGGAGGAGTATGAAATTTCGCACACTTATAGTTTATATTGAGAAGGATTGCAGAATGTTAATTTCTTTTTTATTATGCATAAAAATACATTAAATCAATAAAAAAAACATTACACACACTGCCATGTATTTGACGCACACGCATATATACTCTTTTCAAAAATTCCAAAAAATGGAAGAGGAGCGGCCAATATCTGTCAATGCCAATCCAAACTCACATTCTATCTTTTTAATTTTTCATTGCTTAGGATACAATCCGTGCAGCCTTAATAAAGTTACGGTCGAATTTCGACCACTGGGCGACCACTAGTTAAAATAAACATACTCTCAAATAACAATTAGTAAAACATTATCTGTAACAAGCCCTTTCGTAATTATTGGTCTATAACCATCCATCACTTCCCATGGAATGCTCAGTGTATAAAACACGACAATCTCTTTTTATCGAACCTCTCAGACCGATTCCCATTAGTTCTTCGCTGCCATTCATCACAATAATTAACACAAGATCCCAATTAATAAGATGAGAAGCACGTCCCCTGTGTGGTCTTAGCCATTGAATCTTGTTTGTCTCATAAATAACAGTTCTACCGCGTCGCGTCGTGCCTTCGAAGACGCCATAATAGAATAGATAATGCACACATCCTAAGTCGACACTGCATCCTTGCCGATGCCGGTACTTGATGATAATAACATAATTATTGAAAAACTACCATACGCTTATAGACGTGTTGTAGCTTTTAAGTTAGAAGGCACATCTTTATTTGAATGTAATCAATCAAATTTAGGTGTTATTCATTTTTTCAATGCAGATCCTAATGATTAAAATAAATTATCTGATATCTAATACCTTTAAACGAGCAATTCTAGTATATATAATATTCTGAATCTCGGAAACGGCTCCAACGATTTTCATGAAATTTAGTATGCAAAGGGTTTCGGGGGCGATTAATCGATCTAGCTAGGTTTAAATAAATAAATAAATAAAAAAGCGTTTATTTTCTCTTCACAATAAGGAGTTACAAAAGGCTTAAAATATACTATTAAGATACATTGCATCCTATCATTTGTGAGAGACTGGTGCCTGAAATTTCTTCAGGTTTCATTTTTAGAAAACGTTTTATCCGTAAATAAATACCGAGCAAAGCTTACTTATCCAGGTACTTACTTTATAATTTGACCAAGAATCAAAATACCAACTCGAAAGAGAGTATAGAAACTAATTTTGATTCGACATTAACTAGGATCAACGCTTTGGTGACTGAGTGGCAGAGCCGATACCTGAAGGTCCAGAGTTCCAGGTCGGGCTTAATGTATTTCGGATTTTTCGATGCATACCCTGGGTTTGTGATCACCAATCCGATTTGGCAAGCATGGTGATTAAGCCATTACCCATCAGTTGTAGCGATGACTTGATTTCAATGATGGAGGCCTTTGCTTAGTAGTGGGACTGTTGAAGGCTGTTTACTTATGAGGTACATCATACAAGGACTTTCGGTCACCCATCATGGTGTTGAGTAAGCTGCTTAATTATCATAATTTTAACCCGAACATGCTAGTCTTTATGCCAGCAAGTTCGATACATATACATAACTTAAAAATTTAATCTTATTAATCTGTTTTTTGTTTAATAAAATTTGTTTACGCTCACACCAATTATCTAGCCCAAGATAAGCTTCTATTAAAACTCGTTAAAATGGTTAAACTAGATAACGGATAAATAAACATAAACATAGAAAAACACCAGACCCGAAATCAGAAAAATAGTTTTCTCTAAATTGACATGGGGACCACAGAGATGGCGCGACGCCAGACCCGGCGCGCTACCCACTCGACCACCGAGGTCGTCCTGTGTTCGGAAGGCACGTAAGTTTATGGCCTACTCTCCCTGTGATGTTCCCATCCATAGGGATGATTCGTGCCCCAGCAGTGGGGACATAAATGAGCTGATGATGATATAAGACCTCTGGTCTCAGACTGAAGATCACAAAATAAGGAGACTGCAGAAGGTAAGCATCATTAAAAGATCCAGATCTTTTATCTAAAATACACTTTATTACCAAAACTCGTTTGCCCGCATGTTCCTCACGTTTGTATAATACTGAATTTTCAAACATAGACTTTTTTTGTTTACACAATTAATTTAGGGGATCTATTATGCTCTGTCAAAATTTTCTAGGGAGTGTGTGTATGTGTGTGTGTGTGTGATGGTTGTGTGTGTACGTACATGATTAGATGTATTCTGTTTCTTTTATTTTTGCTTCCAACGCATTGTTTTGCAACTGCATAATTAGGTATTGCCCTACTTGTTCTTTTTGTACAATGTACCTATTTGTAAGTTGAAGTTATGTTTGGGCACTCATTGTCTATTAATCTTGTGAATTTTTAGTATTAGTATTTCTTTGTAATGACTGTTACGTGCCAAAATAAATAAATAAATAATAAAGATTTAAAAATGCGCTAGAGCAACGCACACATAAGACAACCTCACACGGACACGAAATCGCACAACAGCTGCGCTTAGACTATGAACATGTATTAAGCTTACTTTCAAGATCTCCTTATTTTAAGCTTAAGCTTAGAGGTTCGGATCAGGTGCGTTCATCTTCAGTGTTATAACCTAACGCTGGGGCCCGTTTCGAAATAAAATAAAATAAGCTTTTGGCTAACATACTCTCATTGTTGAGATCATCTTTGAAAGTTGTTTCTAGTATGTCAACGTCGCAATATAATCTTTTGATGACTTGCTTTTAATGGTTTATACTTGTGAAAGCACCGTAAATATCACGTATCTTGTGCTTTGTCATTTTTGAAACAACTTAATGTTTCATATCAAATCTACAAATACGGTTCAACGGTGCCTACACAACACCAAAAAGGGAATAGCAATAAAATAACGAAATCTGTCTTAATGTCGATCAAAGGTGTTTGTTTAATAACATAAATGGCATTTATTGCTTTGTGTTGAGAAATCAAAGGAGAAATCTGGGTTTTATGGCATATGTATGCATGTGACTGGTTGTGACCGCCTTTGAAACTTGACATATTATGTTTGCTCCTTTTATTTGTACGTAATCTATATTCAAATATTTTTTCTACGGCCGAGTTCTGTTAATATTTTTTTTTCTCTAATATGACTCTTCATATCTATAACTATTAAAACCATGGTCGCCAATTAAAATAATAATAATTAAATAGTATTATTGAGTACGCATTGCTGCTGCTCTTTGGGGAATACCTCAAATAACGGTATTTTTGAGGATATCGTACCAAAAAGCTTATTTTTTTATTTATTTGATAGGTACAACATTTAGATTTTGAGTTTATTGTAAATTTGTTAACCTAAATATTGTACACGGCATTCAAATGAAAAATAAAGTACATTATCAGCATGCAGCATTAGATACAGTGTTTTAGTTACAAATAATTTTAAACAAGTTTTAACAAGTTTTTAAACAATATTTTAGCGCTCGTATACCCAATCAGTTCAATATATTTCATATGTTTAATATTTATATTTATATTTCATTAAAATATATTTCTATTCGTATTAATCAAAGTTGACAGTTAAAAATAAATATAACTTATTGCCACTGCCCAAAAGAGATTCTAACGGAGTTTTCCTATACTCTTTGATAATGAAAAAAATTCTTCAACACATGCTATTTTGAACCTTACAACGGTACTAATAAAAGTGTTAAAGTGTCAAAGGACTTTCGACTACCAGTGTAATCGAATGACATTAATTTGGTGGGTCTGCCCACGCAAACCCATACGGCATTATGTGATGGGATTAACTTCCAATAAATTCCCTTATCTGAACAATGCAGACGGAACCGAGGGTCTGGCCACTCAGTTCATTAAAATTTTGGGGACAGTTATATTGCATGATGATATGTGCATGTGAATACATGAAAATACTTAAAAGGCAAGGGTTTTTAACGGGTATGACAATGCATAATAGACTCCTTTATTTACTAGCGACGCGCTCTTCACCCGGAATCTTTAACCACTGAGAGACCGGCTAATTTATCTGTTGAATCACAACAATGTTTGCTAACGTTGTTGTTATGGCGACAGATTTAGACAGATAATAGTAGCTACGTAGCTAGCATAAATTACTCCTTTTCTCAATAGCGACGCGCTTTTCACCCGGAATCTTTAACCATCATTGAGAGACCGGCTATTTTATCTGTCGGATCACAACAATGTTTGCTAACGTTGTTGTTATGGCGACAAATTTAGACAGATAAGAGTAGCTATATAGCTAGCATAAAATACTCCTTTTCTCAATAGCGACGCGCTCTTCACCCGGAATCTTTAACCATTGAGACCGGTTATTTTTTCTGTCGGATCACAACAATGTTTGCTGACGTTGTTGTTATGGCGAGATTTAGATAGATAATAGTAGATAATAATAAATTATAGTAGATAATAGTACCCATCCACCAAACCTTTTTGATTAAGCTTGTATACATTATACATGTTGGCATCAAACCGATTACAAATTAATCCTGGGATACATATTGTTGGGAATCGATCCCATGATCTCTGGTTCTGAGACCGCTGATCTCATCACTAATACTCTCTTATCCTTACAGCCTCTGTGACTAGTGACACTAATCACATACTGTCTACACTAGTTACAACTAGTGACACCAGTCACAGAGACAGTATATAGTATGGTATAGTAATAAATCTTTAAAGAACTAAATGATTTACTCTAATAAATAATTAACTGCATAATTATACGATTTGTCCGCTCGTAATCTTTTTAATTTGAATGCTAATTAATTCCAATAAACAGTTTTATAACAGCTCTATCATGTCGTAAATCAGCCAAAAACTTAACGTGATCCTAATTAATAAGTTATTAAAATAATAATTTTTATACGCCAAATATCGTAATTAAATTATCATGTTTCATGTTATACAAGTTTAATTAATGATTATAAGTAAAATAATGATAATCATTAATTAATTAATATTTGCATCCTGCGCTTTTCTGCTAAACAAATAATTGTGGATATGATATAAATGATTTCGCGTTGATACTGTGACTGGGTTATTGTATATTTGTTTACAAATCTTATTAATGTGACAAATTTACTTTGTGACAAATTACAATAACCCCTGTGACAAATAGTTCGTGTGCTTGTGGATATCTTCAGAATAATGTATGTAAGTTAAACGCGAACTGAACTATATAATATTTCGTATTTTTTTTTGAATAATATAATTAAAAAAAATTAGCGATGTGAATTTAAATAAGGAAAACGTTTTTTTTTATGACAGGTTTGTTTAATCGTCAATGAATAAGGCCTACATATTTGTAAAAGCATGTTTATTATTTATTATCTAATTACTATAAATAAAGTTTTTTTTAACCCGACGCAATCGCAGCGCGGCTACCGCTGCCCTTATTAGTGTTCTGACACATTTTATATTTAAAATATTACAGAATGTCAGTTGAGTTTTTTGACCTGAGGATATCGCACTTCCAAATTAGCGATACAAATATCATTTAGTGGTTATAAAACGCGTTATGAGGTCCTAAAAGCGCTGGTGGGTGCCAATGACGGCGTATAGCGATTTCAAATATTGTTTGACATCAGATAATGTGTGAGGGCTCGTAATAAAAAATGTTTTGTGACAAAAAAGGACTGTTTATAACGTTGAAATATCGTCAATTTGAAGGTACTGTGTTTATTGTTATTTTATTATTACTTTAATAAACATTAGGTAGCAGCAGCGAAGGTTGGATATTAAAAGAAAGGAAGCCGCCATAAAAAATAGTGCAATCCTATAATTGGCAACATTTAGATGTTAGAAAGAATGAATGAATGAATGAATGAAAAATTTATTCGGAGCAAGAACATTTAAACTTAAACATACTAAACACAATACAATTAAATGCTACCGAAATGGTGGCCACTCAGCTTGATGCCGTGACATAGATATGCCATGGCGCTGATTTTCTGTGGAACCAGTGAGAGGGAGGCGCAGCTCCAGCAATTCATTGTTTGATGGTTGTGACAGTTGTTTCAAAAGTAAGAACAAGTTAACAATACACAAAATACATTTAGTAACAAATATATAGATACAACAAGACAATCGCAGTAAAATGGTGTTGGAATACAGAACAAATAAATGAATAACAATTTTAATTCCGAAACAGTACAGCCACCTAAGTTGTAGAACCCTGAACCTGAAGAAGATGGTTTTTTAATTTTAACTTGAAAGATGACGCGGCTTTAGAAGATTAGTCCTTCCAACATAAACGTTATTGTCAGCGATCAGTATTTTTGTTTTGATGGCATAACATTGACGCATTTAATGTAATTACCTTTCTCGCTTGCTCTAGTGCGTTACTGAATCCTCTAACTCTGTCAACATAACTCGAAAATCATCGGCTTACTTTCGGTACGAATTTACGAGTGGTTAAAGGAAAGAGAACGTGTTCGTTTTAATAGGGGAAAGAGATGGATGCTTAGTATGGAGTAATTTTTTATGGGCATGCAATCGGCTTCTTTTGCTACTTGAAAAGTTTTAGACGTTATTTTAATATCTAACTATTGAAGTTTGTGTGTTAAATGGATGAATGAATATAACTCGTTAAGAAATACTGTTTATCTGTATGAAGTATCATGTTGTCCATTTTCTAAAGGGAAGCCGATGGGAATCGGGTTATATGGAGTCTTCGCCACTGTTAGGTAGCAGGAAAGTTAAAAAAGCTTTTTGTAGTCTTTGTATTTGAAATAACTTGTATCATGCTTAGAAGTTTAGGATTCCGGGTGAAGTGCGTTTTCACCTTTGGCTTTATTATCAATCACTAATCTGGTATTAGTAATAATAATAATTAATTTTAATAAATATTCAATTGTGGTACAGGTTAGGTTGAACATTGCACATTTAGCTTGATGCTGTTTCCATTGTTGTTTATAAATAAAAATAAATCAACTAATTAAAGAAAGATTGAACGAAATGTATAAAAAAAATTGTATCCGCCTGCAGTCACACCACAATCGTAAATCGAGAAAGAGTATTCGATTACAGTCCATCATTTGTCAATCTTATCGTAAACAGCTCCTGTTTTGCATTTTAACGAACCAACAAAATGATACTTTTAACACTTATACGCACTTTAAGTAAATAATGTTAATAATTCAAGATTACAATTTTTTTATTTAATATACTCGTTTATGGAATTTGAATCTGTTTAAGCTTTTTTTTATTATTAATTAAAGCAAACTTCTTGTAGTTCGAATAATATTAGGGAGCATCCAAAACGGCAATAAAGCTACTTCGACTGCTTTTAAATAATATTTTAATATTCACAATTATACTTAGTATATTAAACGGGTTGGTTAAAATTATTAGTAAAAACTCCTTTCGCAGGGTTATCATTACAAAATTTGTAATGTTAACAGCTTAATTTCTAATTAAATATTAAAACCAAAGGTGGTCTCTAATCGTTTGATTAAATATTACTTTTAAATAATAGTAAGTTGTTATAAAACAAATTTAAAATCACAAAAATCTCATATGTAGCAGCTACTCTAACAACAAACTGGCAACCCTGTTTTAAAATAAGGATGGCAATAAAATTACAAGAAAAATAACTATTCGATTTCTTCATAAACTAGTACTTTCACCAAATAATAATTGACGTTTCTTCCTTCCCATGTTTTTGTTGCTAAAATTAATAACAGAGTCTAAGAGAAAAAATCTATCAACGACAGGCAGTTTCAATAGCAATAAAACTTTACTTAGTTATTTTTATTTATTTCTAGCAAATTGGCGTTCATTGTTCATCGCTGTTTCTAAAAGTTGTAAAGATAATTGAATTTCGCGATAAATTCCTTAGCAAAAGAAAGTATAGAAAACTACTACATTTCTCACACAATCCTCACTGCAGTTAATTCCTAAAAATTCTATGCGATAGAAAGTATTTTACGCTTTCTTTTGTAAAATAATGTATAATAAAAAAAAGTTTAATAAAACCTAAGTTTTCGTAATGAAAAAAATGCTTGCTTACATTCAGAACATCAGATGATGGAGTGGGGATGATGATTACTTGTTTGATAAATTTCAGCTAGACCTATGTATACATCATCAGACTTTAAATCATATTCATTCGAACATTGATATAATATAAAAGTCGTTTCATATTAATGTTAGGAATTTATGCTACGGGCCAATACTGCCTGACTAAATAATTAAATAAAATAAAAATTTGTCTATGTCCAGACACTCTTTTATTTTTTATTTTTACCTTGCGGTACGTTTGTTTTATCTAAATGGGTCATTCGATACAGCATCGGTTCTTGTCGCACGTCAACGCAGCATAACATAGTATGACAACGAGCGTAGGAGGCTACCGGCCGATTAAAACCTGTCAGCCGATATCTTGGGTCTAACGAGCTTTCATTAAAACACTGTGGTCACAACACTGAGCGATTACACTCGATAATTATTTTTACAGCCAAGTATAGTACAGTGCTATACCCAATATTAAACATAGTCTATGGTGCTAACTTTATGGCGGTTATGAAGTGTGAAGTTAGCTGTGCGCGCAACTTCGCGCAGGTTGCGGACACGCACGCTACGCGGATTGGTAGACGTCTCCGTTTTGTCACTGCGACACATCTTGCATCTTACTTCACAACTGCCATGAAGTTTGCTTGAAATACTCTATAATTAACTATAAAAGTTGGAAAATAAGTAATTGCTATTAAATATAAAGATGTTATGATATGCTGTTGTTCAAGTGAAGGTCAGTAGTTGGACGTTTATTGACTGATAATGATGGTGATAGAAAAGAGTCAGAGATACGGGCACAAGTCAAACCTAAGGTCAAGTCGAAGCTTTCAACCAGCCATTATAGGTAAGTTACCAAAATACACTCTAACACGCTCCTATGAAAGACGTTTTTTCGTACATCTTTTTTATGAGTCCGAAATGTCTCGCCACAAACACCTACAGTACACAGATGAGTGCGAACACACGTCAACAACAACACGTGGGTCGACCCCCCAAGTGGATAGGACCAAAGTACAAAGCACTGATACAACCATAGCGTATATCAATTTGAAATCGCGCTTGTTTGTTTAAGGATTGTAGCGCTTTATCATATTAAATGAGCTTCGTTTAAGGTCGATTGTCATCTGTCTGACCTACGCTGTGTGCCCGTTTGCTACTAGAGAACTCTACACTTATGAAATGATCATCACTTACTGTTACTTAAGTTTTGCAACTGTTTGAGTTACGTCAGTGTCTCTAGTTATTATGCGTTTCCTATACGACTCAGCCGATAAAGTAATTTTACCGTGTTATTAACAATTAAAAAAGCCTTCATTCATCCTATCGTAAGCGATGATACTCCCAAAAGAGTGAGTTCTCCCGAAAACAAGACTCCGTTAGACTATAAATAAACCCATATAGGTATCTAATACAAGCGTATTGGACTATCTTCTATGTAATGTAATGAATAGGGCATTTAAAAATGCCTTTAAAGACATCACATTTTTGAATACGCCCTTTTTTTTAAATAAAAAATTGCTGTTCATACTACTGTTACTACATTTCAACGTCTCACCGTTACTCCATATCACTGATTTAATACATAAAACTGTCCAAGGCGTCACTAATAAATCAACACGATAAAACTTCTCGAGCCACTAGTGTACCGAGTCGACTTTAATCGATTAAGGACGTTAACCCCTTAAAGCCTTGCCCTGGTCTCAGCCAAAAAGGGCAAAACCAATAAATGTGTACCAAAATAAATATCTTGGGCCCGCGACGCTGATAATTGGTGGAAAGTCGACCTGACACATTACTCTGATGGATGAGCAGTACTATCAGTGTCGTTTCGCGCATGGCTTGGTTTGGCGGTAATAACCACGTGATAACTTGAAAATACTGATGGCGATGGCAACTGTCATTTGGTATTATGGTCAAATAATGTCATAATTATGGCTGCAGTCCACACCTTCCTTCAGGTGGGATTGTGTTCGAATATTGATTAAATAAAATCTTTATTAACATATTTTAATTTTGTTTTACACCTTCGTGATTTTGTTGTTTATCTGTAGGTATGTTCGTTTGCAAGACCAATAACAAAAAAAAAGCTTGACTATATCAAACGTTTCAAAAAACGCATAACTGCTCTCCCGTTATTTAGAAAGCGTAATAAGAAAATTGCGTTAATAAAAGCATAAGCCATTACGATTTTCCTCGCCATTAACACGCCATGCTTTAAGGCTGTGTGTCACGCCTATGAGACGGCTCACAAGTCACAATAAAGCTTTGCTTGGTGAAATTCAACTTTTCTCAACTCAACCGGTCGTCACGACGCGTGTAATCTTATATAATAGTTTACAGTATTGTTAACTGCATAGTTAATTGTTTTACCTCACGAGTTTCGGTGGGTCTCTTGAAATTTATTTAAATCAACATTATAAAATTACCAGTTTACTGGCGAACTTAAATTAATGGTACAGCAAAATGTTATTGGATGCCTTTTATGTAGCCAGATTACGGGTAACTCGATTGAAGAGTTAACTTCGATTAACATTGGCTTGCGACGTAACTCGATAAATAAGATTAACACTAAATAAATTTAAATGCATTTCTGTAAAATTTTGGAAATCCAAAGAATTTTTTTTTTATTTGTTGGGAATACATGGCTTATGTTTTTTTTCTGTATTACCTACACATTGATCACCACTAAATTAAAAAAAAATATACTTATGATAAGACTGTATGGGCTAAATCCCATTGCCTTCCCTCAATGGGAGGAAATAACGTGGAAATAACAAATAGCAATATACGAATATACAGTCGGACGTCTTGGCGAGAAAGTGAAGAGTTATGTCTGCGGTTTTGCTTTATTTTCTGGTGGTAGATTATGGATTGGTGGATATTTAACCGTTAAGTGTTCGTGAGTATGAGTGTTGGCAAATGAAACAAAACAGTGCAACGTCACTTTTCAAATTCTCTCAAGAAGTCCGTGTGAGAACTTAGTAAAGCCCCACACCTTTACTGAGATACTCGAGGAGTTGGGGGGTATTTCATTTCTTACTTCTCATTTCCATTATCATTTATCATCATCATACTGGAAGGAAATATTGTTTATTTACTTAAATTACTTTGACACTGGCTAAATGTGCTAATCGCACGAAGCCATCAAATAAAGGAAATACAGTCCTTGTTATTATTCTGAGAATACAGGGTATGTTCCGATATACACTGCGAGCACTGTAAGGTGTGACGTCAATTTAGTATACTGCGAAGCCGTTCTTTTATAGTTAGCTATACTGGTTACCTACTGTTTAAACCGGAACGCAGTCCAGTATACTGTCATCCATACTGTCATAAATGCTTTAAGGCTGTCATCCATGTCATCATTTCTGGACGCTATTGATCACGTGATAAAAGCACTGAGAGCACCTTACCTCGAAATTGCCAGTGCTTACAATATAAAAATGGCGACGATTTATGACGTCATATATTTCCCTAGGATACTGCGGCAGGATACTGTCAGTCCATAACGCAACAAATTTGTGCAAAACAGTGCTCGCAGTATATATCGGAACATACCCACAGTATGGAGTAACCACAGACAGCGTTTGCAACCTTTGACTTACAGAGTATAAGTAGATGGTGTTGATTAACTTTGGCGAATTGGATTGAGTCACGATAGCATAGTTGGTAGTGCACCTGACTCGGCATGCCATGGGGTGCGGGTTGGAATCCCGCTCGTGAAATTTTTCAACACTTTATCTTTTTTCAAATTGTAATTTGTTCGCAACAAAATTTGCGTATGCATTATATATAATCCTAGTTGCTAACACCGTTAGAATAATTATTATCGGACTTCGTACCACACGTACTTGTTGTTTTTACAAAAAAATTACGCTACTCCGATCCCAAGGAAATTATAGTAAACTAATCTAAAATGTTTTTGTTTTGTTTATATAATTTTAACGCAAATTTTGTTGCGAAACAAATTACAAAAACACAAATGTTGAAGAAATTTCCACGAGCAGGATTTGAACCTGCACAATTCACCGGGTCAGGTGCTCTTCTAATTGAGCTGTCGTGGTTCTAACCAGCAGCCTGCCGAAGTTATTCAACACTATTAAGTACACTTTTATACTTCTAACTTTGACTAATACGAGTAGAGAAAAAAAATTCTAACTCAGCACCACAATAAGCTATGGTGTATACGAGTATAACAACTTGAATCTAACCTCGAGAATGGTTATAACAACTTCGTAAAATAATTGTAGGTGTTTGACCTAAAACCACTGCTCAAATTAATTAAACGACATAATACGGCGAGTTTTAATAATAACATTTAAATTAACAATTCAAGACAACATTTTGCATTTGTGGCCACGGCCAACGACAGTTGGAATGTCAACATATAAACCTACATGTATAAAGTAGCCATTTCGTCGAAAAACGAACTTTATACTATATACTATATGGTATATTTTATATAATTCTACTGTATGGCGCTCGATGATGTAGTGGTTAACGCGCCTGGTCTGCGATTGCTAAGATTAAGCAACTTTTCAATGGCCGGAAATGGGCGGCCAAAAATCTATCATCTCGACCTTCTCCGTGCTTCGGAAGGCACGTAAAGCCGTTGGTCCCGGCTGCATAGCAGTCGTTAACAACCACCAATCCGCGGTTGTTTGTGGTGGTTTATGGCCCGTGCTTCCTATTCACCTATAGGGAAGGCTCGTGCCCCAGCAGTGGGGACATATATTGAGCTGGTGATTCTACTGTCTGATCCCATGCTGGTTTGGGACGTGAAAAAAATGTATGAGCTACCTAACCTCCCGTGCATGTCATAAGAGCTGACTGAGGACAAGGGTTCCAAGATAAAAGCACATCAGGCGATCGGCTGGCAACCCATCACTAGTCTATTCCACCTCAGAACCATGCTTAGATTATGCATTTTCCAATATTTTTGACGCTGTAAGGGAGAAAAGAGCTTGACACTTGCCGAGTTTCTTGCCGGTTCTTCTCAGTGCAAGGTCTCCCGCCCAGAGTAGACTTACGAACCGATGGCAAAATTACATTCATAAGATATATTTGTAGCCTAAACTGAATAAATGTTTTTGAATTTTGAATTTTTTGAATTTTATATGCGGCGTCGAAGTCACTAATGGCGGGTGGGTATACTCAAACTTGGTAATTTATTTGCTCTGTCTACCCCTTTTTGGAAGAAGGACGTGATAGTATGTAAGTATGTATGTATGTATGTATGTATGTATGTATGTATGTATGTATGTATGTATGTATGTATGTATGTATGTATGTATGTATGTATGTATGTATGTATGTATGTATGTATGTATACTGCCAGAATACAATAGCGCTACAAACATTATCTCCCCCTTTTGAATTACCTTCTGGCAACTATATACACTCAGATGTATAAGAAATGCATAACAATATATGCTCGGGTCGCGTATAAAAAAGGCACAAAAGGCACAAACTATGTTTATTAAATTAGCGATATTATAAGATAAGATAATATCAAAAAACTTTTAGTCAGTTTAAGTCAACTAGTCAGAAGCTATTCCTTGGTTTTAGGAATTTCGCTTTCATATTCGAACTTGTTGCCATTTACAGCAGATTTTTTTTTCTACTTTCCGTCTTCACAGATCTTTATTTACTTATAGCGAAAATGTTACAAAACAAAAATCTTTACCAATAAATATTGAATCGTGTGTTAGTGTTACAAAAGATCTCGCCGGCATCAAACCTGCGGCTTTGCGCAACCCAGCTCCACCATAAAGGGATATACTGTCAGAACCTTCGAGCTGACTTGACATTTTAATTCAAACTTTGCAATGCTCTATTGATATCGGTGTTAGTAGGTACAGTCAACATTATTGAAGCAATATAAAGTAATCATCAGGAGTTCGATGGCGCAGTAGTTAACGTGCTCGGTCTGCGATTGCTAAGGTAAAGCAACATTCGCAAAGGCCGGTCTTCGGATGGGTGAACAAAAATGTATCAACTAAAGCCGTTAGTGCTGGCTGTATTAGCAGTCGTTAACAACCACCAATCCGCACTAGGCCCGCGTGGTGATTTATGGCCCGTTCTCCCATCCATCCATAGGTGAAGCTCGTATGGTCAAAGGCTTCAAAGGCTATGGTACAGTAGTGTACTCAAAAAAATTGTTGAAGTGTAAATTCCAAACTCAAAATTCAATAAACCATTTAAGAAACAGCTGAATAACTACATCGACATCTGAAGCGTCATCATTAAGCTTTTCATATTGAAAGCCGCTGCAGCATAGCTTAAGCACCGCAATGATAATAAATCATGGCTTTCTAACCAAATGAATGTTCCCCGATGATGTATGTAGTGCACTCGTGAATACAATCGCGCATAATAATAGCTAATGTGCTCCTGTTGCTTCATTGAATTACGTTGGCGGCACGACTTGAAAAACCTTGATACAGAGTAAAAGCCCTTTTTCTAAAGTACTAGATTTGGTACGGATTTGTATAAGGTTTCGTTAACTGTTGTACCTACCTTCGGTCTAAAGCGAAGTGGGCAAACCTTATGTGCCTTACAAATAAACAAAGAATAAGCTCCGTACAGTTATTCCGTGTTTTGTTCCTGTCGTGTAAATGTTATTTCAAATTGGAGTAAAAGAGACAACAAAACACAGAATACCTAATCGAAGCTTATTCGTTGTTTATTAAGACCCTACAGACATAATAATACATCTAGAAAATGAGGAGTTGATTACACAAGCTCAAAGGCACTTATTGACGTCAAAACTAAGTACAAAAATTCAAATAATAATTAATTAAAATTTAGTTCAACTAAACAACTGAATCTACCATCGTTTCGGATTGTAGGAGTACCACGTTCGACCGAGAAGAGCTGGCATAAAACTCAGGAGGTTTTATCTTTGTTTTATATGTTCTTCTTATATATGTGTACATGGAACTCGACTTCTGTTCAGATCTGGTGTTCCATACGCAGATTAGAAATTACGAAGATAGTTCTTAAGCGGGTTAGTGTGCTTGTGCAGGGTGTAGTGTAATTTTTGTATAATAAAGGAATAAAATATTGTATCCACTATTAACAGGAATATTACTAGGATTTTGTTGTGTTTCCGAATCCGATACATTGTATGTCATGTGTGTATAGTAAGTGTGACAGTTACGTATGCCATGATCACGATGTCATCTAATAATAATCTCGTCAATAATAACTCTAATATTAGAGAGCACGATAGTTTAGTTTAGTGGCAACACGAATTCGTAGTTGTCACCGAGACTGTTTATGTTGCGTCGTATACTTCTTCTTCGCGTACTATACATGGGTATTAACTTTCCACGATAATTAGCAGTTAAGTTAATGTGTGAACCAGTGAAGAACATCGGTTGCAACGACCAGCTCTTTCAGCTTACGATTACCTAGATACGAGTACGCAACTTTCACTATGTCGCGTTCGGGTGATCAATACTATATTATATCTAGAGTTTACAAGATTGTTTCCAAATTAATTATCAACGCGCGTTTTAATAGGGACGGTACACACGGTTGAGTTGTTTGATGACAGTGGTCAGCATCCGTTTACTGGCTCTGGAATAGCGTATTTCGGTGGAACGGTGACGACCTTGTGAGGACGGCGGGATGGAAGTGGATGCGAGTGGCACAAGATCGGGCCAAGTGGAGAGATCATGAGGAGACCTATACCCAACAATGGGTGAATTATGGTTGAGCTAGATAAAGCAGGAGCTCGACGGCGCAGTGGTTAACGCGCCTGGTCTGCGAGTGCTGAGGTTAAGCAACATTCGCAAAGGTTCACCCATCTGGTCATAGGATGGGTGACCAAAAATTTGTCATCTCGAGCTCCTCCGTGCTTCGGAAGGCACGTTAAGCCGTTGGTCCCGGCTGCATTAGCAGTCGTTAACTACCACCAACCCGCACTGGGCCCGCGTGGTGGTTTATGGCCCGTTCTCCCTATCCATCCATAGGGAAGGCTCGTGCCCCAGCAGTGGGGACATAAATGAGCCGATGATGATGATGATGATGATGAAGATAAAGAAGAAGAAGAAGGAAAGTCCGGTGCTATATGGACTATCTTGAGAGAAAGTCAAGGTTCAGTAGTGGGAAGTTTCTATAGATAGTGTAGAATTTAACTTCTGTACTTGACTAGGGTTACGGTCATTCCGAAGATTTCTAAATAAAACTGACCTGTGATAGTGCTGCTAGTACCTACATGAATTTATTTGAAATGAAAATATGAATGATGTTTACGCAAACATGCCTAAGTCTATTTAACTTCTTTAAATTAATATAATATTAGAAATATAGATACGTGAGCTTGTACAAGCCACCTATGGTGATGATGATGGCTTCACTTTTACCCACAAACACTATGAGCAAAAACTCCAAGGAACGGAAACTTTAACCAATGAGGAACTTACAGAACACGAGAGTGCTACTGGCATTTCTGTTATGGCAACCGATATAAATAAGATGGTGGTCGGGCGTGTTTCTAAGTCCATTCACGAAGTCCAAGAAATCACGTTCCTTTACAAAACAGGAACAAAGTTTGAACCATCACAAACTATTTTATTTTATTTACTAACAGCTTCGAACTGAGTTTGGTTACGTTGTTGTTCTAGAAACACATTGGTATTAATAGTAAGTAAGTAAGTAAGCCTATATACTGTCCAACTGCTGGGCAAAGGATTCATCATTGATATCAAGTCATCGGTGAAATTGATGTTGTACCGATGACGTGATGTACGAGACATTGGTATTACTCGTATATAGATAAAAATCTTCGTTTTTTGTTGTATTTTTCTAAATGCAATGCAATTGAAAAAATATGTAGTGTTAAGTTCCACCTTCACAAAGGCCCCGCTTTATCGGTCATGTGCCACCAAATTATTGGTTTAGATGCCAATAAAGATAACGGGGCTAAGTAGAAACGGGTGTGAGGACAAAACACAGGAAGTGAAGCAAATGAACCGGCATGTGAAAGGCGACGCTACTAGGGAGGTCCGTGGTATACTCCGGCTATTTATCTGTACTGTTTTAGTTGTACGGTGAGCACAAAAGAGAATTGGTTTTTTTACGACTGACTCAGTAAGCAACTGAGATTCTGAGATTTATGGGCTCGTCGCTCAATAATTTAATTTTTCCTTGCACCTTTTATATCAGAATTTGCTTCAATGTGAGACAATCAGAATATCTGTATGTTCATCCAAACAGACCATGGCACATGTAACATCCGTTCCTGTGCGAGTATCTTGCATTATAGCATATTTCTGACTTGTTGTACTTGAAACTCTTTTAGCTTTATTAACAATATTTTTATGTTTTGTCCACAGGTAAATACGAACAAATGTTTGAACATTCCTCACGTCGAACAGGTGACATGCTACTTTTACTGGTTGGTAAATAGGATCACTTGCATATAATTTTACGCAAATATTTTTCGAACAAATTACAATTTGAAAAAAGACAAAGTGTTGAAAAAACTTCACGAGCGGGATTCAGATTGGGCCTCGATAGCATAGTTGGTAGTGCACCTGACCCGGCATGTCATAGGGTGCGGGTTCGATCCCGCTCGTGGAATTTTTTCAACACTTTGTCTTTTTTCAAATTAAAATGATAACGCTAATCCAATGCGGTGTAATATTCACCATTGCTAATTTATGACAGCAACTGCAACCAATGGCTTATAAAAATCTACGTAAGTACCTTCTGGAGCACGCAGTAACTCCATATGTTTTTTTCGTCACCCATCCAATGACCAGGCGTTGCGAAAGTTTCTCAGTATCACATTATCGTAAACTAATTAACAATACAATGCAGGGCGAAGCCCTACCCGCATCGGCAGAAGGAAGGAAGTGTGCTCAAATTACTTAACATGATGTGACAAAACATGAACCTTACACTTTTTGTTAAACAATTGCTTCACAAAATGAAACTATCGACAAAAAACTGCATAAAGTGTATGGGGAGAAAACGGGACCAATTTACTGTGCGACTTTGACTCTCTGGCTAAGAAATGAAAGAGAATGAGCTCCTGGGATTGGTCTAAACGAAACTAGAACGCTTTAGGCTCTACGCTCTCAAAGACATTGCCAAACTTAGAGCAGTGATCTTCATTGAGGATGAAGAGTGAAAGGATGGGGTTGCACAAAAAATCCTGATGGGTCGAAGTAGTAAACGAGAGAGGAAAACCTCGGCACGCCCCATTAAGATAAGATAAGAAACACTTGATAGATTCACTCCACTGCAGTCTATAATCAAAGCGTAAAATTGCCCTCCATTACCCACAATTATAGCACTGAACTTAAACATTGGTTTAAACGATGGCAGTGAGAATGTGACATTTAGTAGCTTCGTGTAAATTCTGACGGGACTAAGCGTGTGAACCGGCGCACCCCTACTACTGTTCACTAGATGTTTTTTCACTTAGTTTTTTATTTAAAAACACTAATATTGCAATTACACACACATCAGAATGACGTAGCTTCTGTCTTACAGTTTAATTGTGAAATAAGCTCATACAAATGCTTAACCACTTTTTTATTATGTCCCTCTTAAGTGTCATAATAGTATCAATGCAACTTCAATCGACGCAATACAAATATTTTATTTTAACTATTTATTACATAGGTACCTACAATACAATGATAATAGGCCTCTTAATAGGTCTGCACATTATTTCATTTAAAAAGACAATGATCTACCTAATTTTATGTGTTTGGCTGTACACTTATCTTATTAAATAAATACCTATATAAATAATTATAGATTAGTTCGATGACGCAGCGGTTTTTCCGTTCGTGTTAGTAGCAAGTTAAGAGACTCTCGTCTGTTCGATCTTATGTGTTGTATGTTTATATGCCCACAGCCCAGCCCGATCCTCTTCTACACATTAACAGAATACACTAAACATGCACACTAGATTAGGTTCAAGATACCGTACTCGTAGAACAAAGGTACGACGAGCCGGTTCACACGCGCTCTATACCAGGTACAGACATGTACCTGGGCGCTTCTCTCCACCACCACGACCCGGTCAACCCGAGCCGAGGTCCGAGACTTTAGAGGCGCCCTCGGGTTGTTCCGGTCCCCGATCCGATCCGAACCCTTCGGAAAATCTAGTAGGACACGGGGACACCTCCGAAGGTGATTCGTTTCACACGGCTTGAGGAACCCTTTAAGTTTCTCGCTGCCGCCAAACAAGCCTGGTGAAACTGAAAATGCCGTCTGAGGCAATCAGCAAGCTCTCTCCAAAATAAAAATAAAAGAAAACAGATCAGCAGTGGAACATTTATACGCTGATCACAATGTCGGTGTTTTTTCGACAGTCCACGTCCGCATTTTCTCAAAAGACAATCTCTAAAGCCTTAATAAAATATATATAGTAAAAAAATAAGAAGAGCAATTTCATGAAATATTTTTTGTAATATTTGTACCAAAGGCAAAACGAGCAACATATACATTCTGCTCAAGGCCAAGCCGGAATATTGATCAGCCATGTTTGACTGACCATTATAAATGTCAAGTGAAAACGCAGCGAGTTGCCATGGTTATAGTCGTCGTGCCATCCTAACGGCGCGGGCATTTGAGTCTGCGTTCAATTGTCTAATTGGATCGTCGCGATATACGAGCCATTTCACTGATTATTGTCACTGATATTTGTTCTCCTTTAAAATACATACAATACAATAACGCCTCTGGTGGCCGAGTGGCAAAGCGCTCAGCCCGTCATCTGGAGGTCCTGGGGTTAAGTCCTGAATTTAAGTCCCAAGTCGGGCAAAGCTTATTTCAAATTATCCGATGCATTGATCGGGTTTGTTTGTGATTACTGCCGCTAATGCCCTACGCTGCTTGCCTGCTTGTTGTGTATTGAGCCGGGTGTTGCCACACCCGGCTCAATACTCAACAATTGTAGCGATAACTTGATTTCATTGATAGAGGCCTGAGCCCAGCAGTGGGACGTTCAAAGGCTGATGATGACGATGATGATGATGATGATGATTATGATTCGGCCTACATATAGCAGAATATTAAAACGTTAAATAAAAAAACATAACACGTATCAAAAGTGGTACACATCCTAATAGCTATAATAGACACACATAAGGATAAAGATATTCATGGCTAATAATTTAAGAATGACTTGAATATCTTTGTGTAGTACTTATATTTGAAAATGTATCCAAATGGAATAATAATCTTTGCTAGCCGTAGGATATGTGAAAGGCTTAGCACTTATCATACAACCAGCAAGACTAAAATTATAGATTGCAATTTCAGATAATAATTATTTATCTTTAGCTGAAGTAGTATGTAAAGAAAAGATTTTTATTATACTGACGTCACTATAAAGTTCTCATCGTCTAGAAAGCTGCGGCAGATCATATTAAAGATTCGCATACGTAATTGTATCCGTTTACATTCGCTTTGCAAACGTTATGGAAATATTGTTTTTTTTAATATTGATACCTTACTAGCTATGCACGTTTGGCTATTTGAGTCGTCAGGGGCAACACGATTTACATA
Organism: Eudonia mercurella; assembly: GCA_963082485.1. NCBI lineage: Eukaryota > Metazoa > Arthropoda > Insecta > Lepidoptera > Crambidae > Eudonia > Eudonia mercurella. The sequence continues at coordinate 2,207,104 of OY720034.1, read as the reverse complement.
CATACGGTTACATCTTATCCATATTTATTTAAAATGGTATTACTGACATTCTATAGTTCGACTGATATTATATTTATCATTAACAATTCCCTACATTCATTATGAAGTTGTCTAGTAACAAATAAACAATTGTTTCTGAAACATCTGTCAACATAGGTGAACCATTAAAGTAAATTAAAAGAGAAGCTTCACAAAGTAATATAAAAATGTCAAAGACACGATATTGCCAATTTATACTTAACTCAACTACTAGGACTCCGAATATCTTAACTGCAGATCGAATCACTTAGCTATTCACGAAGTCATGTCCATCGGCATTGAGGGCTGTCACTAAAAAGGTGTTAAATACGACATCGGTCGATAGTTATCTCCGATATCATAGCCACATCTGTACACACCAACTGATGCGATCATTCGGAGCATCACGACCAGAGTTAATGTCGTAAGCGCGCGTGCAAACTTAGAATTTGTCGTCACGTTGCACGAAGATCCGTATCTCGAACAAAACACCGCGACTATGTCTCACGAATGCAGAATTGACAGCGACTTAATTTACCGCGTTTAGGAAACCTAAGACTAAGATTCTAAATGCATTTATTAATTCTTCGAGTAAAGAAGGCACTTTTATTAAGCCCGAAAATAAAGTATTTGATGAAAGAAACGACCTGAATAGAATAGGAATTCTTACTGCGCTGACCGATTTAGGTTTCACCATGACCTTATTTGTACAATATTTACCTGTCGTAAAATTTCAGTGTCAAGATAGTTACTGATGACTTTAAGTAAATACTATGTAGTAACTGAATGGTGTTACAAGTGATGAGTGTAAGATTTGACTAACATCAAATGCAGGAACAGTCGCTATGAAAATCATTAGGGTAAGGGTCTCCTCATCCGACACAAACGCTTCCAAGTATCTTATAAAGTATGGGAACACATTTACGTGATGCCAGCCCTTGGAAACCTTAATTGATTGTTCGGTCGCTATAACTTGAGGAGCTATAAATTTCTCGCTGCTATTAACCCGTTTTCGCTTTAAAGACCATAAATGACCAATAGCAAATTCCATCCTAAAAAGTAGTAATTTTGCCAGAAATTAAAAGTATCAAACTTTTGATTCAAACGTACCTATCTATCAAAGTAACATTCAAGAAGATCCTTCTACAAGAATTTGTCGATAATATCGAATGAGAAACTTAATAGACTTTATGGTCCTACTATGCCTAATTGCATTGGAACGGAATAGGTCACTTCCAGTGTGTTTAGTGACTTAGAGCACTAAGCTAAGTCACGATCGGCGCTGGCTGAGATATTGTTATAGTTCCAACTGGAGTTATGTCTTCAGTCAGGTCTATTTTACTTTCACTCGCTTTCCGCTATGATTATCGTTCTTTAACGTTTTCATTGGACGATATTGTATTCGGTACAATAGTAAGATGCTCCAAATTTTTTGAAATATTATTTCGTATATTTTTTGCGTTTCAAAATTCAAAAAAAATCGAAAGCCTTTTGAGATCGCGAGTTACCTATACAGTTTCGTCAGTCCGACATCTTTCTTTTCATAACTACCCAACTAATATAGTGGTAAGTCGTTCCACAATATCACTTGAGAAGTTACGCAATACCAAAAGTGAATTAAAATAATTTCCATGCGCATTTGCAGTAACTATAACTGCCAGAAATTCTTCGTGACAATCAGCCGAGTCAACATCTCAGGCAATTAGTATCACGTCGCATTAAACGTTGCTTTCCCACGGAATACAATGTTATAGCCAAATGCAAGTTCATGTCTGCCTACGCAAACCGTTTATTTTTTTTTCAAATGGCCATGGCAATGTAAGCTATCTCTTATTTTGTTAGTATCGTCAACACAACTTTTAACCTTTAAAATTAGAAGTTTTATTTATAACGCTACATTGTTTTGCAATTATCATCGTCATAACCAGCTCATTTTATGTCTTTAATGTCCTCACTGCTGGGACACGAGCCTTCCCTGGAAACAACACAGGAAGAACTGACCATAAACCACTACGCGGAAACGGTGCGATTGCGGATTGGTGGTTGTTAACGACTGCTTACTGCTTATGCAGCCTGACAGACAGGAATGAAGACTTTACGTGCCTTTCGAAGCACAGTGGAGCTCAAAATAGTAACTTCATATTTAAAAAAAATTATAAAAATGTCCTATAAAGAGGAAAATAAATAGACCAACACAATACTTACACCAATTTCCAGTGTCCAAATCTAAGCAAAGCATTCAAGGTTTTAGACTATCACGAAATATACCTAGTCTCAGATCGTGTTTACAATGTCAACGGCGGTGTGTAGTCATGCCTAGACCTGCGTGACCCTTAAAGTAAATGTCATAATTTGCAAGTTGAACACAGCTTGTGGGTTTGAAAATGCGCACATTATCACAACTACTAGATCATTGTTGCACCATATTAAACACATTCGGTGTCCGATGTAGTCACAGATAAACAATTTTAGTATTTTGCAACTGACAATTAGATGACCTTTCCTAGAATATGCTCAATTCAAATAGTTGATTGTTAATCTGATTTAAATTATGACTCGGTGGCAAACGTTTGGCCCGATATTTGGAGGTCCTTAATTCAATTCCCAGCTCGGGCTAAACTAGTAATTTCCACTATCTAATAACCAACAGTTTTATGTGGCATAGTTCATCATCATCATCAGCTTATTTTAAGTCCCACCTGCTGGGGCACGAGCCTTCCTTGTAGATTGATAGGGAGAACGGGCCATAAACCACCACGCGGGCCCAGTGCGGAATAGTGGTCGTTAACGACTGCTAAAGCAGCCGGGACCAACAGCTTTAAGTGCCTTCCGAAGCACAAAAGAGCTCGAGATATACATTTTGAGTGGTAGAGCCACGCTGCGTTGCAGCACGAAATGGGCCGACTCGCTCAGCATAATACTACCCTCTCACAGAATATCGGCGTGAAAAGCACTCGCTGAGTGAAGGTAGGTACCGGAGGCCCCCTCCCAATTCCTACTTCCTCCTCTAGATTCAACTCCTTCCTCAAAACCGGCAACGCATCTGCGATTGCTTTGGTTTTGCGGGTGGGTGTCCATGGGCGGCGGTGATTACCTTCCATTAGGTGACCTGCCTGCTCGTTTGCCTCCTTTTAATATTTAAAAAAAAAATTTTTTGTTCTCTCATACGATGACCGGCCTTTGCGAAGAAAGTTAATCTTAGCAATCGCAGTCCGGGCGCGTAAACCACTGCACCATCGAGCTCCTCTCATGTTGTCTTAGTTCTATTGACGATACCTTCTAAACTTATTTCAAATTAACCGTTATATTACAGCCACCATGGCATTTACCATCGCAATCGTATTTCAAAAGAAGGGGAGCCGTTATTTCATCATGGTTATGTTTATGACTAGCTGACCCGGCGGACTTCGTACCGCTTTGACAGTTTCCATGACAACAAAACAAACAAATAATTTTGTATTGGAAAATTTAATTGTAATTTTTAGTATTTTGCGTTACTTATTATTTATGTTTCTCATCGTTTAAACCTTCCTTGAACTTCCACAAATATTTCAAAATCAAAATTAGCCTAATCGGTTCAGCCATTCTCGAGGTTTAGCGATTCAAACGAACAGCAATTGATTTTTCTATTATAGATACTACATAGCCAAACAGCAAAATTTAATTAATAACACAAATTAATAGTTGAAACACCACAGGTGCTACATCAGATTGCATCGATTTCCATTCTCAATTGTGGCGGGCTGCGCAAGCGCAGACGCTGAGAATAAATATCGTGCTCCCTGCATCGATCTATAGATCATTCGGACAGGAGAGATCTACGCTTGCCTCTTACGATTTGCATCTGTCAAACGGCTTCTTACTATACACAACTGTTGCACAAAATAAGGAGATCCAGAATGTAAGCTTAATTCATAGCGAACAGTCCGAGCGCAACTTTTTTTTTGAGAGACTTAGCTGATTGCCTCGGTAGCCGAGTGGCAGAGCACTCGGCCCAATACCCGAAGATCTCGGGTTCAATTCCCAGGTCGGGCAACATGTATTTCGGATTTTTCGATGCATAACCCGGGTTTGGGATCACCAACCCGCATTTGGCAAGCGTGGTGATTAAGCCATTACCACAGATTAGTTAATAGTTCCTACGTCCATTACCCATCAATTGTAGTGATGACTTGATTTCAATGATGGAGGCCTTTGCCCAGCAGTGGGACTGTTATAGGCTGATTACTTTACTTTACTTTAGCTGATTGCCTTAGACTGCATTTTCAGCTTTACCGGGATTTTTTGGGGGCGGCGAGAAACTTGAAAAGTTCCTCAAGCCGTGTGAAACTAAGCACCGTCAGAAGTTTTCTAGAGGGAACGGCATCACGCATTAGTGCATGTCCCCGTGCCCTACTAGATTCTCCGAGGGGTTTGGATCGGATCGGACCGGCGCAGCTGTTGTGAGAAACCGTGTCCGTGAGAGGCTGTCTATGTGTGCGTTGCGCGACTGCGTTTGTATGAAGCTAAACCTAACTAACCGCCTCTGTGGTCTAGTGGCTAAGACCACCGGTTTAGACCAAGAGGTCTCGAGTTCGATTCCCAGCGGGGGGTACATGTTTGTGTACTCGATTTGGTTGGTGATAGGGCTTGCTAGACCGCCTGGCTAGCTACCACCATCTTATCTAAATATGTCGTTAAACATCAATGTTTGTAGCATTGTTGTGTTCCGGCAGCTAGAGATAAGATAGCCAGTGCCTCACTAGTTGAGGTTTCCGGGTGAAGTGCGCTTCCATCATTGGCCTTATCATCACTTTACATCAGGTGATCAAGGCACTGTGCTTACCCGTAAAATAAAAATAAATAAAAAAAAGCTTACCTTCTGCAGTCTGCTTATCTTGGGTGCTGGCTATAAGTATGTATGTGAGGTTAAACTTTAGTCTACTTATTTGAAGTTAATTAATTTGTATACTTATTATCATTACTTTTAAATGTCTCACTGCTAGGGTCAGGCCTTTCCACATGTACGCCTTTTTTTTTTACTTTTTTGGAGGCGGCGAGAAACTTATAGGGTTCTTTAAGCCGTGTGATCGAAACACCGTCAGCGGGTTTATAGAAGGAATGGCATCACGTGAGCGTGTCCCCGTTCTATATTAGGTTCTAAGAGGGTTTGGGATTAGATGAACGCCTAACTCAAGCTGATAGAATAGTGCACATCCCCACTTATTTTTAACAAATGAAGCACATAATATGAACCAAATACTCGTACCTACTGGCCCGATGCAGGTTGGTGAGTTTAAGCGAAGATAGCAGTCGTATTACGGCAAGCACGAGAAGGAGCTGGAGATGTTCTATTTGGTCACCCATCCGATGACCCGTCATTTCAAAAGTTGCTTAACTTTTAATATCGCATATCAATCGCATTGACGTAATTTATAATTCAATGTTGTTTTTTTCTTTTCACTAGGTACAGCCTCGTAGGAGAAACCACGTCCTGTGAGTTTTGATGTTTGAATCGACCGACTTACCCTAATAAAGGTTTATTGGTGTAATATTACATAATACCGTCCGCTCTATTAACTTAATAACCACTAATCTCTTGTATACGATTATCATCGGTACTGTGGTCCTCAGTGCCCTAATTATTAAAGTTTTAATACCCTTAGATTTAATACCTTGAAACCTACCTTGATACCTTGATTGGTCTTAAGGTAATTTATTATTGCATTTGTTAAACTGCAATTTGAAGAAATATTGAGGTGGCGATCGTGAAAGTAAGGCGTCATTCGCAATGACGTGTTTTCGGATGGGTGACCTTAAAATAACTTAAGCCCCTCTCGCCATGTCCTTTTTGTCCCTAACCTGAGCCTAGCTGTGGGATGTGGGAAGTAAATTAGCTAATATGCTGTCTCCTCATCAGCATCATCATCATCGTCATCATGATCATCATCATCATCAGTTATGTCAGTTCAAGCCACTGACCACGATCCGTGGGTAGTCTTATCCAGCTCTTGCCAGCCACGTAGCGGAGATCGTCATCAATGAAATAAAGTCACCGCTACAATTGATGGGCATTGGCTTAATCACCACGCTTGCCAAGGGTAGGTGATCACAGACCTGAATGCATCAAAAAATCTGAAACATTTGGTCCGACCTGGGATTTGAACCCAAGACCTTCTGATATCGGGCCGAGTGCTTTCAAATTCAAATTTAAAATCATTTTATTCAGTTTAGGCTACAAGTAGCTCTTGTGAATGTCACTATGCCATCGGTTCGTAAGTCTACTCTGGGCGGGAGATCTTGTACTGAGATGAACCGGCAAGAAACTCAGCAAGTGTCCAGCTCTTTTCTCCCTTACAGCGTCAAAAATATTGGAAAAGGCCCGATCATAGCAGGACACTCTCCATTACAAATAAACACAGAACATACTAATAGAAGACAACCACAACATGTAAAAAAAAAACTTTGCCATTTGACCAATAAGATGCAATAGGTTTAATGATGTTACATATAAAATGAGTAACAGTATTCATACCATTTTACAAAACATATAAAAAATTATATAAAAAACTTGCATAATATTATAATGACGTCATGGTCTGGATCTTACATGCTGAGCTTGTGCGTCAGTTAATTTGATGTAATCAAAGGTAATTCGAGGCAATTAATCCGGGCTAGGGATTAATCAACTCTTGGCTTATGTATAATTAACATAGAACATACAACGGTGGTGGCTTTCAGAACGAAATACGAATAATATTTGACATATTTAAGTCTACCTCAAGATTCACCTTTAAGAAAAGGTTTAATTTAATATAGCCACTAAGCTATCACTAGCCAATATGTTACTCAGCGCTAATATAGCATTCTAATGGTAAAATAATTTTTAAAATCGGTCCAGTAGTTTTTGAGTTTATTGCAAACATACATACATACATACATACATACATACATACAAATGTACAAAGGTTTTCTATTTATAATATTAGTATAGATAGTTTCGACTTCCCCATACTGACCCAGTTGAATTGCTCATCCTTTATGTCACTTAAAGAATGACTGCCTCAAGTGGAACTTGAACTGACGACCTTTCGCAACCCGGGCAGTCTGATTCTTAATTGAGCTATCGAGACGATGGTTTCCGTGTCAATTTCACTATAGTTTACATTAGCATAAAACTAATAAGTACGTAGGTATAAAATTAAACACTTAATAAATAAATTAACTTAATAATAAATTCATTGCGAGAAATAAGCGGCAGTAGATCAATTTTTCTATTGCAATGTTAAGTTCGTGGGGAACAATAACTATCCATGCTTGAATTATATTAAAAAAGTGCATTTATCTCAAAATGTTCGATTCCCAGCGGGGGTACTTGTTTGTGTACTCGGTTTGGTTGGTGGTAGGACTTGTTTGTCCGCCTGGCTAGCTACCACCCTCTTATCTAAATATGTCGCCATAACATCAATGTTTGTAGTATTGTTGTGTTCCGGCAGCTAGAAATAAGAATAGCTAGTGCTTGAGGATCCGGGTGAAGCCCGCTTACATTATTGACATGGCTGGTAGCAGTAGGATGAGATGTAGGATTATCAGAAGGCTCAAGGTCACTCAAAGAGCAATGGAAAGGGCTATGCTCGGGGTTTCTCTGCGTAATTGAATCAGAAATGAGGAGATCAGCAGAAGAACGAAGGTAACCGACATAGCCCGAAGAGTTTCTAAGCTCAAGTGGCAGTGGGCATGGCACATTGCTCGCAGGACTGACGGCCGCTGGGGCGGAATAGTCCTTGGGTGGCGACCGCGTACCAGAAAGCGCTGAATGGGTAGGCCTCCAACAAGGTGGATCGACGATCTGGTGAAGGTCGCGGGAAGCCGCTGGATGCGAGCCGCACAAAACCGGTCGTTGTGGAGATCTTTGGGGGAGGCCTTTGTCCGGCAGTGGACGTCTTTTGGCTGAGATGATGATGATGATGATGAGTAGGATGAGAAGAACCGAAGATCGTGCTCACGGCCTGCATTGGGAAAGTCCTATATCCAGCGGTGGATTGACACGGCCTGATTACATAAGCTACTGCAAATAAGATATCTTACGTCTTACGCAATAAAGGCGTAACTTTAAAACAAATACGTTGTCTATAAACCTTTCGATACGCAGAACAATAAAAAGGATTTAATGTTTTTAATGAATGTTGTGTAACGCATTGGTTAGTGCGTTCCCATGAGCAGTATTTACTGCAATGTTATTGCAGATGTGAAAACGAGACGCGTGTAGCGACGTTTACACACAACACAACCGAAACAAAAAATAGATTGGATTATACATGGTTACAACCCTGCTACACAACACTACTTTAAAGTTTATACTGACACCTCCTACCAACCGTCACGTTACAAAGGGACCGTCAACGTCAGCTCATAACGCCAGATCAGGACACTCCAAAGCGCATTCTACATCCGGAACTCTTAAGACTAGTGTCTCAAGCGAGTTGCCCCGTGGACACGTATAGTCCACTACCTAAACATCCAGATAGGTTACCGGAGCTGTAAGTAAGCTCGCTCACTTCTCATTGCACTGAGAGTACATTATACATAATTAATTTGTAGTCTTATTAGGTTCAAGGCAACAATTTTTTGTATCATGTTGTCGAAAAGTGGGTAATGAATGATGACGCGTTAATGACCGCCATGATGTTTTTACGGCAATTTGTTCAACACTATACTCTATAATTTGGTAGTGGTTCTTACGTGCTGTTATCTACTTACGATTGAGTAATGACTGCTATTGGGCGTTGCTAAACACAAAAGATTTAGCAGATCAGAATATGAGTCAGCTTATTTACATTGCACAGTGGATACAAGGTCAAGTGGGTCCGATCAATGATTGCGTATGCGCATCTAGCAACGCTGAATAGTCAGGGTCAAGTCCAAGTGTATTATGTAGATACTATTGGTATACCTTTAACCAATTAAATTAATAACTCATTAATTACTTAAACGCATGTAGCAATGATAAATTTATTATTTGTTAAAAATATTATTCAGTTATTATTTTCTTACTCGAATTGCTGCAATAAATCACGACCTTAAAAATATTGACATAGTCCCAATGACTCTCCAGAACCAACACCTTTTGCAAACAAAAGGTAAGTCTTTTTTTTTTTATAGATAGCTCGGCAAATGACTCCATCCCACCTGCTGTTAAGTGGAAATGGAGTCCAGACGCGAAGATAACTGGTGCAGCGTGAAAACAAACGTAGCATCAGTTAACCTCACTCTGTTGTCCCACAAGGTGCTTCTTCACGCCTCTTTTGAAGGACCCCATATCATATCATAAGTCGAGCCTACCCCAAATAAAAATGGGAATAAGGCCGAATAAAGAAGAATAGAGAAAAAGATTTATTATTTTCTAAAGTTTACACGAACACTAAACATTGAATTGAAACTCTTTTTAAGAGTCTGCTTCCGTTAATTTTACAGAAGATTTTATCCTTAAGTTTTGAACCTATCATAAAAACATTTACCTACTTGCTGAAGAGCGCGGACTTCCAATCGTAATTGAACGCAGAATGTGAAAAACTCAATAGGTACCTACAAGATCTTAAAACCGGTTTGTGCCGACAAAAAACAAAAACAAAACCGTAATGATACCGTCTAGCCGTAATAGCGTGAAACAAAAAAGCTGGCAACGACCACAGCTAGGTGTTATTGATGAGTTCTCTTACCGAAAATTACTTCGAAATTCTTTGAACGACTCACGCGCAGCCCGTATGTAGGTACAATAATTAAGACAGCCGTAAAATTGGGTCATCGTTCTTAAGTCTATGGTGTTATGGCGAGAATTCGTCTGGTAGGGGCGACTGACGCGACGTGTGCGCTGCGCAGTCTTTTTTCTTAAGCTGATTTTGGTGTGAGTCAGCGTCTATCCAGCCAGACGTATCTCAGGTTATTTGCGTACAATCCAAAGTCGAGTATCAATTAGATGCGCATGTAAGAACTCAGCCTAGTGCGAGTTTTGCCATTCTTAACGAAAACGAGGATCTGTATGGCTATTTTTTTTAAAGATTCTTGTTGTTAGGCTCCGTCTAGACGGGTCGGCATTATGCAAGAGGCGACCTCATCCCCTACTATCAGATTCTCCAGATCAGATCAAGAGCGGAACAAATTGAGGGAGGGCGCCTCTAAAGGCTTAGGCTCTGGTTAAACCGGGGTGTGGCTATCTTGTCACTTTCAACGTTCATCACCAGGAGACGCAGACGCATACAAATTTTATCATTTTTAATGTGATCGGATATCATCCATCCCACTAATGGGTGCAAGCTTTCTCACACGGACAACGCAGTGGAAAAAACGGGCCATAACACATCAGGTTGGCCCAATGAGGTTGGAGGGTTAAAGGACTATCATTGTCATCATCGTACAACAACTACCAGGAAACCGCTTAACGTGCCTTTCAAAGCATGGAGGAACTAGGAAGGAGATATTTTGGTCACCCATCCTGGTTACCTGGCTTTGCGAAAGTTGCTTAACTTACAAAGTCGCAATGCGAAGGTTCAAAAATAAACAACACTTATTTATTAAACCGCTTTTAAATTTTAAAAACAACATAACGACAAGATTGTTTTATTCGATAAAATCATCTTCAACATTGAACATTAATACCAATGTTTCCTTCGCTTAATACTCAATTTAGCCGCTAAAGATATATCGCGTGGATCAGCAACACAAAATAATGAGACTCAGAAGATAAGCCTACCTAAGTATTACCTATGAAATTGACGTTTTTTCTCACTTTTTAATAGGTGTATTACTTCTAAAAAACAATACCGGTTGTTAATATTATTATACACCTTTAATTAGGACTATGTTATAAATAACATAAGCCTAAGGGCTTCAACAATAACAATGATTATTCATTTAGTGTCTTTATCGCCCATTTTTTTTTTAAATTGACTTTTTTTTGTTTCACGGAACTGACTTTTTGTTTCATTGTAGCTTTGAAGGAACTTGATTTTTTTTCTTTTTTTTGTCTGCTATATTTAGCTAGTAAAACAAACACTACCCTTAAATTGTAATAGTGATAACACTAACATAATATAACATAACATAAATAAATGTTAAGAAAATTAAAAAAACGTTAGTATGAAAAATATAATTTTAAAAAAAATCTTCATACAAAACGTCAATTTCATAGGTAAGGACCTAATAGTTACATACCGCGCTCGAGAAACGCACACAGACCGCTTGCACGGGCATAGATCTCGGAACAGCTCGGGACAGGCCGAGCGTAGATTTGTTTTTGTTTGATTGTTGCGAGATTCCGTATCAGTTAGATGTTTTCTATGTGCTCGAGCGTGTTCGTATGTCCCGATCCGATACGAACCCGTCGGAGACTAGTAGGGCACGGGGACACGCACCAGTGCGTGATACCGTTCCCTCTAAAAAACCTCTGACGGCGCTTCATTTCACACGGCTTGAGGAAACCTTTAAGTTTCTCGCCACCCCTAAACAAGCCTATGGTGAAGCTGAAAATGCCAAGTGGCAAACAGCAAACTCTCTAAAAAGCGTGCATATAAAGCTTATCTTCTGCAGTCTCTTTATTTTGTGTCGGCAATTTGTAAATGCCTTATGCTGTACAGTCAAAACAAGAAATGTCGGAGAGTTCACGTTATTTACGGGGACACAGTGGTCATAACGAATCCTGAATCGCGCCATGAAGCTCATATTAAAATGCGTCGAGTGTCGTCTCGGGTTACTTCATAAAATAGCATTTCCGTAATAAAAGGTTAAGGTAAGGTTATGCAGATAGCAAATATATCAATGGACCCAAATTGGACAATGGAGCCAACGGTTAAAAATATGTAAGCATTTGACAGAAGCTAACCTTATTTTCATATTGTAAAAATCTACTTTTATCACCAATTATATTTCTATCACTACTTAGGTACGTACTTTTAATTTCGATCTTTAGTACTTATACTTTACATGCTAAAGTAAACATTCAATATCAACGTAATATACGTTATCGACATCCAATCTTAACGTACAAAAAAATCAAAGATCAAATTAAAAATTGGTATTTTTGAACTTGTGAACAAATCCTAATACTTTAAAAAATATTTTTAATAAAAAAGTATTGAAAAATCGTTTTATCATTCTGTACTATTCTATATTTATTTAATAGTGGGTATATGAAACTAACTATTCACTCACTCGACACAAGAGACCGGACGGACACACGTGTGTCCAGTTAGTGAAACTCAAAATTAGTATCACTTATTATTTGGCCATCTGGACATGCCAAGATTTTTACGCGTGTCCACACAGTGAAACTTAAATTAAATCACTTTTATGTTTTCGCCAACTGGACACATGTTCGCATTTTACCCCAATCCATGACAAGGTACAGTCAGGCAGATTAATGTTTTGTGTCACAATCATCATCAGCCACTAAACGTCCCACTGCTGGGAACGGGTAATTTTGTATGCCATTGCTTATTTACTATTTGTGAGTTTATAAGGAATATATTTTTGACACTAATAGTATTTGAAAGTCACTATCTCTATGCTTATATAATCTTCAAAATGTAACCAGTTTTATTACATTTTTGTGATTCCTTTAATATTTTGGATAGGAAGCGAGGGGTCCTTCTTTGAGGGAGCCTGTTGATTATCTTCACGCTATTGAAATAAAAGTACCTATAGGTAATTAAAAAAAGTAACATTAGCTTGTAGTACCATTATACCTACTTGTCTTCAAATTAAAAAATCATCATATTATTTGATTGTTACATATTTGTTTTATTTCAAAATTTGTCTTAAATAGAAGCTAATAAGATTTTTCGTGCACTTGGAGAGGCCTGTAATGTCCAGCAGTGGACTATTACAGGCTGATGATGATGATGATGATGAAGGTTTTTCAAGCAAAAAAGTGAGGCAGTTTGTTCATGAAATCGACATCGATATCAACCTGACTGTTTACCCTTTTTTGTAAAAAATTAAGTGTGTCGAGTTGGCGAAAATATAAAAGTGATTGAATTAAATTTTCACTATGTGGACACGCAAAAAAATCTTGGCGTGTCCAGATAACGAAATAATAAATGATACTAATTTTGAGTTTCACCAACTGGGCACACGTGTGTCCGGTCTCTTGTGTCGAGTTAGTGAATAACCCATGAAACTGGCACCAACTAAATGCGTGTGGCATGGCAGCCGACCTTCAAGAGTGGAGAAGCAGAGAGGAGGTCTTTGTCCAAAGACGGACGCTACAAACGCTGTAATAGATATATAGATAGATACGCATACGAATTGCAGTGTAATTATGTTCGCTTTCAAGTTTTACAATTTCTATATAAGTGTTTAAACCAACAGCGACAGCACTCCATTAGTATTGTAATCGCTTTAATTAGGTTTTTTAAACAAGCTTTTACACGATAAAAATATAAAACGCCAACCGCCTTTGCTCAGCCAAAACCAATATCGGGACTTATTTAAAACAAGTATTTTCGGAAAGGTCAGAAATGGAAAGCGCAGGCGCCCCGTCGGCCAAGTATTGCAACTCGCAATTCTGACGCAAAAATCTGTTTACATGAAAACAGAAGTTAAGCGGTCCCAAACGTAAGATTTGACGCGTGTATAACACAAGTATACCTACGTATTAAATTTTACATGATCTTCAAAAAACCCCTAAAAGAGCAACCACCTCAAATCAAAAATACAAAATACTAGCTGACCGGTGGACTTCGTACCGCTTTGACAGTTTCCATGACAACAAAGAAAACAAAACGTTGACAGTTTCCATGACAACAAAACAAACAAATCATTCGTCCGCTTAAGAACACCCGTATGCCATGATGGACCCCTTTAGCAGCGCCACCTACCGGGTCCAATTGTAAATCTAAACCATTCTCGAATACACTTGAACACACACAGAAAATTTCATCCAAATTGGTCCAGCCGTTTAGAAGGAGTTCAATAATATACACACGCACAGAAGATTTATATATATATAAAGATTTTAGTTGTACGCTTCTGACAACCCCCCCTCTAACAACGTCTGTTGACCCACACCAAGGCTTAAGGTTTTTCATCACATCACCGGCTCATTTTATGTCCCCACTGCTGGGGCACGAGCTTTCCCTATAGATGGATAGAAAAGCCATAAACCATAACGCGGGCTCTCAGAGCGGAATGGTGGTGAAACACCGAGGAGCTCGAGATAATAAATGTTTGGTCACCCATCCCATGAACGGCCTTTGCGAAAGTTTCTAAACGTTACTATGTAGTCTGTGTGTAGCTTTTGCCCTTTTTATCTGATGATGACGATAAGGTCGATTAAAAGCGCTTTGAGGAATAGTTTTGGGGCGCTTCGTTGGGAGCGCTCCAAAATGGGAGCGCTTCGAGGTACATATACCTCGAAGATAGACTTGCACTTCGCCCAAATGCTCAATTACTGTGACCATTTATCCCTTACTACCGGAATACAACAATACCTAAGCTTCTTACCGTTAACGATTACTCCGTAAATACCCTATGCCATCGACAGCTAGTAAAAAAGATTTCTAAATAAACGTTGATAAATTGCAAGCAAGAGCGTTTTTGTGCAAATGTAGATTAAAAAATGTTGCTTATTAAAAAAACAGTTGTTAAAAAAGTCAAAGAATGCGCCAATTTCCAAGTCATTTGTCGCCAGTCAGCGTGGAAAGAGCTACAACCTGCGACGAACGCAGATGAAATAATATATCGCTTTTCGTTACCGCATGTCTCGGAGCAAGTTTCGTATTTAATTACTTCGTTTACAGACACTTGATTTACGAGACGCTTAATTTGAAAGTGTTGATTTAAGTTTTGACAGCGGAGACGTGTCCAGAAGCTATATACATGCTATAATGACGCTCACTAATAAATCATTTATTTAAATTAAGCTGCCGATGCCCGGCTGCCACCAAATCAGCCGCCATTTTATTGATGCTCAACTGTTTACTACTCGATACCCCACTTACGCAACTGAAGTTATGTTATAAGCTAAAAAATATTAGAGCACGTCATAAACACACGTCACAAACACAACTCCACTGTTGTCCCATTTAAATTCCATCTCCACATCCTCGTTTATGTAATTGGTCATAACAGCCCGTTCCCTACGTACAAGACAAATTATATCATTATCCTTAGTTAGAATAACTTTAAGGATCGTTAGAACGTAAATCGATTGCCATGCATGGAGCGACAACTACACAGTTTGCATACTAAACGTTAAATGTGTCAACAACATCCAAGCGGCAAGCAGGAAGGTCATCAACGCAATATTAACGACATTCATTATTTTCGCAGACTTGGCCGCGATACGACAACTGCTGGAGAGCGAGACGGGCGGCACAACCTGTCCCAGTTGTAACATGCCCTTTGACAAGGGCAAAAAGAGAAAGCTGATCGACACTTGCGGCCATGAGCGCTGCTACTCCTGCATGTTCAGGAACGAAGCCTGCCCTATATGCGCGAGAAACAGCCAAGGGCGGAGACAAGTGATGGAGCGGTACACGCCGTCACCTCAACGACAGGACCAGGATTGGCAATCGCCGATGCGCCTCCCCAAACCACCGAAGCAACCGTCCAGCTTAGCACAAAGCTGCCCCACACCACCGCATACGAGGAGAAGATTCTTTCTCAGCCCCAAATCTCTGCGCAGCCCGTTCGGACAACGCGCCTCCCGGCATTCTCATGAAAACCACGTGCCTCTATCTGGTAAGTAGCTTTATCGAGAACCAATTTGCATAACTGTGGGCTCGCGCGTGGTAGCGGCCGATTTGCATCGGCATTGCGTAAGCCCCGGTCTGGTGCGCACGCAATGCACTCCATTGATACCTTATACGGTTTCGCATCTCATTCACAGTGAACGTAGCCTCTCACTTTCCCGATAGGCTTCTTTTGTGATTTGGTTAACATAGGGAATACTTTCCGTAAATAACAGTGAGTGACAATTGCGACACGGCGCCCACGCACCCGCGCCGGATGTACGTAGGTTCCTTTAAGGACCGGTTGTCTGACTGGTGACTGGTGTATTTATTAGTTTAGGTATAGGCCCGTTAGACTTTTGCAATTCAGCCCGCGCAGACAGGCCGGCTGCGGACTTTATCTCGGCATCTGTTACAGTTTTCATTTCCATTAATTATATCATTCTGGCCCGCTCTATTTCGCTGTGGCGGATTGATATATACAGTAGGTTTCTTAATAATCTATTAGTTCCAATCCGCTACGGCCCTTGCCCCCTCGCAGGTAATTAGTCTGTCGATTGGTTATAACATTTCTATCTGTCTGTATGAATAATATTGTCTTACAGAATTTATAATGTGGGATTAATTTGTTAATCAATTACTTGTGCAATACTATGCTTTTCAAGCTATGAATCGAGGATTTTGTGTAAGATTTCACATAAAGCATCAAATATACTCAACAGGGTTACCAGAAGAAGGGCCGAGAACAGCTGCGTGGCCAAGTATGGTCTTCAATAAGATCAGGTCGCTCTGGTCTGCGCACTCCTCAGTTCCACAGGGGCTCAACCAGTTGACAGGCACGGAGATAATATCTTAATTGGACAACGGAATGTGAACTTCATTCAAACTAAACTTCTTATAGAAACTCTTTTGATTAATCAAATTGAAAATTAAAAAGTGCCACTTCAAGCGTCAGGATTGAAATGAGTATAAAATCGCTCATTGATGATTTGATCACTTTCATATCGAGTCTCTGTTAATTGAAATATATCGATTCGGAGTCCACATTCCTAAGTCTGTACGACACGATCGTCGCTCGAGTTTTGCACCACTTGTTTATTGCTTGTTTGCATACCACATCCTATTTTAAATATACACAGCTTTTGATTCCATTTTTATATTTGTGCATCTCTGTGTTATATTTTGTTGACAGCGCTTGTACTGTACATATTAATTTCAATACAAAATCATTAAACTGCCATTCTATACGCTTAACAACCGTTAAAACTTCGCCTTTATCGGATCTTACGACAGCGATAATGATTGGTAATTTCCATCATAATGTCAAACGGCTGAATGTACGAGAGTGCATTGAATCAACATCTAATGTTCCATGCATGACGCATCAATTCTGTAGACTTAGATGAAGATATATGGACAATCGATTAAAAATACGAGATGAGGCATCGGCGACATCTCACCGTGGGCGAGACGATCATCTCTATCGATAAAGATGTGATTATCGATAAAGATGTGGTTGTGATGATGTGCTAGATAATAATCGGAAATGGTAAACGTAAATTTTTGTACAGGCTCCATTGATGGTGTGGATCGACTGAAAAAGATGAAGTGAATAATATTAATATCAACAATGATATAGGGTAAACTGTTCATTATGTTAGATGTTTAGAATTGAAATGTAGGTGTAGATCATATAGACAATTTTTTATCTATCCGACCATCTAAATTATTCTAAATCAGATACTAAACAAATAAAACGTAAGATCTTGATAAATTCTGCCACTGATCAGGAAGTAGTGGTTTTAGATAAATATATTTCAAAACTGTATTCCTAGAATATCTACCATTCCATATTACTATTTCATACCTACGCTAAAGTTATTGACATTGATAACACAATAAATCATCTATCCAAACATGACATCAGCTAGAAATACGATTTTCCCTTATACAATATTAGGTTCTACGTAAATGAATCACCATTGTCTCATTGATACAGAATTATCAAGACTTATCGAAGCCTTATGTCTGAAGTGGGAGTCGGAAGGTCGGACTGATTCAGGCTCTGCTTATATAACTCAAGGTTAGTTGCCTGCGTATTGTCCAACTGTCGCCAGAGAAATTACACCCTCGCTACGCCTTCGCTAGCCAGTTTTAGCAATGATGGAATTGTCCTGATATGCTTTATGACTAAAGTAGTACCATCGTAGTAAGTTAATGTCTTGTTCTCCTATTTTAATGGATCGTTTATTTGTAATTCATGAATAAATGGTCAAATATGGTTGAAGTTAAATTTTTCTTTCTCAAGAGTGGATCTTGTAATCAAAATATTGGTCACAAATAAGAATTTTGATTTGGTTCTTTAAGAGCAAAGACAAGAATTTGACAATGTCTGAAAGTCATTGTGATATTTTACTGAGACAGTAACAGTTTGGTGATATGACACTAATTAATAAAGTTTAATATCATAAAGGTTACCTTGTATGTTTAGGGTCTTACAAAAAAAATTCGAATAGTTATTCCGTGTTTTGTCTCTTTTCATCCATCCATTGTTAATGTGACATTTTATTGCAATTGTGAGTGTAAGTTACCTGAATAAATAAATGAATTATTATTAATATTATTTTACTCTAATTTGAAATGGCGTTTACATGACAGGAACAAAACACGCAATAACTATTATGAACTTATTATTTGTTTATTTGTAAGGCACTTAAACTTTTAAACGAAATTAAACTTGAAAATCAACGACAATGCTCTAAATATAGATTTCATTTTATATTTAAATAATGTCATATTTTATAATCATAATGGAATGCGTTATAGAATATTTCCGTCATCATGATAGGTGTCGACCTATCATGGCCGCTTTGTTTCCAGTGCAGTGACTCGCGTGGTTCACACCATATGCAGCCAAGGTTGTTCACTCGTGAACACGTCTATGTGTAATTACCTCTGACAGACATGTCTGTTTCAAACTCCTGCTCATTCCTGCTGACGAACATTATGTGGGTTCCAACTTGTTACTAAATAAAACCTTTACAGAAAAGGTTTTGTATTTGTAAACATAACAAAGTTTTTGAGAGCCCGGATAATCATATTGAAATTTTGCTTGTTTTCTTAAACAGTGAAATTTTGGAGAACTTGAGTAAGCGGACAAACTCGGGTTGAAATCGTGATATATGTCGTTTATCCACATGCAATTTTGTATATTGCCAGGTCTGGACGATAACGAGCATAATATTCGTCACCTAGGTTCAAAAACTGACGCTTATTAAAATCAAAGTTAAAATTTGCTATCATAACAACAACAGATGCTACATCACAAAGGAGCTAGCTCCCTACTTTCACGCTTCTCCTTATTGTTTTTCTTTTAAAAACCAGTTTTTAAATCCAAAAATAGTCTATAGACGCTTTGAAGAAACTGATGACTTTAGTGTATTAATGTAATTTAATTCAATTTCTTGTATGATGGCTCTCGCTATGATTTAGCCAATGTTATAATATTAGTAAGTTAGACGTTTTACACAGAAAGTCAAAACCATGTTTATTAAAATTCAATATGTATAATTGAGACCACTAGTGTAGTCTAATCAAGCAATTACACACTTCCAATAAAAACTAATAAGTGGGAATCTCCATCAACAGAAAACTTCACACGATCTTAAAGATAATGATGCGTTACGCCTACATACAAACACGATATAACGGCATGTGTAAAAGTAATTTAGAATGAATAAATTATATAAAGAAAATTATAAAAATGAAGATGGTGGTAATGAAGAGTAATATCAACCTCATTACTTTTATATGGAACTTCTTCATTAGTGGGGTTGCGACCTATTTAATCTATGTCAAACGTAACTCAACTCAACCACCAATATATTCCAAAATACCAATCTTATTTTCAAAAGTTTAAAGTTGAGATTTAAATGCACAATGCAAATGTTTTACTATAATGAAGCAACCACATCGGTATTACCCATCCATTGACAACAATGCTACGTTTGAGGTATAACTATGTCACAATTATGGTCAATGTTTCATTTTCCGACCTACTCTGTAAGGTCTTCTATCTTGAAAGGCATGACCGATATTCATATTATCTCGAATAATGTGTGTGCGTAACGAACTGCCAGTCAGACGCCAGTCAGTCAGACGACTGTTACATTACATATATGAGGTTCTTTACTATCTAGCATACCCAATTTTCAACTGCAGTCGTCTGCTGATCTGTCTTTCATTTGAAAAAGACAATTTGAAATGAATTTTAATAATAGTCGTAATAAATTAATGGTAGTAACCCATATAAAACTTTAGAGACAACTATATAGTTAGTTAACAATAGAAATATATTTCAAGATAAAGAAAGAAACAAAGGCATAAAGTATCAATTTCAAAACATTAAAAACCAGTCCCGTTAGCTAACCCAACCCTTTAACGATAGAGAAAAGAAAAAACAAGTACGTACCATAGACAAACGCCGCCACCAGAGACAATAATTTGTCCATCCACTCCGTAATAACAACATGTACACCGTCAATTTTCAATCGATTTTCTACATTAATTACAATAAAAACGAGAAGGCTGAGTTGAAGTCAGGCGCCACATAGCTGGCTGGTTAATTGTAAATTGTCCGTTCCGTGGCTGCTTCACCACTTTCTACGGGCAAATTGCTTGCGGCTGGAAGCGGCAGAACCAGATTCTGTGTCTATGACTAAGCGTGGGAGTCTGAGAGTCCACAGTTTTTGTGCTGTTAATGCTGTTATGCACTCATGCACAAACATTGTCTCCTGGTACATAGCCAATATTTTAGAGACGTTGCACGCAAGACATTGGTTACTACTATTACTAAGTAAATATTTTAGGGATGTCTTGTTTATTTTGCGCTACATAGCTGACTGGGTAAGTGTTGGTTGTCGCAGCGGCTAGCGCGATCGGGCTATCGAAGTTTAATTATTTAGTCATTTTGAAAACCAAAAACTAAATAGAAACTTAAAAATAGCAACAAAAAGCCAATTACAGGCCCTCCCATACAGCAACAAATTAAGGTCGGGTGCAATACAAACACACAAACTCAATAAAAATAACACAACAGCACAGCACTCTACTGGCTCAAAAGACGCCTCATCATCATCATCATCATCTCAGCCAAAAAGACGTCCACTGCTGGACAAAGGCCTCCTTCGAGGATAAATAAGACGCCTCGCAGACTGAAAAGTTAAGCTGCATTTGCAATGAGGCATCACCGTAATGGGTGAATAAATGAGTTTTTTCGGCCGAGTTGAGGAATAAGTCTTAAGTTAACGATGAGCAGTAAAATTGTTAACAAAAATATAATAATAAAATCTAAATAGATTCTTCTTTCGTATCCTTGCAAATAAATAAATACATATATATAAATACATGTATCAGAGGAACTCGCACTTATGTAACAAAAATTTGCTTATGTAAATTTTTGTTTTGTATCATATTTCAAAGAAAATTGATAGAAAATTGTATTAAGTTTTTTTTATTTTACTGATGCGATTTTTTCTGATTCGTAATGCAGTTATGTGCAGACTGCATAGCATGTCTGGATAAGCGTTTAATTAATACTATTACCAGAAGAACTTGTTCGGAAGCGTGGGATGTTAGTGGTAGTTGCATTGTTTTATGTCCCAGCTACGCAGACTGGAATACAATAAATAGACTGGATATGACAATGCTTAGGCCAAAACACTTACATGTTTTAGACTCTTCGGGTATGTTTATACGAAATATGACGATGTAGCTTAATTCTAATTGCAACAGTTTTCTTTTTTCTTGAGTTCCGTAGATCTATAATCGTACAAAATTAAAACAATTTTAATATGACAACAATGTTTTTTTAATTTGATTTAACTAGGCTTTTAATAGGATACATACTGTATAGAGTACATACCTCAGCTGGAAACTGAATTACATAATAGTTTACTATTTACTATGGCTACAGATATACATTTAACAATAGCAGACGAACAATAACATCTCACTTGAAACATTAATCGCATTCTTCTTTTAACTTACAAATCTCACTATAAAATAGTAAGAGCGGAGTGTAATAATAACACTAGTATATATTTTACGTAAAGGAAACTCTGACAACAGAATAATGAAAGATTTGTCAAAAAATTTAGACGGGAAATAACGCAAACTTGTGGGCTAAGTAAAAAGTATCATTATCTTCTTCAAACCCGACGTTTCGACTGAGTTACACCGGCCGGCAAACTACATAGTTAGTAAATGGGTTCTTACCTTCTTTATACCCGACGTTTCGAACGAGTTACACCAACCGTGGTCACTGGTTAAAAAGCCCGTGACCACGGTTCGCGATTTGCGGTTCCAGTTTGCGGCCAGTGAAAGAAAAAAAACTGTCTCTTCCAGCCGCTTTAACTCCACGAAGGAAGCGCAACGATCTAATAAATCCATAGTGAACGCACCCTGTCATACCTAATACTGGCGGCCATTACACCGTGACATGTTGATACATCGCTCATCGTGGCTTAACGACCGTCTATCAATGGAATTGGACACCCTCGTTGGGGGTATACTTTAAGCATCACTGTTTAGGCATTTGTTGATCATACTTTTTAGTTTGCTAGTAAGAAAACACTGTAAGAAAAAAGCAAATGTTTGCAGAGTCACACCGGCTATCAGGTCACGGTCGATACGTCATGTATTTAAAAAAAAGTATGACTACGATACTCCTCCGTGCTTCGAAAGGCGTACACGTAAGGCCGTTGACCCCGGCTGCATTAGCAGTCGTTAACAACCGCCAATCCGCACTGGGCCCGCGTGGTGGTATATGGCCCGTTCGCCCTATCCATCCATAAAGAAGGCTCATGCCCCAGCAGTGGGCACATAACATGAGCTAGTGATGATAATGATGACTAAGATACTAAAAAAGATGACGTAAAGCCCCTTGTTACAACCCCTTCCGTATCAAACGTTTTAATGACGTTTTTTTCATTTTGTTGATGGCTTTGTGCGATTAGCACATTTAGCCAGTGTCAAAGTAATTTTTCTAACAAGTAATACATAAATAAACAATATTTCTTTTCTGTATGATGATGATGAATGATAATAGAAATGAGAAGTGAGAAATGATATACCCCCCAACCCCTCTAGTATCTCAGTAAAGATGTGGGGCTTTACTAAGTCCTCGGGCGGACTTCTTAAGAGAATTTGAAAAGTGACATTGCACTGTTTTGTTTCATTTGCCAACACTCATGCACACTCACGAACACTTAACGGTTAACAATCCACCATTATTTCACATTATAATTCGACATAACACAAATTTTAGAAAATAAAACAAAACCGCAGACATGACTATTCACTTTCCCGCCAAAAAGTCTTAATGACGTTTTTGCTGTTAAATTCCTTTTTTTCTTTCTTTAGTTGATGGCTTCGTGCAATAAGCACATTTAGCCAGTGTCAACGTAATTTTTTTTACAAGTAATACATAAGTAAACAATATTTCCTTTCTGTATGATGATGATGAATGATAATAGAAATGAGAAGTGAGAAATGATATACCCCCCAACCCCTCGAATATCTCAGTAAAGATTGGGGCTTTACGAAGTCCTCGGGCGGACTTCTTGAGAGTTTCATTTGCCAACACTCATGCTCACTCAAGAACACTTAACGGTTAATAATCCACCATTATTTCACATTAATATTCAACATAACACAGATTTTAGAAAATAAAACAAAACTGCAGACATGACTCTTCACTTTCCCGCCAAGACTAGCCCCATTTTACAATACAACCTCTTCCGTATGAAACTTTTTAATTTTGTTTTTAATATCTGGTATATATGACATTTTTTCTGTTAGAACTATCTATAACATTTTTATTTTTTATCTTTGTAATCAAAACTTTTTTCAAATTGAAATTTTCGAATAGTCTTTACAATCGTCTTCTTAACTTAAACAGTACAAATATCAATCGGTTACATGACAAACCGACACAGGACGAGTATCCGCATCCTGCGGTGTAACCCAGCACACCTGCCACCCGTGGGAACGGTGTCGAGTGGTGTCGAACCCGATACCGTCGCGAAGGTTGCCGGCCACTGAGATGCGATTGCTATCTTAGAAGTGTTTGAATGCCAACTGTTTCTCGGTAGCTTAAAAGTGGTAGGTAGTTTGTAGGTGGCCACGATTTAGTTTTAATTGCTCGACAGCAAGTAGAGCAATCAAAACAAAACAATAGTTTGACAAAAACTAAGCAATAGTTTTTGTTATGTAAAAATTCGATGGAGGAGCTCGATGGCGCAGTGGTTAATGCGCCCGGTCTGCGAGTGCTGAGGTTAAGCAACTTTCGCAAAGGCCGGTCATCGGATGGGTGACCAAAAATTTATCATTTCGAGCTCCTACGTGCTTCAGAAGACACGTGAAGCCGTTGGTCCCGGCTGCATTAG
Organism: Eudonia mercurella; assembly: GCA_963082485.1. Taxonomy (NCBI): domain Eukaryota; kingdom Metazoa; phylum Arthropoda; class Insecta; order Lepidoptera; family Crambidae; genus Eudonia; species Eudonia mercurella. The sequence continues at coordinate 2,182,932 of OY720034.1, read as the reverse complement.
CAGTCGTTAACAACCACCAATCCGCACTGGGCCCGCGTGGTGGTTTATGGCCCGTTCTCCCTATCCATCCATAGGGAAGGCTCGTGCCCCAGCAATGGGGACATAAAATGAGCTGATGATGATGATGATGATGATGATGATGATGTAAAAATTTGGTAAAAGTATCATAAAGCTGAAACGATTGAGAAGCTCGATGGGGCGCAGTGGTTAATGCGCCCAATCTGTGATTGCTAAGTTTAACGTGTCATCTACCGTGAATACAGACACAACAGAATTTTAATTGTTTATGGCACTGATCAGTGCTCGCGGCAGATGACAGGTTAAGCAACTTTCGCAAAGGCCGGACATCGGATGGGTGACCAAAAATTAATGAACTCGAGCTCCTCCGTGCTTCGGAAGGCACGTAAAACAGTTGCTCCCGGCTGCAATTATTGACATCATCAGCTTTCAGCTAAAGCAGAAGTCATATTAACTCAAAAAAAAAGATTGAGTTCAAAAAGTACTTATGTACTTTTTACTTTAGCTAAAAGCCAACTGCTTTCAACCAAGGTATTTTCTTTTTTCTTTGCTACTACTTAAAGTAAAAAAATATATTTATGTAACCCCTATCAATAGCTTTTTTTATTTTATTATTTTTTTATTTAATTTTATTACACAAAACAGATTTACAGTAATAGCCGTTCAGTTTTTACATGGATTTAGTTAAATAGGTAGACTGCAACTCCACAGATATGTGTAAACAACATGCTTAAACTTTAAATCAAATCATTAAAAAAAACATGTAAAATTAAATTAAATTAATATTACATTATGGAAGTCATTAAAAATAAAAAACTACAAAATAAAAAATAAATAAAATGAAAATGTTTACGGTTGCAAAATTACATGGCATCATGTCAGTCTATTGAAACAAGCCTATGCAGCGACGACTTCCACTTGAAGAGCGATGAAGCGTTTTTTCAATAGTCTTATAACTATCATGAGATCTAAGTTACTAAACTTGCAGATAATACACACCCATTGGTTGAAACTGTGTAACTACCGGCACATACAAAGCAGAATTCTTGTCTCCGATCCGACGATGGGAGAGCTATAAGCCACTTCCTGCCTCTTATAGCAGAGTACAATAGATTTTCTTATTAAAACTACTTTTTACGACCAAGTTTTCATTAATACCATATGTGGGAAACTTCTACTATTCTGATATAGGATAAGAAATGGCGATATATTCGCGTTGTTATTGTGAGTTAAGCTGTGCTATGTCTTGGGAAAATCTTGGTAATATCACGTAGAATAGTTTAAACTTTTTCTTTTGTAATTATAATCATAATCGTTTATTGCATTATGTGGTTACAATAAAAACATGTTTTATTCACATAAACCCTGTAAGGGCATAACGACATCTTGTAACTATGAATAATTACGTTATTTCATGTCATAAAGGTAACGATTATAAGTTTTTCGTTTTTCAGAACCGCTTACGCTAGCAGATATGTCCATAAATTTTAATGTTTATGTGTAATTAGAACATATTTCATTGTAAATAAGTCTGCAATAAATAAAATAAAATAAATAAATAAATAAATGTTTCCCACACTCACACCAATTATCTAGCCCCAAGAAAAGCTTCCTTAAGAAACTCGTTATATGGTTAACTAGACAACGGATACACATACTTAATATACTTAAATACATACTTATTATACATAGGAAACACCCAGACCCGAAACAATATAGAAAAACAGGTATTTCTAAACTGATCCGACCGGGGATCGAACCCGGGATCTCAGAGATAGCGACACCATGAAAACCGGTGTGCAAGCCACTCGACCAAGGAGGTCGTCAATAATTCTAATGTTCTTTTTGAAATGAAACATTTTAGATTCTCTATAATCAGGGCCTCAATTCTGCTATTTTAAAACGTCAACAATCGTGCGTCAGCTGTCTGGTATTGACAGTTTCCCATAGCCTTACTATCAGGCTACCGATACACTATTGAGACGTTATTGATTTAATAGACTTGAGGCGCTGTTATGGTACCTATTAGCGTAACTGTGCGGCAGTTAGAAAAATATTTATTTGAAAAAACTTATTAGAACTTAATTGGTTAGACGTTTAAATATAGGAGTAATTAAATGAAAATAATTTTAAGATAATATTTAAAACTTTTTTTTTGCATTTCATGTGCGTTATTATGTTATTAGCATGTATGTGAGTATGCATGTGATTTGAGATTTGGTGTGAATATTTGTACATACACCTATGTTTGTAAAAACAATTGGCAAGTGCTGCGAGCAATTTCATTTATGTTGTCAATGAGCATGTCAAGGATTTCGTGAAGTTGGTTTTTGTTTTGACTGTGTGCGAATTTGAAAAAAGTTAATACGAAGTCAGTTTTGAAATTGGAATCCTGGATTTTTTTGTTTGTTTTCGATTTTTGGTAGTGAACCTTCATTCTAATCTCCGTCTTTTTTCAGATGATGAAGGAGTTCATATCAAACAGCCGGGCTTCGAATCTCGGAGACAGAATGACTTGTACATGCGGCTTGGCCTTCTACTTGGAGAAAGACGGACTGGAAGGAATAAAGCTCGCGATAGCTGTACATCGCTCGCTTCACTCGACGCGCACACTCTCGCTTCACACAACACGAGTCCGGTATGTAACAATCAGAACCTTATACTTAATAATCTCGTAAGTACAGCGAAGACCTAGTAGTTTTCTAAGGGACTCCAGAACTTTCCAAAGTGTTGCCAGATCCGTTTTTAAAAAGCTTTAACATAAAAACAAAAACATAAGTAATTATCTTTAAAAAGAAACTTCTTTTCTCTGAGATCAATCAAACAAATAAACAAAAATATATTATTTCTTCACTAACGTTAATATTATTTCTCACTAACATTAACTCGTTAACGACGAATTGACGACGTCCGTAGCCGAGTGGCTTGCACGCCGGACTATGGGCGGCGCTAACTGAGGTCCCGCGTTCGATTCCCGGTCGGGTCAATGTCGAAAACGAACTTTTTGATATTGTGTCGGGTCTGGGTGGTTGTGGTACCGTCGTCGTTGTTTCTGATTTCCATAAAACGAGTGCTTTAGCTACTTACTTGGGATTAGAACAATGTATGTTATGTTGTCTAATATTGTCTAATATAAAACTTGGTCATCAAAACACATGTATAATGATGCTTATTGTTTCCTTTACAGGTTTCAACGTTAACGGGGTCATCGGAAGTGGAGGCAGCCACACCATTGGGCAGGGATTCCCTCGGCTCCCTAGCCTCAATGTCCTTGTCTGCAGCCAGCAACTGCTCGTCTTCAAGTCCTGGCAGCAGGCGGCATTCCGTTAACGGTAAATATTTAATTTTTTTTTTTACTTTTTTTTAAGTGCTTATTGCTGCACTGAAGCTGAATTAAATCCATCGGTTGCAATAACCTTTGGATAGATTGTACTGTGCCGCTATAAGCACTAACACAAAAATTAAAAAGCAGTGACAAAATTCAGAGCTTACGTCAGCCTTCGGTCAGTGCAGCCGCCCGACCCAGGTTCGATTCCTGGCTGGGTCGGGTGGGTATTTAATTTTTTCACTGTATTTAGTAAATATTTAATCCATACTTAATAAGAACCTCTTTGGTGCAGAGCTTAGCGCTAGCCGTTGTTGGTCCCTGGTTAGATGTTCCATCTTTCTCTTGCACCAACAATTCCAGCGGGTTATGATGGCTCACATTACCCATGTGGGAAGATTTGAGCCTAGCATTTTTACAAGGTAATTGTGGGGTGCTGCCACCACCACAGTAACAATAAAATTGCATTAAATAGCTCTATAAAATTAAGACACATTAAATAAAGTATAAAATTACATTTTGTAAAAGCGCGCAAAAAAACATAATTTATAAAATATTCCTACTTACATGATTTCATATGGCTTAATAGCCAATGAAAACTGTTTTTGTGAATGCGTTTATAAAGTTATCTAGGTACCTACTTGCTTTTTCTTTTTTCCAAGTTGCTAAACAAACAGACATTATAGGAGTTTTTTTAAGCAAATTCTTCTGAAAAAATCTCACCATTAAGGGATTATAACCACTGCATCCAAAACACTCAACTTCTGAGGAATTAAAAAAATCTACTGTGACAAACCAGTACCTACCGTTTTGTAATGCAATTTATGTTAAACCTTACAGCACTACAAAGTGGCAGATCAGAAGAGTTGACACGGATGTCGAGCGGGTTCTTCAAGACCAGGAAAACAGCCGCCAGGAGATCAGCCAGGGTCAACAGCAAACAGTCTTCCTCTTCTTCGGAAGCCAAGAAAGGTAATATTGATATACCATTGACGCTGATTGTCATACAGAATATGATTTTCATTTGGTTTCGAACAAAAAACTTTAAGCTTGAATGTTTTAAAGTAAACACGTAACTATTAAAAATGCATAAAATGTTAAAACAAATGTAAAAGTGGAACAAAAATGTTACGGCAAATGTGTTAAGTCAACACATCACAGAAATTTGCGTGTCAAATCATAAATGATACATATTAAGGAGAGCGATAGAACAGAGCTTTCACAGGTCGTCCAGATTACGAATGTCATGGGTTTTTGTCCCATTAGGCAAGTCTTCTTCATTTAATTACAATTTTTAATCACGAAAAAACATTTAAATAAATTACTACCCGTTAATTCAAAATATTTACTACCAAATATTGTCTCCCTATGATATATTCGTATAATATGTGCCTCATTAAAATATAACAAGAATCTCTGTTCTTGTCCCAGTCACGTAGACAATGAAATCTACAAACCGATGATTTATAACATGATCCTTCACTTAAATGCTAAGTGACTCAAGGTCTAGCTACTGCTAGACATCGACCCCTATCAGATTGAAATGAATCTAACTTACGCTTAGCATTTATAGCGTATGTTTGCGCAAATTCAACTTGTTTGCGTGAAATAGTAGATATTGCGAAAATGTAAACGACCCGATTTGTACGTAAAGAAATAACATTGAAACAAGCTTGAGAATAAAATTGCAAGTAGAACAAAATCTTTTTATTATAAAATAAAAAAAAAATAAAAAATGAAAGACCGTTTGAAATAACAAAAGAACAGGTTACATATGTTCAAACCTTGGGCTTTCTTTTTTTTTATAAATTTTATTTTATTCTGAATAGTTTTTATCCTACTTGCAATAAATTCATATTATAACTTTCAATCAATTAATTCTAGGAGCTGCCAGGATACGTAGTATTATGGTAGAATGGTACATATTTAATAAAATCTGACAATCCGGCACAATTAAAACTATGGTTAATGGTTATTTTTTATCTACTTTCTAGTACATCCAACTCCTCAACTGACCTTGCGACCACTGTTCTTCGAGGTGCCTTCATCTGATGGAAACAACTTTTACTCAGGGCGACAGTGGCTCATGAGGGATATGGGAAAAGCACTAGATTCCCGTTCGTCAGGTAAGTTAAGCTTTTAGACATTCGGCTTTGGAATTCTTTGCCGGCGCATGTGTTTCCCAGCTCCTATAGTCCCGGGTATTTTAAGCGGGGCGTGAAACGGTATTTATGCAGGCCGTCATGAATGGGTGCGCTAGTTACCGTGCTTGTTCCACGGTGAGGAGCGCTCTCATTATTTTGGACTGCATCGGCTGCTTACCATCAGGCAGGATATGGTCACTATGACGCGTCAATATAATAAAAATAAAAAAGTAGATAAAGAAATCGTTTCTTTTCTAGAACGGATGATATTTTCATATCGATGTAGATTTACGAGTATTTATAAACTTTCAATCTTCAATTTTCTTGACTGGCCTATTACAACCACGTTGACTGGCCTATTACACCTATAATACAGGTTCGTGGTTACAACTTACTTATCATAACTTTGGTGGTACAGACAATCCATTATTCACAAACCTTGGGCCAGCCGCACTTTGGATGCGTTTTCGTACAAACACGAACGAATACACACGAAACATCCCGATCCTCTGATTACTATGTATGGTACACGCACGACTACCTATATAAGTGTTAATATGTGAGTCGAATTTGTACGATAACGCATCCAAAGAGCGACTGGCCTTAGGGTCTAGTTTACTTAAATCACATTTTGAGTACACTATTATATGGATTCAAAATATCTTTGATGTTCGCATAGCTTTAAAACGGACCATAAGGGTTTAGGGAAAGAGCAAAGTATAGCCAAGTGGTGGTTTCGCTAAGCGTTTTAATAAACAATTTACAAGATTTTTTTGTCACTTCTCAGGTATACTGATATCTGGCTGCCCTGGTACCGGCAAGACTGCCCTCATTCTGCAGCTGGTAGAATACTCGTGCTTCGGTCGTAAAAGGAATTACGAATACGAAGAACTACGAGAGCAGTCGGACATAAGAGAGCTCCTACCAGAGGAGCTTACAGCTGGGATGTTCACCCATTTGGCGTCGCATGTCGTCGCTTACCATTTCTGTCAAGTAAGTTAGCATATTTTATATTCAATTATCATAATTAAGTTTCCATTGCTAGGAAAAGGCTTACTTATCTTCCGATCTGGGGCTATTTCGTCAGCAACAAACCTAGTTTATGCGGTCATCTGTGTCTGCTATTTGTTGTTGCTAGTTTTCGGTATTAAATGCATTACTGCTTTAAACCATAACTTATCTATCCATGATGCTACAGATCATTTTAATGGTAAAACAAAAAACATGACTGTGCTTACAGTAATACCCAAAACCTGCTGAACTTTGCGACGTAGCAGAACTCCTCTACCAGTCACTTGCACAATAAAAAAGACGGAATATTTTAAGTTACAGATATTATAATCTAATAAAACCTTTTTTTTCAGGCTGACAACAACAGCACTTGCCTGGTTGGTGAATTCGTCCACTCCCTCGCTGCTCAACTCTGTCAAGCTCCAAGACTACTAGCTTACAGAGAATACTTACTAAGCGAACCTCATCTGTTAGGATGTCTGTCCCTCAAAGAATGTATTGCAGACCCAGACTTAGCGTTCATGCGAGGAATCATAGAGCCATTAAACATATTAAGGAAAAATGAAAGCATAGACACTGGGAACAGCATCATCCTTGTCGATGGTCTGTGCGAAGCCGAGTACCACAGACCAGACCATGGATACACGATCGCGTCGTTCTTAGCCAGACACGTCCCAGAAATGCCATCGTGGCTCAAAGTAGTAGCCACTGTTAGAACGCAATTCCTTGAACTCGCAAAACAGTTGCCTTATTCAAGATTATGTCTAGACGAGTCTGACAATGTCAACAAGGACCTATTGGAATATTTCAATGCGAGAATACAAGCGGCTCCGATCATAGAAACAAACATCAAATGTTCAACTGGAAAATCTGAAGGCGTACACAATTCAGTATTGAAATTCGCTCAATACGTACTCCATTTGAGCCAAGGCTCGTTCCTGTTCCTGAAATTGATACTAGATTTATTAGAAAGGAGTCATATCGTTGTGAAGTCAACGAATTATAAAGTTGTGCCAATATCATTGGCTCAAATATTTTTGCTTCAGTTCAACTTGAGATTCCCAACGATACAGTCTTTTGAAAAGATCACACATATTCTAAGTGTTTGCTTAGCTGCTCTCTATCCTTTGACGTTAGTCGAGATTTACTATTCAGTTAACTCTTTGTTGGTGGACACTTTCTTACCTTGGGATGAGTTCTGTGATAGATTTGAAAGCCTCTCCGATTTCTTGGTCAAGAGAATCGACAACACGTACATGTTCTTCCATCCGTCGTTCAGGGAGTGGTTGATACGTCGTGATGATAACGAAAGTTCTAAGTTCCTCTGTGATTTGAGAGCTGGACATTGTGGTATTGCATACAGATTGTCTAGAGTGCAAGCTCCATTGGATTCAGAAAAGACAATGGAGTTAGGTCACCATATTTTAAAAGCTCATATGTACAGAAATTTGGGGCCTGCACAGCTTGGTCTATGTCCAAGGGACTTACAAGCTATGATGGTAGCTACAAGCTCGGTCAACGTTGGTGAAGCTATTGCCCATTTGAGGAACATCTACACGCCCAACGTTAAAGTTTCAAGATTGATGCTGTTAGCTGGTGGTTCGCCGAATCATATAACGGAATGCTTGGGGAATGCTCCTCTACTTTGCATGTACGCGTATCAAGGAATCCTTGCGATGGTTGGACTGCTGATTGAATTCGGAGCAGATTTGGAAATGACCAACTCCCAAGGTTGCACCGCGCTGTCGATGGCTTGTCAAAGGGGACATACCGATGTTGCGCGCCGGCTTATTGCTGCAGGTAATTGCAATATTCTTTATTTGCACCGTACATCACTCACATACAATCAAAATCGAGTTTTAAAAATGATTGTTATTTTATTAAGAAATAAATAATGGCAGAGGATGGTACCTCATTTACAGAGTTCGAAGTTGATAATACATAATCATTTATGTAGATATTAGATTAAGGGTAGGTAATTATACAAAACCTATCTCAGGCTCCAGTCTCTCACATATCGGTTGTTAAATTATGTTACTTTTGTCTAATACTTACCTATTGTATCACCTTTATGTGGAAGAGGAATAAATAACTTCTTATCTTATCTTATCTTAATTGACACGACGAATTTCTTGAGAAACTCGAGTTAAGTACGTTTAAGGTTAGGATAAAACATGACTGCAGAATAAGAGAGAAGTTTGTTGCACAAAAGATCCCGATGGGTCGAAGTGCATCTGGAACAGGGAAACCTCGGCAGACCACACTAAGATAAGGAAAACTGGACAGAGAGAGTCTTCCGTATGAAATGTTCCATTTTAATACCTTTGTCTTTTCAGGAGCATCACTCAGCCACACAGACACCGCCGAGCAGACTCCGCTAGTGCACGCGGCCAAGAACGGCCACCGGGACACGATCATCTACCTCCTGGGCTGCCAGAGCGCGGATCTGCTGGTGGCGGGCTTGCGACATGCGTTAGTCGCAGCCGCACAGAACGACCACCTGGACATCGTCGAGTACCTCCTCGACACTGCTGAGTTGATTGTGAGTACACAATAGATTTGACACACACTCTATCGCTGGATGCGAGCAGCATAAAACCGGTCGTTGTGGAGATCCTCGGGTTAGGGCTTTGTCCAGCAGTCGACGTCTTTTGGCTCAGATGATGATGATGACACAGTAGATAGCGTTGTTAATTGCTTGCTGACAAAATCCTGGGTTCGCATCGATCCTGCTATTTTTAATTGTGACCTGAATTTGTCTTGGGTCTATGGAGAAATTTTAGACTATGGCTACTGAGATATGATTTTAATAGCAGAATCGAGGTCCTGGAATACGTGAATGTGACATTTTTAAACACTAGAAAGCAAATATTAAACTTGATCGCGAAGGTCGTTTCTAAGTCTTGAAAGAATTGGGTGTATCAGACGCACCATATCTCAATCTAAATAAATATTCGTAGGACGAAAGAGGTAGATATTATATCTGAACTGAATATTTATATTATCCGAACTGCGAAACACGAATAACCACTAACGCTGGCTAATAGGTCGCTCCTCTATTTCTCTATGGCCGCCTGTGGAGGCTGGTCTGCTCACGCATACTTATCTTATTTTTAGTATTATTCACTATAATTTGACTTTGTTTTTCTTAAACAATTTTTTTCCTTTTACGATAGTACTGTAGTGGTACTGTATGACATTGTGGAAATTGCAACTGTTACCTGATGGAAATTTGTTAACGTATATTTTTTTATTTTGTGTTTTTTCTTTTTTTACATGTTATGGATTATGGAAAGTGTCCTGCTATGATAGGGCATTTTCCAATATTTTTGACGCTGTAAGGGAGAAAAGAGCTGGACACTTGCTGAGTTTCTTGCCGGTTCTTCTCAGTACAAGATCTCCCGCCCAAAGTAGACTTACGAACCGATGGCATAGTGACATTCATAAGAGCTACTTGTAGCCTAAACTGAATAAATGTTTTTGAATTTTGAATTGAATTTTGAATTTTTGAATTTTCTATACTTTCTATAGTCCGTTGGAGCTTAGCATTAGAAACATTTGCTGTTTCATTTATCAGTTCAAACCAGTTGACTCCAGATAGAACAAAAAGGGTAATTTGAAATCTCCTACCGGTGTCATTATTAAAACAGGTTACAAATATTTCTTCCTAAGTTCTAGCACTCTATTTAAACGACACGATTTGTCCCCAGCCCGACGGCATATGCCCAGTGACTGGCGAGACTGCTCTAACAGCGGCATGCTCCACCGGCAACGCGGCCATTGCTGACGCCCTTCTCGTCAGAGGCGCCACTCCATACTCCCTCAACGCACGACAGATGTCGCCTCTGGCGTTAGCAGCGAAGAATGGGAGAACAGCGCTGGTGCTCAGACTGCTTGACTCGGGAGCTGATGTGATGGGCACTGAGGGGAAAAACCCGCTGATACTAGCCGCTGCTGAAGGGCACGCTGATGTGGTGGAAATGCTGCTGAATCATGGCAAGTTTATTTTTAGTTTTTTACAATTCCGTTTGACTTCGCTTGACCACGACATCACTTCAATGTAGAGCTAAAAATGTCTCACTTTGCTTATCTTTATTACTTCAGGCTTAATTAGTCTATGTCGCCACCCTCACGTCCTTGTTCGATGTCTACGTCCGTTTTTACTATTTTAAAGACGAAATGATTTTTAGTAAATACTAGTTTCTTGAGATTGTAGTTCAGTTGCCTTCACAACCTGTATTTACAATCGGATGTCATTGTATATTCAATTGTTTTGTTCAGGTGCCGACCCGGATGCGATGGATGCTGATGGAGTTTCGACGCTCGGTTGGGCATGCTTAAGGTCTAGAATCCCAACGATGGTGATGCTGTTAGACAAAGGAGCTACAATAGGTAAATGCCTGAGTGGATTCATAAAATGGTACTTTTAGAAAAAAGAATACAATTTTGGCCAATGAAGTGCTCGTTGGCACAGTTTTGACCAATAATTTCCATGTGGACTATGTGGAAACTTTGAGCCCAGCAGTGTAATGTTTATTATCTGATAATGCTTGAATTGGAATTATAATAAAAAATATATAAATATTTAAAATAATAAATATATATTTTTGAATAAGTTTTTCTTGATTTTCTGTATTTTATATTAACAGACTACTCTGATTTCCCTTTCAGATCAACCGGACCGAAGTGGCAGAACTCCATTGGGACTGGCCTGCGGCGGGCCCGTGGATTTGGTTGAGATCCTTCTGGAGCGAGGAGCGTCTCTCGAGAAAGTAGACCACAGCGGTCTAAGGCCTCTGGATAGGGCCATTGGTCAGCGAAATGTGCATGTAAGTAAAAATTCAAAGGCAGGCAAACGCATGAGTTAATGTGTTTTCGAACGCACTCTAACTTCACTGGGCCTACTACCCCGCAAAACTGTTTGCATAAATAGGCACCCAGTCTGGTTTGGGCCAAAATCTACCAGCCGACAAGCAGCAGGGCGTTTATTTATTAAAAAAATATATAAATGGTTAAACAAACAAAGTTTACTCCATATTGTAGAAAATTTTTATTAGCTGATTGGCACAGAGACGATGAGACGATCAGTGATGATGATTATTTTACTTTGTGTTACAATTAAATGTATTTTTTTTTATTTATTGAATCTAATAATATCATTAAATCTATATAATTAAATCTTCTTTTTTATCTACAGGTCGTCAATTGTTTTCTAAGAAAAGGAGCCAAACTTGGACCTACCACATGGGTCATGGCTTCAGGCAAACCAGAATTTATGTAAGTACTTACTAGAAATATTTTCAACTACTTAAATAATTATGAACATTATTTTTTGCATCACTTTGGTCAATAATTAAAATTATTTTCAACTGTAGGTGTTGAAAAACATTTATGCATAAGCACACATAGAAAATTGGGTATAATCATATTTAAATATAAACCCGTCGTCGCTTACAGATAAACCCTAAAATAATTTTGTTGCGCGGACACAATCATACGAACTGGTACGAAGTTGTGTAAACTCTTATTTAAAAAATATATAAACAAGTACATCCGAATAAAATTGAAAACCTCCTTTTTTGAAGTCGATTAAAAATAAACAAAAAACAAATTAAATTAAGTTTTTTTTAAGATTTACTATCAAAGAAGCATCCCTGCCTACAAATACCTACTTACCCACAGGCTAATCCTCCTCAACAAATTGTTGGAAGACGGCAACATGCTGTACCGCAAGAACCGGCCTTCAGAAGCCGCCCACCGCTACCAGTACGCTCTGAAGAAGGTCAACACCCTCATCAATGACGAGGGCCTCAGCGCGCCCGCCGTCGCGCCGGTGCCGCACGAGCACATCTCCGCGTTTGTGCAACTCAAGACGCATCTGCTGCTGAACTTGTCTAGGTGCAAGAGGAAGCTGAACGTAAGTGGTAGAGTTGGTGTTTTTAATGTTTTATGTTGGTAGAGACAGAACTGCATTTTAGATAATATGGTCACAATTTTAGGATATTAAACATCAGCAACTGGTTGTTAAGATAACCAGTTCTTCAGTAGGCTCCGGAATATTTCGGCCTTATCAGTATTTAGCATCAAGTGTGATAAAGGCCGAGTGCTTACCCATATGTTGTTGTTAAAAACTTGATAATCCTCTTCAGGGCATGACTTTAAAACTCAAATAGTTAACATAATCTAGCTCTAGAAAAGCACGAGTTCCTTTTTAGCGCCACCTTTTTACTTTACAAACTTTAAAAACAATAAGGGTAGTACTAGTACTAGTTACTAGTAGTACTAGTACTAGTTACTAGTAGTACTAGTTACTAGTACTACTAGTGTAGATACTGTTTAAATTTTTTTATCTTAAATATATTCACAAACACTATTTTCTTCAACAGGAACCATCAGAAGCTTTAGACTTAGCGGCACGTGCTTCAGTGCTACGACCAAACGCGTTCGAATGTGCATACGCAATGGCGCGAGCCATACTCGCCCTCAACAAGCCCTCCGAAGCTCTTCCCCACGCAAGAAGAGCTCTGCTCTTAGCACCAACTTCAGACATGTCTGCTGTGAGAACGCTAAGAGCTTTACAGCAAGAGATTCTCACAAGGATCAATGTTGGGTCTCATAGTTTAAATGGTGACAATAGGTCTTTAAGAAATTTTGATACAATCAGTCTAAATATGCCGTGAAATTAGAAATAAGTTTAATAAGTACAGTTGACAGCACACTAAGTGTGCCACTTGTAAATTATAGCAACTTTTATTTGCTTAGCTGTACATAATCCGTAACAAATATTGTATGTACAAAAGTTGATAAAATAGCAATTTTTTAAAATGTTTTAAACAATCCCGTTAAGTTAAGAACAATAAGGTTATTTCGTAAAAGAAATATTACTATGTGGAGCTAATTAATGACATAATATTACATAATAAATATTATGTTTAATTATATTGAGCTTAAGCTATCAATGTCTTCGAACGAACGATCATCACTATACCTATATATCTATCATATATTATTTATATATATTAATGAATGAGACTGGAGCTTCTTGGCTTAATAATGTGAGCAAGATCCTTTCGTTATTCCCAAATGAGAAGAAAAAACAAATGAAAATATCAGTAACGTTTTGTGATTTGAGATAACAACCATAAAGATTGTTTTTTGTCTATTTTGAGCTTGGTTTTCTGGTATTACATTCATTTGTTTTTGTAGATAGATAGTGATCTTTTTATGTGATGAAGTGTAATAAACTTTTGTAAATAACTACAATCCTACTTATGTATATACTGTAATTTACAGTATACAGTATCCTTTAACATTAATGCAATTTAGTTTTAGGCTCGAATATAATCTTTTTTATTATTTTTAAAATGCTTGCCATTTATACTTATATTTTAGAATTTAAATTTTTTGTTAAAATTTTCTTCTTTATTTTTGAAAACAAATAGTTAAAAATAATTGAATGTAATTGGTGCCTTCTTCATTCAAATAGATAATAGATAACATTGCAATTTATGTTTACGTATTTTTGTTGTTATTTTTTAAATTAAGTTTTGAGTTTAACTCATACGCCCATTTCCTTGCTTTATTTTAATTTATTGAAAATTCTGAGTTTTAATGGAAATTATTTTTACACGTAACTAATTAAATTGAAATGATGTGTGTTTTGTGGACTTTTGTTTGGATGTGTCTTTATGATTATCAGAGTGATGAAAGAGTCGAGTATAAAATAAAATAAAATAAAATAATGTAAGTAATGGATCTATTTATTCTAAACTATTTTTGAAAAAGTTTAATTAAATATAATGAATATTAAGTAATTTTGCCACTGTTAGATAAATATATATGCCAATTGTTAATGAAGTTTGTATTTAAACGGTTTTTTAATTCCAATTAAATTTTGCGTGACATTTTTAAATCTTTTTTTTCACGTCTCTCAGTGGTAAAGTAATCAAAAATTGGAAAAATATGAAATATTGAAAAGACTGACGGTATAAAAAGTTGTGACATTATAAAAACATAAATCACCTTTAATAAATTATATACAGTTAAGAATTATTTTAAGTACAATAGCTAATGTGACAGTACATAAATATTATATTCGATTATCTAAATAAAATTTTCATATTGCTTTCTGAGATTTTTATTTACATTTTAAAACTTCCTAATAAATACATTAGCAATTATAATATTCTTTTCAAGAGTATCGTCTAGATTGAGATCTCGATAAATCTAAAAGTAAACCGTAAATTTAAAAAAAAATATCGTAAAAATAGGTAAAAGTGAAATAATGCAGTGAAAGATAATTAGAAACTGCATGCAAATGACCAAGATTGCATTAAACATCAAGGAGATCGCATGCTCGGTAATCAAAGTATAAGTAAGTGTAGGTAGTTTTAATTTTGCACCTGGCTTCATACATTTTAGTGAGAATTTAATTTTAAAGTATGTTAAGTGTTTGCTGCAATTACACAGTCCCATGTACAGTTCCTTCAAATCCATTGGTTCTCGAATTAACGCTTTTTTGCATGACCTTGAGACATTGAGAACTGTCACCAGAGTCGTAGAATTGGAAAGGCGACTTTCTGTTTTTATTGAATGACATGAAATTAAATGAGATTGAAAACAAAAATAAGAATATCAACAAAAAAACAGTGTTTTCTGCTGTAATCTTTATTTCTTAGTTGTTACCACTTAGTTTTAAACAATATGTAAATAACTCTTAATAACAATATAATGTATGTAGCTATTAATATTGGTTCGCTTTTGACTCTCCTTTTTAGTCAAAGTTGTTTTTTTACGATGCTACACTTATACAGAAACAGAATATAGAACTTGTAAAGAAGATTAATGAAATACAATATCATATGAACTCGTATATTACTTTAAAGATACTCGTAAATACCTAAACATTGGTGAAACATCGCTGGCTAATAGCGTCATAAAACAAACACTTGAAGAAATCAATCAAGAATACCAACAGACCTTGGTAGAACACAAGAGCTATGGCCTGATTCCCGAAAAGTTTTTTTGTAAGTGCTATTTTCTGCTTCAGTAATTATCATCTCTTTCATGATAATTCACACTTCTAATCTTGAATGGCACAACAAAATATATATTTCATCCCAAATCACGGGATACATTAAAGCTATATGGAGCATCTTTTCAAATCTTTTTAATTCATCTCTAAACAACAAAAAAAGGTTTCCACGTGATGTTATTTGTAGAATTAGTTTTTTCCCCGCCGTGTAACAAAAAGGGCGTACTTCGGAACACCTCAGGACGTGGTCCTAATGTCTGTGCGGTGCTCAGTAACGTACTGCGCGAGCGCATATACACAGGCAATAGAACTAAAGGAGGTCTAGAAGTTTTAACATCTATGGTCCTGACTGTTGGTGCATATTTAGAGTTTAAAATACCATAGTCGAATACTGCATTTTTTTTGGTATAGACTGTTGTGTCTCTGGTAACTTTTGATGATGCCTTCGGAGTGGTGGGTGGTAGAATGTGGTAGAGGTTCTGAAGGATTTCGTCCAGTTTTTCTTTGGTAATGTTGCGATTATCCGAGGGTGGGGTAGTGGCAATGTCCTTGAAGAAATTGACGCATTGCGGTGTACTCTTTCGCTTTGAAATTGGGCATGTCTGAAAGAAAAATGAATACTGGATATTTTTGTTTTTAAACATCATAATAAAGAAACTTATACAACCCGAATAAAATATGTTTAATGTGATCAAGTATAGTTCAGCATTGAAGAATAAAGAAACATATTAAATGGTCAAAAAGATCCTCACGTAAAAGTAAATTATGTATGTAATGCGTAAGTTTAAAGCTCAAGATAAAATATGAGTTTTTAGTTTAATATAAATATTATTAGACGAGATTAAGGCTTGACGCTTCCACTTGTGAACTCTAGAATGAAAGAGATACGTAACAGAAAAAACTACCCTCAACTTACCATAAGCATAGCATCGATCACATTTAAGAGCTTCTTCGGCGAACTACAGTATTCCTTGTACATCGGTAGAGCTGTGAACGTGTTCATATAAACCTCGGTCAGGGCAAACCACTCAGGATGTCTGCTAGTAAAGCTTCGGATCCTGTCCTTCATCTTGAAGTAATCCATGAAGCTGTATCTATTGAGGACAGCCATTTCCTTCATGAGACATAACGTGGAAGGGGTGGAGTCTTGACACTGGAAAAAGAAGACGAAGAAAGTAGAAGCAATCATGAAGTCTTCTTCCTGATATTCCACCTCTTACCAAACATCCTGAACCTATAGACGTTGTTGATGTTACGTATGCTTAAACTTGATTTAAACTTAAGCTATGTTATTCTAACATTGATTAAAGTTAAACCTGTTTAGAGACAGCAATTGTTTTGGAACTAACTTAGTTATCGCAAAAAAGGTATTTGGACGAGAGGCATATAAACTGTGTAAAGTTAAGAAAGCAATAAATGATAAAACTTTAGCTTTGTTGACAATTAAAAAAACGAAAACCCAGTTTTAAACAGTCGGGTGGGTTACCATGAACTTTTAAAGCAATATCGTGGCAGTGTTGTTGCGGTTGTGAATACGAGACACGTGTAGCAGCGTATAGGCACAAAATAGGGAGACTGCAGAAGGTGAGCTTTACACAAACGCGATCGATCAACGCACGCAGACACTGTCTCACTGACACGGAATCTCGCAAATGAATGTCAATATGTTAACTCTTCTCGATATCCTTATTTTGTGTGAAATATATAGGTACGAGGAGCTCGATGGCGCAGTGGTTAATGTGCCCGGTCTCTAAGTGCTGAGGTTAAGCAACTTTCGCAAAGGCCGGTCATCAGATGGGTGACCAAAATTTTATCATCTCGAGCTCCTCCGTGCTTCGGAAGGCACGTAAAGCCGTTGGTCCCGGCTGCATTAGCAGTCGTTAACAACCACCAATCCGCACTGGGCCCGCGTGGTGGTTTACGGCCCGTTCTCCCTACCCATCCATAGGGAAGGCTCGTGCCCCAGCAGTGGGGACATATAAATGAGCTGATGATGATGATGATATAGGTACGCTTCTCGTTTTCACAACTGTGAAATCATTGCAGCAATTACCTCTAATTGTCCTACTATGATGACCTATCATGATCCAATATTTTTGAAGCTGTAAGGGAGAAAAGAGCTGGACACTTGCTTAGTTTCTTGACGGTTCTTCTCAGTACAAGATCTCCCGCCCAAACTTACGAACCGATGGCATAGTGACATTTACAAGAGCTATTTGTAGTCTAAACTGAATAAATTATTTTGAATTTTGAATTGAGCATAAGAGCTGGTTTAACTCACCGTATATTTGTTGTGCCAGCTATCCTGAGATTTCCTTACAGGCACCTCAGTCACGTATTCTATTTGACTGACGGAGATCACACCGCATTCCGTCAAAACTGCGCTGTCGACCAAGTGAGGCAGACCGCAGACGGCCCGACGATTTTTCTATAAATCAATTGTAAGATATAATTCGCCTAATACATATATTTTTTTTTAAATTTATAATTACGAGTAGAATAAGGATTTACTCACTGGTCTGTACTTAGAAAAAGATATCTGGCACACTGTGTTGTTCCGTCTTGAATGCCTTTATGGAAAAACAAAAATATTCTTGTTGAATTTTTTTGTAAAATTTGTTGGTAGAAATTTATTGGCCTTTGTGTTCTATAAATTTAAGTTATGTGCAATGCATTTAAGGTGCATTTAAGGTAGGTATGTTTCTCACAATGCAAAATAAATAAAAATATACATAATAAATAACTTTTTAATTAACTTTTAATTGTTTTCTTTAATTCTTGAGGAGCTCGATGGCGTAGTGGTTAACGCGCCCGGTCTGCGAGTGCTGAAGTTAAGCAACTTTCCCAAAGGCCGGTCATCGGAAGGGTGACAGAAAAATTTTTCATCTCGAGCTTCTCCGTAATTCGGAAGACACTTAAAGCCGTTGGTCCCGGCTGCATTAGCAGTCGTTATCAACCACTAATCCGCACTGAGCCCGCGTGGCGGTTTATAGCCCGTTCTCTCTATCCATCCATAGGGAAGGGTCGTGCCCCAGCAGTGGGGACATTATGAGCTGGTGATGATGATGATGTTCTTTCTTACTTATTTGTAAATAAAAAAATCGTGAAGAAAACTTACTTGCAATCGTCGTGTTTACTCTTGTGAGGACAGTTCTGAAAACATTTTTTATTTGCGTTTAACACAAAATACCAATACTGTGGTTAATAGATAAAACAGCTTAGGTAATAGAATACATTCCATTTTTATATCACACTGAAAATATAACTTCATACCATTTTGATTTCGAGCTTTTGTAAAAGTTACAGAAAAAGACGTTTATGTTAGCACTGTTCTAGGCGTGCTTCTACAACCCAATTTTCTTTCGTTTTGACATAATACTAGATTTTAACTGCTAACGGCCTTTACAGCGCAAAGCAAATTAATATCTTCCTCCATAGGAGAACTTACACGTGCTTGTCTTCGGAATCGCCACTTCACTGTCTCAAATATCCCAAAGAAATTTGGTGGCTCGTTTCTTTGTCAAACTTACAAAAGATGGAATAGTCTAACAGCACATGTCCCTCCTTCCTATGACATGGGGTCCTTCAAAAGAGGCGTGAAGAGGCACCTTGTGGCCGGCAGAGAGAGGATGACTGATGCTGCGTTGTATTCACGCTGCACTAGTTGTCTTCGCGTTAATATAAAAAAGAAATTAAAATCCACTCACCTCAGAGAACACATCAAGCGTACAACCCAGCACCTCATTGATCTCGCACTCCGCGTTGTACCCAGAGCTCTTCTTGCTCAAGCACTGGGTGATGACCCTCGCCTTCGCTTTGACCCACGACGGGTGGAGGGTGGTGAAATTGTCCAGAAACTTCGAGAACGCGTCCTTGTCAACTACGCCTGAGTCGCTTATGACGTTCAGTTTTCTGAAGACGCAAGTTTCTTGTTCACACTGTAAAAATAATAATTAATACTGTAAATCATCAGTTCATTTTTATGTCCTCACTGCTGGGTCACGAGCCTTCCCTATGGATGGATAGGGAGAACGGGCCTTAAACCACCACGCGGGCCCAATGCGGGTTGGTGGTTGTTAACGACTGCTAATGCAGCCGGAACCAACGGCTTCACGTGCCTTCCGAAGCACGGAGGAGCTCGAGATGAAAATTTTGTTTGGTCAGCACTCGCAGACCTCCTTTGTAAATAATAATGAATAATTTTGTAATTTGTAGTGTTTTGCTTTAAAACCTGATGGCGCAGGAGCCTCACCACGATCTTTTAAAGCACCAATTTTAAAACCTATCAATAGCACAGAGCGGTTTAAAACTGTTCGAGTTTAAATAAATTGTTAACTATAATACATTTTGATTTGATTAAATTTTATGAATGGTAGGTACTTTTTTATATATTTTTGGTAAGGTATTTTTTATTTCATTTCAAATTGATTTTTCCTTGCATCCACGACTGAGTGGTGCTGTGATACCTGTTGTAAGTTCTATACGAACTTTTCGCTTTCCAAATAAAACAAAATTATAAATTGAACGAGCAAACAGGTTTGTTATAAAAATGTTTATTTAAAAACAAAGGTTTTATTCATTTATTACTAACCGACAAAGGCACGATCTTAACATCTCTATTGACAGTAGAGCTGACTGGTATCTTAGGAAGCACGGTGGTGGTAGATATCAAGCTCTGCTCGCTCGGCTCGCTTATCGTGAGCCTTTTGGAACCCTCCCACGACAATTTGAACCCGCACTTGAACCTCCAAGATGGTGCGATGAAATCCTTCATGTCACAACACTCGAGAGGATCTTCTGAGTTCTGCTGCAAAATAAACATCATTATAAATATCTCTACATCAACCTTTTTTTTTTCTACACGCACAAAGTGAGAATGATTTGACTTATCATTAAATTTTATGCCTCCGACTGCATGTTATGTATGATGTTGCATAAATTGAATTTTTATCTTGTTCCGGCCTTTTCAGTTGATTTTCTATTTAGTTACTTATTATTTTTTACGCAGGCGGGTTTTATGTTTTTTTATTTTATTTGTCTTTTTAATTAGACAAATTTCATGATATACCTTTTTGAAATCCTTGTGCTGAGCTCTCTAATTTGATACCCATAATGAAGTATTCGAAAAAAAAAATTGTTTTTCACCAACTCTTCTTCTTCTTTTCGAGTCAGCGGGTTCAGCTATACTTTGTCGGACCAATAAGTAGCCACGACTATTGCATCATTATTGGCCTCATACATGTTTTCCAGTGTGCAGGTGGCTGGGCACAGAGGACAATGGAGGAGGTGCTCCATTATCTGTATTGAGGCTCCGCAGTCACAATGCTCCTTTGAAGCTAGTCCCCAGCGGCGCATGTTTTGTCTGCAACGGCCTACTTGGGTCCGGAGTCGGTTGAGTGACTTCCACGTAGGCCATTGCAGATTGTGACTTGGAGGTAGCTTCTCTTGCGGGGTCACGAAGTTTGAAGCGGGGTATCTCATCTTCCACCTTACTACTCGCTCCTCAGCAGGACTTAATGCTAACGCCTGTGTGTTTCGTAAAAAACTTTTCCTGCTTTTAAGCCTGCTTGGAGGAAAGGTGTGTTCGAAGAGGGGATGCCGGACTCTAATGACGTCGCACAGCCGCCTTGTTTGTTTTTTTTAACATCAGTTATCTAAGAACACTTGGGCAGCTAAGACGAATCTAACGATACCTCAATTACGTAAATCCGTTCAGCGGTTCTGGAGATATGAGATAATAAAGAATATCACATACAAGATAGGCGCGAAAAACATAACCCTTCCTTTGCAGTCGGGTAATTAATATTTACCTGTCCTTGTAGCGGCATAACCTCTAGCGTACTTGCTTTAGCAGTTGCTTTAGGCTTTGCAGTACTCTGAAATAGAGTGTTAAATCTAATATAGTAGATGATTATTAACATATAATTTTACGCAAATATTAATGCGAACAAATTACAAATTGAAAAAAGACAAAGTGTTGAAAAAGCTCCACGAGCGGGATTCGAACTGCACCCCATGTAGGGCTCCTTTGGCTTACAGAGTAAGAGTAGATAGTGTTGATTACGAGTTGGATTGAGCCACGATAGCATAGTTGGTAGTGCACCTGACCCGGCATGTCGGGTGCGGGTTTCAAACCCGCTCGTAGAAATGTTTCAATACTTTGTCTTTTTTCAATAGTAGATGATGATGAGATGATGATGATGATGATGATGATGATGATATTTATAGTAGTAGAAGATAAAGAAAAATTATATACAATAGTAGATCTAATATTATAGATAGATAATCAAATAATAACATCGACAACAGGTTATAGCAAATTCTAATAGCAAAGTTCTGACGACCTCCTTGGTCGAGTGGCTTGCACACCGGTTTTCATGGTGTCGCCATCTCTGAGGTCCCGGGTTCGATCCCCGGTCGGGTCAATTTAGAAATACCTGTTTTTCTAAATTGTTTCGGGTCTGGGTGTTTCCTATGTATAATAAGTATGTATTTAAGTATATTAAGTATGTTTATCCGTTGTCTAGTTAACCATTTTATCGAGTTTCTTAAGGAAGCTCTTATTGGGGCTAGATAATTGGTGTGAGTGTGGGAAACATTTATTATTTATTATTTATTATTCTTTCATAGAAATACCCAGAATATTTTTTTTTTAGGAGACTATAACTTTTACTTACGAACTATTGTAATCATTTAGTAGGACAATTGAATTAAAACGTTTCTTAGAAAACACACGTCAGCAAACCACTTTATCAAACGAGACGTGAAGGCACCATGTTTTTGAGCCGGCAGGGTTGAGGGTAGCAGATGCTGCGTCGTTGTCACGTTGCACTAGTTATCTTCGCGTCCGGGCTCCATTTCCACTTCCACTGCTATGCTGGACAAAGGCCTTCCCTAAGATTTCCACGAAATAAAAAAAAAAGTATTAAATTAATAAAAAATAATATACCTACCATATAATGCGCTTCCAGATTTTCCTCCTTAGGTTCATGTTCGTAGTATCTCAGGAAGGTTTCGAACCCGCACGCTGTCACATCGGTGGAGTTGATAAGCTTCGGCAGGTTACAGCATTTGGAGTTGAAGTACTGGAACAAAACACATTTATTTTCATTAAAAAACATTTACAATTACCTAACAAATACAGCGCAGTAGCAGGGATACAAAGTTTTTTCTTCATGTTTATATAAGGTCACATTTTATCAACTGCAAATATTTTGACAAAACATCTAATTATATCAGAGAAAGAAGGCCCTAGCATTAAAAAAAAAACGGCTAGTTTTTTTTTACTTTTCCTAACACAAAAATCGTAATAATTTTAAGAGGCCGCTCTCTGACGGCTCTTTTGAATGAAACTAGGGGCACGTGTAAGCGGTGAAGGCATTGTGGCCTCTCTGTTTCGGCTCCTTTGAATTGAAACTACCGAAAATGCTTTATTTTTCTTTTTAATCAAAATGCGTTTTCTTGAAAACTAGCGTATAAAAATTTTAGGATTTTTTCATAAAAAAGGGCCAAAAAAAAATGTTTATTTACCAAAAATAATAGTAAGCGGTGTTACAGGAGTGTACAATGACTCCCACACTAGGCTAGGCCTGGCTCGTGGGGGTCAATTCTCTAGGGTTAGCAAGGGTAACAATGTGGCTATTCATTACAAATAATTATGATTAATAGCATGATTCTGACAATAACAAATCATAGATTTATTAATTATTGGACGATGCAATGCGCAGATGTGGAATAGTTTATACATGTTGTTGAATTTATCCTCAAAATATTTGCAGTTGATAAAAAGTGACCTTATATAGGATAACTAATTAATTGAAACCCTTACCTGTCTCATAAACCAGGCTGGGCGCCGTTCATTCGGCAAGTTCTTCTCCAGGTTTTGATAA
The DNA here is from genome assembly GCA_963082485.1 of Eudonia mercurella. Taxonomy (NCBI): domain Eukaryota; kingdom Metazoa; phylum Arthropoda; class Insecta; order Lepidoptera; family Crambidae; genus Eudonia; species Eudonia mercurella. Next base: position 2,159,511 of record OY720034.1, on the reverse strand, counting down.
CGGCTGCAGATGACACAATGAAAAAGTTAAGCGACATTCCAATAAACAGATTAACATAAGATAACAAAAGTTTTATCAATTCCTTCTATTGCCACATATACTAGTGTATGTCAGTAACTTTCGCAAAGGCCGGTTATCTGATGGGTGATCGAAAATTTATCATCTCGAGCTCGTCCATGCTTCGGAAGGCACGTAAAGCCGTTGGTCCCGGCTGCATTAGCAGTAGTTAACAACCACCAATCCGCACTGGGCCCGCGTGGTGGTTTATAGCCCGTTCTCTCTGTCCATCCATAGGGAAGGCTCGTGCCCCAGCAGTCGACATCATGATGTCGCCACTGCTCACACACTCATGCATGAGCTGTTGATGATGTATGTCAGAGCATCACTTGGGAACGGCTCAGCCGATTTGGCTATTTTTTTAAATATTATACACAATAAAAAATGTTGAATATTTTCTTGTAAATATATAGTTTCAGCCCCACACATCGGAAAAAAGTGTAAAACTAAAATTAAAAACTAAAAAAATAGCTATCCGTACAAGATTTGTAATTTACTGGATACACACACAGTATAATTGACGGGATACACTCACACGGTGTTCACTCAAGCGGCGGGCGAAGTCGTTAGCAGGCCACTTTAGGATAAATATTGCAAGAGGAAAGGCGGTGAAGGACAAATTCATTACGAATACCTTAACGTCGCGCCCGGGGCACTACTTACTGTATGAAATAAGTAGTAATACTGTGCCCGGGGAGACGCGGCTATTATGTGGAACATGATGCTATGGAGGGTCTACCAACTAAAACTCTAGGATACCCTTGCCGCATTTTGGGGCTGGGCACCAGGAGCAGTTTCATACTGCCGTTCGCAGCCCGTCTCGCGGAGTAAAAGCCACCAAATAAATAAGGAGAATTCCTACAAACGAGCTCGAGCGACGCGCACGAGTTGCTCGAGCACGGTATGTTTTAAGTTTACCTTCTGGGTCCTCCTTATTTTGTGACTATCATCATCATCATCATCAGCTCATTTATATGTCCCCACTGCTGGGGCACGAGCCTTCCCTACGAATGGATAGGTAGAACGGGCCGTAAACCACCACGCGGGCGCAGTGCGGATTGGTGGTTGTTAACGACTGCTAATACAGCCGGGACTAACAGCTTTACGTGCCTTTCGAAGCATGGAGAAGCTCGAGATAATAAAGCTTTGGTCACCCATCCGATGACCAGCCTTTGCGAAAGTTGCTTAACCTCAGCACTCACAGACCGGGCGCGTTAACCACTGCGCCTTCGAGCTCTTCACAGCATGTTTTAACCACGCAAGCATGTTTTAATCACCATAACCACTAAGCTCTGTCTTATTTTTTTTTAACTTAGGTTTAAATTTACCTTTGGGTAAACATGTAGTTCATGCCGGCAATAGTTGACACAGGGTAGCAGGCATCATCACGCCTCCAGTACTCTTCAGGGCAATTCTGTAAAAGGAAATACTTGAATATGCTAATACTTTATTTCAAGCTACGATGGCCCATATAGGTACAATACCTTAAAGTTTAACATACATATTTAATACATATTTTGTTAGTAATATAAGAACTTAAACTATGTAACAGTGTCGTATCGGTGGCGCTTACAGGCAGCCTTTCATGAAAACGTCTGTACTCCACTCCCTTCGGGCAGAAGTTTTCTCTTTTGAAAGACGGTGACACTGCTAGGCTCTGTCCTTCGTATAGGGCTATTTAAGATCCATAATATACCAATGCTAGTTATCAAACGACTGCCATTTTCGATAATAACTGAAGTCAAAGACTTAAAGTGGCGACCACGGAAGAGCACGAGATAATTCGATTTGGTCTCCACAGACTGGTGCCATTGTTCAGAAAGACGAGTTATCAGGATGTCTTCATAATGTTCTTGGAGGGGCAACTCATTGGGTAGGTCCTTTTTGTATACAGTAGATACGATGCATACCACTACGCCCGGGGACTCTCCCCGCGTCTTCCTCAAGAGACCAGAAAAAGAAAAATAAACCCACTAAAAACTCTTGCACTTCCCTTGGCAGAATGGCCGAGGTAGTTTGGGCACTCTTCAGACGTCTTGGGGCCAGCAACGACGACTAATGATATTAGGTAGACTCTTATCCCTACATCTTACCTCAATCAGATTATCAAGCGTGCAGTGCAACAGCGCTTGTCCTGAGCACGTGTTGACATAGACCCTCGGTTTGTTGCTGTAACAGACGTTTACTGCCGTCTCCACAGCCCGATGCCATTTCTCAGGAAGACGGGTCTTCAGGATATCTTCGTAATGTTTTTGCAGGGGCAACTCATTGGGTAGACCGAGGTTTCTGGTGACGCACCGCCATGGTTCACACTGAAATGAGACATGGTAAAATAATTTTAACGCAAATTTTGTTGCGAAACAAATTAGAAAAACACAAATGTTGAAAAAGTTTCCACAAGCAGGATTTGAACCTGCACCCTTCTGACATACTTCTACTACATGACTTCCGGGTCAGGTGATTTCCCAATTGAGCTATCGTGGTTCTAACTAGCCCGCCGAAATTATTCAACACTATTTACTTTTTACTTTGAAAGCCAAAGGCGCCCATTCAATGTCAACAACTCATAATATTTTTACAAATAATAAAGATCAGTTAAGAAGTAGCCAAGCAATTATAAAATGTTTAAATAATTTTAACGCAAATTTTGTTGCGAAACAAATTAGAAAAACACAAATGTTGAAAAAATTTCCACAAGCAGGATTGGGAGAGCACCTGACCCGGTATGTCAGAAGGGTGCAGGTTCAAATCCTGCTTGTGGAAATTTTTTCATCATTTGTGTTTTTTCTGAAAGGAGAAGTTTATAGTTATTTCGTTTAGGGCCTTTTTATAACGGTATACTTTTTTAAACTTAGTCATGTTTATGCACCTGGACTTGGTTGTAAGAGTCTTTGATACATTTCGTGTAGGATACACAAAATTGAAGAGGTAAAATAGTATTTTTTAACCAAAATGAGGAGGAGCTCGATGTCGCAATGGTTAACGCGCCCGGTCTGCGAGTGCTGAGGTCAAGCAACTTTCGCAAAGGCCGGTCATTGAATGGGTAACCAAAAATTTATCATCTCGACCTCCTCCGTGCTTCGGAAGGCACATAAAGCTGTTAGTCCCGGCTGTATTAGCAGACGTTAACAACCACCGCACCGCACTGGGCCCGCGTGGTGGTTTATGGCCCGTTCTCCCTATCCATCCATAGGGAAGGCTTGTGCCCCAGTAGTGGAGACATAAAATGAGCTGATGATGATGAACTAAAATGTTAACAGTAAGTTGACTGTCCTCACTAATCACACCTATCTAAAATATTTGAACTTTGCATATCCTTAAGTTATTCGCGATAAGAGTCATATTCGCCAATTTCGTGTCGTTGACTGTTGCGATTGTTTTGTTTTTACCAAAGTGTCGTGATGCCGCTCGATATTCAATTCTGTCGAATCAAGAGGATTGGTGGGCTATCAATCAATACTTTCGATAGAGTGTAGGGTAAGTCCGATAACAGGTGACCGATTTTTTAAGTTGGTGAAAATTAAACGTATGGAGTTCTAGGTTCTGTGTTGCAATGCACAAGTCCTACAAAAGTCGGTCACAAAATCTATGATAAAACTTCGGCAAATAATCGATCCGATTGTCGGTCCTACAAAAGTCGGTCTTGGGTAGGAGCGTTAAATTCGAATATCGCTCATCAAAAGATATTTATACGTCATATTTTAAGAGGTACTGTCACCAATAGGGTCCAGGATTGCAAAAGTTGCTGCCTCACTCAAAACGCACAACCTGTAGCGCTTAACAAATTTAAAGTTATTTTTTGAAAGTCGACTATCGATTACAAAAAGTCGTTTTATCGATAGGTACACAACACTCTTAAACAAACAAAATATTTTATCAATACAACGTGGACTTTTTTATTAAATACAATGTGCTTTGAGACAGAATGCCGTCGCTAGGTTTAGATAAATCAATGTAAGAAAACAAAAATATACCTAAGTAATTCTAACACCAACTTACCATACGAGAGTTCTTCAAATATGGCGTGCCGAATTCAGCCTTTGAGTATAACACCTGGAAACATAACCGGAATTATAAATAATCTTAACAAATTTAAAAAGCCCATTGTTTTAACTGAGGAGCTCGATAGCGTAGTGGTTAACGCGCCTAGTCTGCGAGTGCTGAGGTTAAGCAACTTTCTCGAAGGCCGGTCATCGGATGGGTGACCAAAAATGTATCATCTCGAGCTCCTCCGTGCTTCGGAAGGCACGTAAATCCGTTGGTCCCGGTTGCATTCGCAGTCGTTAACAACCACCAATCCGCACTGGGCCCGCGTGGTGGTTTATGGCCCGTTCTCTCTATCCATCCATAGGGAAGGCTTGTGCCCCAGCAGTGGGGACATAAAATGAGCTGATGATGATGATGGTGATGAGAGTATGTTTATGTCTGCGTTGCTCGAGCGCATTTGTATGAAGCTTGCCTTCTGCAGTGTCCTTATTTTGTGACAGTACCTTGATATCACCAGATGTTAAGTGATGATAAGAGGAAATTATTATTGAAATCATTTAGGAAACAACAATGCTGTTTATATAGTTGATATGTCGCTGATATGTCGTATGTTTGGTTGGTATTAGGGCTTGTTTTAAGTCCGCCTGGCTCGCTACCACCATCTTATCTAAGTCTGATGCTATAACAGCAATGTTAGTGGCATTGTTGTCTTCCAACTGTTAAGAGATATTATAACCAGTTTGCTAGTGATTTATTCTTTATTCAAGGGTGGAGTGTGCTTTCACTTCTCGCCTTTTTATAACTTAGAGTAGTAATACATAAGTCATATTCACCATAAAATGTGTGTTATTTCACTAAAAAATAACAATTTTAAAACTTTCGATGCCTTTAACCATTAAACGCCTGATTTTATGTTTATCATAAAAAGCTTTTTATAATGGATACAATGTGATTCCAACACTTCAAAAAAAAATTTTTTTTGGCACTGCACTTTTTTAATAAAAAAATACGAAAAATCTTGAACAAATGCTCTCCTCAATAATTTATTTTCATTTTGTTTATTTCATATAATTTTTTCACTTTATAATTATTTTAATAATTACGAATCTATTACAATTTACATCATTAGAATAGAACATAATAGAAGTATTTTTATTTATTTTTCAAAAAAAGGTTGCATTCTCATATCCAAAGAGGTTTCCGTCAAAACATCCTTGTCTACGAAGTTAAATTTTAAAAAAATATTATAAAATTAAAAAAAAACATGTTTTAATTACAGAGTATATTCTAAATATTTATTTTAATATAAATTTAAAAGTATTTAAAATATAGATAATGAAAATTTTAAAAAGGCTTAAAGTTACCGCTTCATTTTTGATCCACTAGGCGTTTAAGGGTTAATAGAAGTGATTTTAAAACAAAAAAATGTCTAGTGCGTTAAAATACCTACGTTCACTGCGTAATGTTATACATATCATGACAATGGTATGGTATTGCGTTGTGATTCTGATTAACATTTCTATAAATAAAAATCATCGAGATCCCCTTTGCTTATTATAAAACATTTCACGTCTGGTAGCATTATATCCATAACATTCATGACAGCGGTTCTCACACATCTACTCAGGCCAAGATTATTTATATTCTGTGCCAAGACGTTTATAACACTATAACATAGATGAAGTATTATAATAACTGCCTACCTTAATTATTATTTATTAGATTTTAAGCAAAATAATGAAAATTGAAATGAGTTAAGATATTATGTAATTTTTTTATAGGTAGATAGCTCGGCAAATGACTATCCCACCTGGTGGGTTACTCTTAAACCCAATTGCAATAATCAATTTCCAATCCCAAATTTAAAAAATTCTAATGGCACTCTTAAAAGCGATAATAGCGCTACATTGGAATTAAATTGCGTGAAAATTGAGTAAACAAATTATTATCGAGATGGGGCGTTCCGAATTTGCGAAACTTATCCCAATATCGATACATATTAATCGCATTAGAATTGTATTGAGATTGAGTTTGTGTCAAGAGTAGCCTACCTGATGTTAAGTGGAAATGGAGTCCAGACGCGAAGATAACTGGGTGCAGCGTGAAAACAAACGTAGCATCAGTTAACCTCACTCTGCCGGCGAACACATACATTCTTGTACATGCTGTTTATTATGCCTACCTAAAAGTATAATTTTATTTCTAAATATAGGTATTTTTGGGACCTTTAGTCAGTCACTAACATAAGTCACTAATATATTGAAATATTTTCTTCAAAACTTATAAGAGTCTGTAAAGAATTTAAAAAACATCAAGACTTTTATTTTAAAAACGTCTGAGAAGACAGAGTTACGTATCTATCGAACAACGCAAACCTTTGCTTATCCAGTGATCAACTACAACCATCCTGCTGTCAAGGATTAAACCTATTGTGACCTCAGACATGGCGGCTTAAGGCGACACACTAAAAAATGCACCAACTTTAGGTGAATAGTTTAAGACTATAATATGACTCACGAATCTGAAACGTTTTATATCGGTTTAGCTATTAAGACAAAACAATTTAGATTTATTCATGTCTTTATCTTGAATTTGCTTGCTCAAATACATGATTGTATAATTTTGACTCGATCATAATTATTTTCAAAAACACCACAAAAACCTTCGACGATCGGACGTTTGAGGAACTGGACGTTAGAGGCCAGAACCAAAAATAAACACCATTTTTCAAATTATAACAAATACTTAATTGATATGCATGGAAACCAGTTAAATATATTGATAACATAAATATTCGTAATTTAGTAGCTGCATATTTTAATAACTAAAACCAATAAAAAAATTAAATTTATTTTCTATTTTTTTCATTTTGCGGTTTCATTTGTCGCAGGCGCTACTTACGTATTTTCGACCTTACGACAGCGCCAGTAAGGATCAGCCTTTTTGAATGTTTACAAAGCGAGGTGTCGTCTTAAGAGTGCCAATCTTCTAATAACATGACATAACATGATCCCAACGCCAACGGTAAAAATAATGGACAGAGGAAACAGAAAAAAAATGGCGACCCATCAGAGTTCCGACTTCTGACCACGTTGAAGGTGAACACTTTTGCGATCGTAGCGAAGTGCACGCTATCTAAATTTAGTAGCGAATACGTTATCGCACTTACTGTTTATTTAAAATAGTTATTATCAATCTTCCGGGACACCAATTTATAACGCCCATCACAAAACATTGCGATTTTAAGGCAATTAATTGTAGCTACAAGTAGATGGGGCACTATAATATATCATTTAATCATGAGAGATTGGGCCATATCCCACTATTATGACCCGATATGGGTTGGTCAAGTCATGTCAAGTGAAAGCGATAAATAATGGTGACAAAAACAATAGTTTTAATAAAAGACTAGAGCAATTTAGCATTAAAGAAAATAAAATGAAATCTGCTTTTTTAAATTTATATATATATTTTTTTATGCTTTATAAGACAGCTCTTGACCTCGATCTCGCCTGATGGTGAGCGTAGATGAGGTCTAAGATGGAGCGAGCTGCCCCAGAAGATGCCTATTAACTCTCGCCTTAATTAAATTCGTTTGCTAAAGGTACCGTTTCTCGGTGTGCTGGGAGTTTAGCTCACCTCAAACTGTCTCGATTCTGCCTAGGTAGGTATTTCAAAACAGACATCAACAACTCATTGTCCTGAGTTGAACACCGGGGCCTTACAAATAAACAGAGTACCCTTGCTTCGAATAGTTATTCCGTGTTTTGTCATTACTCTGCGGTTTTGTCTCTTTTACTCTAATCCGAAATGAAGTTGAAAGAAAACATGGAGTATCTAGGTATATCTATCCCAAGACCGATCTGATCCAAACCCCTCAGAGAATCTAGTAGGGACCAGGGAACAGGTCCCTCTAGAAAACCCCTGACGATGTTTCGATCACACGGCTTGTAGAACCCTTTAAGTTTCTCGCCGCCCCCAAAATCCGGTAACGCTGAAAGTGCTATGTGAGGCAAGCAACAAAATCTCTCCAAAAAAATAAATATTCCAAGCTTATTGTTCGTTTATTTGGTAAGGCTCTTGGACTAAGTATATGAAAACTGTTAGATTCAGGCTACTGAGACACGATTGAATACGTATTAAAATAGCAGCATATGGGCCGTATTACTAAATATAGACTAAAAGACTGATTGTGCGTATATGTGGTGTATGTGCGTGGGTTATGTGATTGTTAAGTACATAATATACTAATATTATGCCAGCGTACCTACATCCTTATGGGTTAATGTTATGTATGTAATATAAATAAAAACGTGCGGTTGATAATAATGTACAATTATGTAAAACACTACTGCGACTAAAATCTAAAGCCATCAAAAACAAACTTGTAAAAGAACCAAGCCTCGCAACTCAGTTCTTCTACCGTGAAAAGTTGTGAGATCCATGTAATACCAAGTCGGTTAATTTATTCAGTCCCTACTTAGGGGACCTTCTGTCTTAAGTTATTACGTAATTAGCTAACCTAACAACATCTTATAGTGACCATATCAATATTAAAAATCTTTTATGTTTTAAATAAATATATTAACTTGGCAATCGCACTAAACAATCTAATTTAATATAATATATGTATTACTTGTGAGAGGAGCTCAATGGCGCAGTGGTTAACGCGCATTCCGATGACCACCTTTGCGAAAGTTGCTTAACCTCAGCAATCGCAGACCGGGCGCGTTAACCACTGCGCCATCGAGCTCCTCTCACAAGTAATACATATACTATATCAAATTAGATTGTTTAGTGCGATTGCCAAGTCAATCTATTTATTTAAAACATAAAAGATTTTTAATTTTGATATGGTCACTATATGATGTTGTTAGGTTAGCTAATTACGTAATAACTTAAGACAGAAGGTCCCTTATGTAGGGACTGAATAAATTAACCGACTTGGTATTAATTACATGGATCTCACAACTTTTTACGGTAGAAGAACTGAGTTGCGAGACTTTATGTTTTTGATGGCATCTCATTTCTTTTTGTAGATAGTCCTACTTTTTTTCCTTTCCAGTAGAAGTAGAAGGTCTACTTCTTGAATACAAACAACGGATTTTCTTAAAGCCCACCCTCCTTTCTTATGAGCTTTTCTTTTTATTTATACATATACAGGTACACTGATTCATTCACTGCAAATGTAACTTTGTAATCCTAAACATACATTTATATGGGATTACAAAGTTATTTATGCAGTTGGTGTATCTAGAAAACTGGACCGAAATTGCAAAATATTTTAGTTTTTCCTTGATTTATACACTAAACACTAACCCCCTTACAAATAAACAAAGAATAAGGTCCGAATAGTTATTCCGTGTTTGGCGGTCAATGAGTGAGTCAATCAATGAGTGAGTGACAAAATCTTAAACTACTGGTTTAAATTAAATGAAATTTCTAAATATACCGTGTTTATACAGTGCCTGCTTGGTTACTGAAAATTTAGGCTTCTAGTTTTATCCACAACGAAGTACAGGGTCGAAAATGGCCTGACCTGTTTCGAGAAAAGGATGGTACGGCCGTGCCGCTTTTTTGCTAGACTTGGCGGGGGCACTGCCGTGCCCTCAGATAATGTTATTATCAGAAATAACATTCATTTATGTGTTAGCTACCAAAACATTTTTTATAAAATTTGTAAGTGCATATACATATAAAATCGAATCCCAGACCTTTATTTTTCAAGTTAAACGTACAAATACTGAAGCCCTACAAATAAACTTAATTTTTAAAAAACTATTCTATTTAACTCACCGATCCCAATAGGAAACTAAGCCACAACAACCACATCCTTACTGCATGAATGTTCAAGAACAACTGGCTCGCTGATACCGCAGAGGTCGCGAACTGGAGATACATTACATATAAATATATAACAAACCTTTTTGTTTGACTACACAGTCATTAACGCTAGGAAAACGGACGCGTAAGTAACTAAAGTTGCGTGTGCTTGGGAAAAATCAACATATCGTTAGGCGAACACCTCTATTCGAAAATACAGATTTGCTTATGTCTTTCGTAAGTACAAACGTAGTGTATCCTACACTACGTTCCTCAGACAAGGTGGAGCGACGATAATATTGATAAAATAAATAAAAAAGCAATTTATTTGTTTGTCTAGTGGCCTATGTGCTATGGCCTATGTTCACTGGACAACTAATGATATAATGATGACGATATCGTTCAGTGATCTAAAGATTTTGTTTTATCGTGTTGGCTGCAGATAGCCTTTACAATATCAGCGGCGAGAACCTCGTTGGCAACATAAGATTAATGGCGAATGATCCAAACTTCTAATGTATTATCAGTATTTTAATTTATTATCAGGATTTTATTTTTTTCTTTTCGATTCCCAGCAAGATGTATGTTCCCGTGGTCGACGTATAGGAGGTTGTTATGATGGAGGGTTCGTAAACGCGGGAATCGTGGACGAATCGTACACGTCTCAGGCTTGTTCTACGTGCAATCAGAAAACGGGAGTGTTCAACAGAATTCACATGGTCAACAAACGTCGTTGGGGGGTTTGCCCAAATAGCCACAGCGAGTTTGATCGTGACGCGAATGCCGCTAAGAACATACTCGTCAACCATACGAGGTCTGCCATCTGCAGGCCAGGATGCTCCACGAACGGAGCATCGTAACCTCTTATGTCCTATACTAATATTATAAAAAGGAAACCTTTGTATTTTTGTATGTATGTATGTTTGCAACGAATAAACTCAAAAACTACTAGACCGATTTAAAAAAATCTTTCACCATTAGAATGCTACATTAGCGCTGAGTAACATAGGCTATATTTTTAAAAAATCCACCCGTGCGAAACAGGGACGGGTCGCTAGTATATAAATAAAACTCGATTGTAATTAAGGTTGAATTTCCATTTAATCTTTGTTACGATTGGGTCTTAGGTTAAAATAGGAGTTGTCAAATAAAACACATTTGATTATCTAACATTATTTATTACATTACTTGGTTAAGTATAAAACACAACACAAGTTAAGCAAGGACAAACATTGTGTTTTTGGTGATACCTTAATTGTATGCAGCTTAGCTAAACGGTGCATTGAAATTCATTTCTAACTATTAATATTATGTAGCAGTTAACATCACAAATGCATCAATATTTTGACAAAACAAAGTAATGCAAAGCGCATTGTTACGGAACTCATAACTGTTTTAACTCTTGATGGAATTGTACCTGAAACAAAGAATCATTAGAATTAATTTTCTACTAATTTAATGTACCTACCCACAAAATAACGAGACTCAGGAGGTAAGTTAGTGTGCGTCTCTCGAGCGTTTATATGAAGCTTGCTTCTGCAATCTCCTTATTTTGTGATGTATCTTAAGGAGTGCGCGAAAGTTCACCCAAATTTTCACTAGCAGACCGGGCGCGTTAACCACTGCGCCATCGAGCTCCTCAAGACAGAACAGAGTATATCTATATGTATCTACGAGGGGAGGTCAATAAGTTCGCGGAATGGAGGGGTTGGTGGGGATAAATTTACTCGTCCAGGTAGGCACCAGTTAAGCACCTCATTAAGAGTATATATACCAAGTTTGAACCTAATCGGGTCATTAACTTTTGAGTTATCGACCTGCAAACAACTAAATCGGGAAGAAGTCAGCCAGTATGGAGAAAATTGAACACCGTGCCGTTATTAAGTTCCTTACCAAGCAAGGAAAATCCGCTCAGACGATTTTTCAAGAGCTGTTAGCGGTTTACGCCGACTCTGCCCCTGGTAAAACCATGGTTTACAAGTGGCATGGTCTTTTCAAACAAGGAAGGGAGTCCATTGAAGACGACCCCCGCTCCGGACGGCCAATTGAGGCCACCACACCGGAAATCGTCGAAAAAGTAGAAAAACTTGTATTGGAAGATGCCCGACTGAAGAAGAAGCAACTTGCAGCAATGGTTGGAGTATCCGAATCAAGTATTTTAAATATCCTACATCATCATCTTGGGATGACTAAAGTCAGTGCAAGATGGGTTCCGAGAATGCTCACGCCACTTCAAAAACGCGAGCGTGTCGAGTGCTCTCACCAGTTTCTGGAGCTCTGTGGAGAGAGAAAGGAAGAAGTTATGGCCCGGATTGTTACTGGAGATGAAACCTGGGTTCACCACTATGAACCTGAGTCGAAGCAAGAGTCGATGCAGTGGCATAAAAAAGGCACACCTCCTCCAAAGAAGTTCAAAGTGTCACAATCGGCCGGAAAGATCATGGCGACTATCTTTTGGGATACAGAAGGTATTTTACTGATCGATTATAAAGAACGTGGTGCGACTATAACGGGACAGTACTACGCTTCTTTACTGGAAAGATTGAAAGAAGCCATTAAGGAAAAAAGAAGAGGAAAACTGTCAAAAGGTGTGCTCCTTTTGCACGACAATGCACCCGTCCACACGTGCCATGTTGCGACGGCTGCTATTCACCGATGCGGCTTTGAACAATTAAACCACCCACCATACAGTCCAGACTTGGCCCCCAGTGACTATTATTTATTTCCAAAAATGAAGAAAGAGCTGCGTGGAAAGAAATTTGACGACGATGAAGAAGTCAAGTCGGCAATTTCGGCCTATTTTGACACCAAAGACAAATCATTTTTTTTCGATGGTATAAACAAGCTATTTGAGAGATCCGAAAAATGTATTAGGGTTAAAGGAGAATATATTGAAAAGGAAAAATAATTTGGTGTTTAATTTCAACCTCCTTCTCTCTTATTCCGCGAACTTATTGACCTCCCCTCGTATATGCGAAAACAAATTAATTGTGTATATTTTTATTATGTTAGTTATGCTCTTAGTTATACTCATACTGTATGTTTTCCAAATAATATAAAAATAAAAAAAAAACAAAAAAAATACCGGAGCGTATCAATGAGAAGACCTCTGCAGTTATTTAAACCTGCAGGCGACCTGAGTAAAATTGAAAAACATATTTATGAGGGTTTAACGGATGACCTGTATTGTCGTGCTTTTTTATTTCGAGATCACCGATGAGATTCAAAAATCGCCTAAGGATGAGAGATGACAGTAGTATGCGTACCTAATTGATCTAACCGTTGTGGCGGCGGGGATCACAGAAACGCACCGAATCCGAACGCGCGCTTGATGCTGTCGAAGTAGTACCGGCGCCAGTTGATCTGCGTCTGCTCCACCTCCGCGGTGGGGACGAGCGCCTGGTGCAACGTCACCAGCGTGTGATCCTCCTAAGGCACAAACAAACACAGGATAATTTTATATATTTGCATTGCAGCATGATGTACATGTATAGTTGTTTTAAGTTTTAAGTTAGCCCTGCATGTAGGTACCTGCCCCCCAACTGCCTAACTCTTTCGCTTTCAATCGCTTTGAAAATATCGAAATATAATATCGAATAATATCGAAAGCTATAGCCTATAGCTTTCGATATCGCTTTCATATTCCTTTCGAAATGACAAGATGACGCCTCCTTCTCGCCTCGCCTTCAAAGCGATCGAAAGCGAGAGAGTTAGGCGGTCGGCCCCCTGTTCCGGGGGTCGACGACGTGTGGGAGGTTATGACGATGGAGGGTTCCATGGCGATGGTAAGTGATGTTGTATATTTACAGTGACTACATTGTGACTAACTTATTGTCTAAACCTTACAAGGCTATAAGGTTGGAGGGAGGATGCCGTGTCTTATCTCTGTCAGATCTACACGCAATTAGGAATGCGTATACAAACTCTTTAACCATACTTACGTGAGGATAAGAAATTATGTGGCGACCGCAAGCCGCCACAGTACCAGGGGGTCAACCGCCTAACTCTCTCGCTTTCGATCGCTTTGAAGGCGAGGCGAGGAGGAGGCGTCATCTTGTCATTTCGAAAGCAATATAAAAGCAATATCGAAAGCTATAGGCTATAGCTTACGATATTATACGATATTATATTTCGATATTATATTAGAAAGCGAGGCGAGGGCCTCGCTTTCAAAGCGATCGAAAGCGAGAGTGTTAGGCGGTTGGGGGGCTGTTCAGTAATTTTGTTGGTTGTGTAACGGTCGAATTTCGTCTGCTGAGCGACCATTCGTATTTGGTGGTCGTCGTAGATGTAAGTTTAATTTTAAGTTTTTTATGTAAGTATCTTTGTTATCTCGTTTAAATGTTGTGTGTTGTGTTGTGTTTTTGTGTATGGTTGCGCTCATCCCACACTAAAGTATTCGCGGAAGGCCGGCGTTAGGTTCTCCTATAATCTAGGAGGACTGACATAATGCTGAGCGGGCACCTTTAAGTGCCACTTACTTATTGATAAAATTTTATGTAATATAACATATTTATATTATTTTATTACTATTTGTTTTTCTTGCGTCTGGACTCCGTTTCCACTTAACATTAGGTGGAGATTTGCCGAGCTATGAATAAAAAATATAAAAAATAGAATGAATAATATCCTTATTTACTTTAATAGATATAACCTACAAATTACTCGTGTTTTTCAGTTTAAGTGATTTGATTTGAATTGAAAGGAAAGATAAAAATATGTACCTACCAAAATGTAATTTTGGTACATATTTTTTGAGTAAAGTTTATGCAGCTTCTGGTGATGAATCTAAATTTGAAGTTGTTGTTACAGGTATATTTAAAAAAAATCATCAAAAATATTAGCAATTTGTGAATCTGAATTAACTAAGTTGTTGTTTACTTTTAAAGTGAAAGTATTATCCCGTGGTTTAAATTTACCTGTTTCACGGTTTATAATCTCCCAAGTGGCTTTAATTTTATTGTTAGTTAGATTAATTAGATTTTGCTACTATGCAAACTTTCTTAAACATTTTCGAATAATTCTTTACATATTCCTTAAAATTAACATTTTGGTTATATTGTTTTAAACTATATGTATAAATCATACAATTTATTTCTACTTTTTTATATACCAGTCGTGGCCCAGTCACAGAATAGCTATTATTAACTTACAATTCGTATCTGATTGCAGTTTTATCAAATATAAAAATTATTTATAATGTCACATTTCCTAGTATGTGAACTGTCACCACACAATACAATAACAATAGGAACTATTCAGTGAATCCTGTGATATGATACTATAGCATTAAATGATGGACCTAGAGTACAAATATTGGTCATTGAATGGTTAAGATTTGCATTCATAAGCAACCCTAAGCCCTGACCAAGTTTGTCTGAGAAATATTGTTTATTTATGTATTACTTGTAAGAAAAATTACTTTGACATTGGCTAAATGTGCTAATTGCACGAAGCCATCAACTAGAGGGAAAAAATATATACATTTAACAATAATTATATGGCATCGGTGTTGTGTTGTCAGGCTGTCCCTTGACATAGGCTTTCTCCAGGGCATTCCACTTGTCTCGATCTTGGGCATTCCTTCTCCATCCTTTAGGCAAGTCATCCTCAAGTCATCTTAAAATAACTAACACTGAATACTCACTTTCTCCTCAATGTTGAAGGTAACCTCCGAGTAATGCTGGTCAGGCCACTGCTTGTACCGCCACAATTGCACTATCTTCTTGCCAGGCACCAGCTCACGGAACTCGCCAGAGATGTTGCCTCCAAAGAGAACAAACTTGCCACCTTTCTCTGCATTCATTTTAACATGTCCCTGGAAGAGTTTACTGCATATGAGCTTAACGCTAGTGACAATAGAAAACTATTTTGTATACCATTACTTTCACTCTTACGTACTTTTAGTAAAGAAATACTGTGATCAGAAACATCTTCCCATTTAAGTGAAAATAATCATTATTATCTCAACATTGCTGGCAATGTGACCGCCTAAGCACCTAGCTCAAAAACCAGAGGCCCAAGGTTCAATTCTCAGAATGCAAAGAGTTTGGGATTGTTCTATGCATAAGACAGGATTTGTGATTACCAATATGCAAGATACTATATACCCATCCATTGTAATGATAACTTGATTTTAATGATGTAGGCTTTACTCTTTAGTTAATCAGAGAATCATCCCTTGTAACTCTTGTTATTAATAAATAAGTAAATAAAAAACATACCTGTGTAAACGCTGTGACCATCTCTATCCTAGTCAAAGCATCATAAAACTCTTGCGCTCTACACTGAAACTTTTCAGAGATCTCAATAGTCTTAGTATCTAGTTTGCAACCAATTTGCTGATTAGTCTCAGGAGATAGAATCGGTAGCATGTTGACTTTCTTATTGAAGCCGCTCGTAATTGTAGACACATTGTCTGGTTTGACTGATTTTTCTCCTTTCTTGGGCAAAATTAGGCCTTTCGAGTACTCCTCTTTGAGACTTCTTAGGTATTCGTGGAGCTGCTTCCGTATTTCACCGCGACCCACATTGTGCATGAATGCTTTCACTCTTTGGGCTTCATCGCCGCTGCCTTTGATTGTCACTGTTATCTGAAACATTTATTTCAAAGATATTTAATTTTTTTATTGATTTAAATTAATATAATTGTAGCTTTAGCTTTTATTTCTAATTTCTATTTCTTTAGCTACAGTAACAACTGTTACATGATAATTCATACTTATCAAGGAAATCATTGTTACAGTGTCTGTGTTTATAAACTAATTAAGGCCTTGGGGTTTTGCCCTGCAGGCTGCTGCTCAAGACATTATAGTTAGAAATTAGGTAAATTTTAAGCCTACTTAAAACTCCCTAGGGTTTCTCTGTTACTATAGAGAACTAATTTTCTATTCCTTTTGAATATATTATATATGTTATATTTTTAGGTAGTGTAAATGGTAATATTTTGAGTTGTTTTTACAATTTTCATTCTCTAAAATTTTTAACTGGTAAAACTGCTGAGTGCAACTAGTTTGCACTTTGTAGGCTGGCTCATTCGCAGAATGTCCACTTTGCAAAATGTCTACCGTTCGCAAAACGTCTCTTTCCCTTAATGTCTTTTTCACAGAATAACGCTTTTGCACAATGCCTCTTTCGCAAAATGTCGCGATACTAACTTGAATGAAAATTCGATTTTAAAAGAAAATTCATTTATTAAAGTTATACCATTATAACCGTTATAGGTACCCTAATAATGTCTTAATCATTTTGAAAATCATATATTGAAGTATCAAAACTTCAAAAGGGCAAAACAAATCATAGTACAGTATAATAAAATAAATCTATTTTTTATTTTTATTATTTTTTTATTTTACTGTAAGTACAATGTATAATGTATAATAATATAATGTCTGATTTGTTTTGCTCTATTTGAATTTTTGATTATTGATTTTTGTTTAGCACTTAATTACATTTTTATTAGGAATATCAATATCCTTTGCTTTAATTCTTAATACAACGGAGCAGATGAGCATATACCAAAATGTATGTTATTGATTACTTTATATCTTCAATATATGATTTTCAAAATGATTAAGACATAATTATGATTTCTTTACATAACTTTAATAAATGATTTCCTTTAAAAATCGAAATTTTATTCTAAGTTAGGGTCACAACATTTTGCGGAAGAGGCATTCTGTGAAAGAGACATTGTGCGAAAGCGACCTTTTGCGAAAGCAACATTCTGTGAAAAGACATTATGAGAAAGAGATGTTTAGCAAATGGTAGACATTTTGCGAAGTGGACATTCTGCGAATGAGCCTACAGGCTATGAAATAACAGAGTGGAACAAGCACCAAGAAGTATTTTCTGCCCTACTTATGAATAAAATTAAAAACTAACACTACAGACATATTTGAATCAAAATGAATAACCACTGGTAAATATCATGATACAGTCACTTACTAGTTGTGTAACTGCCGGCCTGATATTTTACAATAATAATTAATAACAACAAAAGCACTTACATCAACCTCACTGATGTCATTCTCCTCAGACAAATTGGGTATGTGCACTTCCCCGTCCACTTTATCTTTGCCTCCAGCCAAGATGCCCTCCCACTTCAGTTTGATATCCCACTCATAGAAAAATATTAGCTTGCCTTTTCTATTGTTAGCTGACGCGTCTCCCTCAATCTTCTCCATCTCGGTAACCTTACAGTCAACACCATTTTGAGCTATTTTTAAATTAGTGAATAGTTCCTTCAATCGGTCTTTTGACCACGGACCCGCATTCTTTTCCGTCCAATGCCAATTGTTGACGTTAGTGGCGTCCGGTCGCTCCTCAACAATCCACCGAGGATCCCCTTCTCCCCATTTAGCCATGTTACCAAAGTGATGAGTATGATACAAATTACAATTCTCCTATGTACAGCGGTTTGTCGCGATATTTTAAGTCGAAGTAAAACACACTGCTGTTGTAGAAATTCGGATTTAACTTTTTTAACGCGCTAGTGCTTGTCTTCGTAAATCTTATTCACTTTTCGAGAAACATCTCACCCACATCCCTAGAAATTCAACCATGCCATGCGAATGAAAATGACAAATAGGTCAGTCAGATTGACAGTTTGAGTATTGCAGCATCACGACTACTGTTACCCGGTTTTATAAGTTTATTTATTTTATTGCACATGTTACAGTAACATCTTCACTTAATACATAAAAATAAATGTGATGGCCTGTTGCATTACCCTGTTAGGGTGCAGCACATAACTTAACCTAGGAGTTTTACAAGATAATAAGTACAGTTTTAATAATTATGACAGGGCCCCGATCGCGCTATTTGCCAACGTCTCAGACGTTCCAACGATATCGAAAAAGTTCGGTTTTGGTTCAGCCGATGTCAAAAATGGTATTGCGCAAAACTTTCCCAACGATTCAATCTATGACGTATAGAAATGAGTTCGATATATCAAAACGTAACCAAAAACGGATATGAGTCCTATATCATATCATATCGATATGGGAAACTTCATAACCGATATAAGAAAAACTAACACCGAATCGAAAACCAAAACTGCAAGAGAACGCGATATGAAAAAAACTCTATACCGTCACTATAACCAATATCACCATATCCATGGAAAACTGAAACTACTGCACAACTCCAAATGTTTTGATATTCGCATCTTCCCTTTCTAACTAAGCATAATGTTAACGGTGTAAATGAGACGAAGCGAATATTCGCCACTACTTTGATATGCAATGTTGTTTCATTTGGCTTCGCACTTTATAGTCATAGAAATATGACGTAATTTGGAGTTGTGTTGTCTATCGTTTTCAGTTTTCTAAAACTAGTTATGCATATTAGAAGCAAAACTAGCAAACTATCTTACTGATATCGATATCTGAAAACGGTTTTTGATATCGATATGAAAACTGAATATCGGTTGCGTAACCGTTATTATAGAAAACCGAAAACGCCCATGTCTAATGACGTAGCGTCGACGTTGGTGAATTTTCTTCAAAGTTAAAACGTTTAGTGCTTGCTACGAAATAAAAAATATTAAGTGTTACTTTTACAATCGACTCTCGATTATGAATGTTGAAAACACCGCCACATTTTTTTAACGCGCAAAATGGTGGTCTTAGGCAAAATTACAAGCAGAAACTATAAAAATATTCGACAGATATTGTTAAAAGTTAGAACTTAAAATTTATTTTCAATTTACGTTTGTCTTTTTTTTACTATAACTTAAGGACTAATGGTAGTTACTTATCTACTATCATGTAAATAACATTAATAATAAATAGTCAGATAGTTCACTTCATCTTCACTTTATGCCAAATGTTACAAAAACAAATATTATCAGGGGTTTGAAATGTTATACTTTGACATAATAATAGGCTTTTTTTGGCACTAAAAAAACCTTTTAGAAATTTAAAAATCATGACTTAAGCGTCGCAAGTAACCGCGCACGAAGAAACTTGTAGGTAACTAATAAACGAACAGTGACTCCTGTGTAGCGACGTCACGATTTGAGTAATTTTAATTAACTATTATTTTATGAAAATTAGGCACTTTAAAAATGACGTTTGATTGAAATAACAACAAACATCAAATAAATAAACACTTTAAAGGGTAAATTGCTTTTACTGGCAACACTAACGAACTTTCTGCACGTTTCTAGAAAACAGTATTACCAACCTTCGAATAATGACAGTAGGACGTAAATACGTCAAGTTACGTTCCGTTTTGCACAGATAACATGATTCTAAGTCTTAGTTAAAACAATGATGGAATAAGAATTAATTTATTAGAAAAATCTATAAACACCGTCTAACTGACCACATTTTGAAAAAAGATTTTCAAATTGTAATTATGTAAATAATCATAACTGACCACTTGGCCACATGGCTAATACGAATAGTAAAACTGTGAATCAGTTTAATCAGTTTCTTAATTTCTTTTCTTAGATGCTCATAGGTATGATAAAATAGTGACATAAGTAGTAGAAAAATAAATAATAAGTACATCACCTATCCAAAACTGTCAAATTTCTTCAATACATTTTCTAACTTAAGAGTAAGGCATAAAGTTAGACCTTAGGCTTTGAACTTAGCACCCATTTAGATCTCCCTTCTTTTGTCGTTGAAGTCAACAACCAAGGCATATAATTATCATAATATTGAACTTGGCTCTCACTTCACATTTATGTTTTTGATGGGATTGATAATTACAAAAACTAAACAAATACATAATTATAATAAACGATTATTCAATATTAGATTTAGAGATTAGGTAAGTACCTATGTTGTACTCAGTGGTATTATTGGGTGTATGTAGAAGGGAAGGGATATACCCCTATAGAAATCCTACCTGTAAAAGCACAAAAAGTTGTACATTAATTTAAAACCTGCTAAAATAAAACCGGCAATCAGTTGGTTTTGTTTTACGTAAAAGAATAATAGGCCGGCTTTCCTTTTGTTTTGTGAGGTTTCTTTTGTTTTGAGTTTTCTTAGTGAGGTGGTTACGGTCACGTGGATGTATTTTTAGACGTAAGCCAGAGGTAAATATTTAAAAAATCTCCATATTTACTTACGGCTCAGAAACGTGGTCGCTTATAAAGGCCGATCGGTGCCGTGCGACCGATCCGATCCGAACCCTTCGGAGAATCTAGTAGGACACGGGGACACGCACTGTGCGTAATGCCCCCTAGAAAACCTCCGAAGGTGATTCTCGCCGCCCCCTGAAAAACCCGGTGAAGCTGAAAATGCCGTCTGAGGCAATCGGCAAACTCTCTCAAAAAAAAAACCTAATGCGAGTTTCATTCGGCATTCGATTAAGACGACACTTCCATTTGTAAACATAGAAAAAGGTCAGCCTTTTTTTGCGGTATTTTCGACTTTATAACAGCGCTAGATCAGTCTAGCGCTGTTATAAAGTCGAAAATACCGCAAATTAAAAAATAGTTTTAAAATTATTGGTTTTAGTTATCAAACAGCTACTAAATTACGAATACTGATGTTATCAATGTATTTGAGTAGTTTCCAACCATATAAATTAAGTGATTTTGTCGTATTATAATTTGAGCTAACAAGTTCAAGCTATTCGACGAAAGTTGGTGCATTTTTTCAGTGTCTCGCCTTAACCTATTATGTTATACTCATCTATACTAATATTATAAAGAGGAAACCTTTGTACTTTTATATGTATGTACGTATGTATGTATGTTTGCAAGAATAAACTCAAAAACTACTGGACCGATTAAAAAAATTCTTTCACCATTAGAATGCTACATTAGTGCTGAGTAACATAGGCTATTTTTTTTTTAAATGTCCATCCCTGCGAAGCAGCGACGGGCGGCTATATTTTCTTAACTAAAACGAAAATTTGTATCAATTTTAAGTCTCCTTACATTCCGCCAGGAGATGCTGCTTCAATGCCATAAAAAATTTCGTTTTCGTTTACGTGTTCGAATGTCGAATGAAACTTGCACAGGCACAGGCAGGCACTGCAGTGACGCTTTCGAGAAGTTGTGCTGGGTGCTTACTGTGAGTTTTGTTTACTATCTGTATTCATTCGATTACGTTTCCGAAAACAAAAATTCGTATGGCAAATCTTTAAGTCTTCTCGTATGTCGCCAGATGGCGCTGCTTCATTGCCATATTAATTCTCGTTTTGCCGCCGCCTATGGACACCCGCAAAACCAAAGTAATCGCAGATACGTTGCCGGTTTTGAGGAAGGAGTTGGATCTTCAGGAGGAAGTTGGAATTGGGAGGTGGGAGGGGTGAGAGATGGGCCTCCGGTACTTTTACTCACCAGGCGGAACACAACAGCAACGAGTGCCATTGTTTCACGACGATATTCTGTGAGAGGGTGGTACGCCGGGCGAGCCGGCCCATTTCGTGCTGTATGTAACGCAGCGTGGCTCTACCACTCAGACAGTGTCACTCATTTAGCACCACCCAGGGGTCACGTGTAGGGTCTCAAGAGTAAACCTACGGACACGAACTTTAAGCCCCAAAACTGATTTTGTCTGCAACTGATTTTTGCCTTTAGTACAATTGAACACATACCACTTGCATCCAAGCTGTTATCCAGTATACCTTTTTGGTCACCCATCCGATGACCGGCCTTGCAAAAGTTGCTTAACCTTAGCAATCGCGGACCGGGCGCGTAACCTAACTCGCACAATTCGCTTCGTTGTATTGTTTAAATCTATACTAATATTATAAAGCTGAAGAGTTTGTTTGTTAGTTTGTTTGTTTGGTTGAACGCGCTAATCTCAGGAACTACTGGTTCGAATTGAAAAAATATTTTTGTGTTGAATAGTCCATTTATTGAGGAATGCTAAAGGCTATATTACATTACACTATGACTATTAACGCGGGTTTTTGCGATGTTTATGGACTTAGTACAGTGTCTGTGAGAGTAGCACAGGTTTAAGCGTTTTCAATCCGGAAATTTTGATGTCAAAATGCACATCGCTCAGGTCGCCCTATTACGGATAAAATGGATGCCATTTTTGAAAAAGTGGAGCAAGATCGGCATATCAGTAGTTACGACGTAGCTGAAGAACTGGGAATTGACCATAAAACAGTTTTGGCGTATTTGTAAAACCTGGGTACACAAAAAAGCTCGATATTTGGGTACCTCACGAGCTCACTGAAAGAAACCTAATGAACCGTGTACTCATTTGTGATTCTTTATTACGACGTAATGAAACCGAACCATTTTTGAAGAAGCTGATAACTGGTGATGAAAAGTGGATCACGTACGACAAGAACGTGCGAAAAAGGTCGTGGTCAAAGGCCGGTCAGGCTTTACAGACTGTGGCGAAACCCGGGTTAACTCGCAACAAGGTCATGCTGTGTGTGTGGTGGGATTGGAAGAGCATTATTCATTGATGAGCTGTTACTACCAGGCAGGACCATTGATTCTGAACTCTACTGCGAACAGCTGATGAGATTAAAGCAAGAAGTTGAGAGAAAACGGCCGGAATTAATCAACAGAAGGGGTGTGGTTTTTCATCATGATGACGCTAGACCTCACACACCTTTAGCCACTCAGAAAAAATTAAGAGTTTGGCTGGGAGGTGTTAATGCATCCGCCGTATAGTATTACTAAATTGGAATGTAATAACGTATAATCGAGCATACTATGTGGTACATGTTCTACCTATAACCTATATTTAGCACATTCTACAAAACTGCCTGATCCACAAAAAAGTATTTAATTATTTTTCTATATAACCTTTTTATTTACTAAGATTAATTTCATTTTAATGTTAATTTTAAGAAGAATGTTTTAATGTGAATGTTGTATGTAGTATTTAAGCTCTTCTGGTACCCACTGAAGACCAGCGTCGTGGTGCCAATCCGGTACTTCGATATTATGCTGAGTGGGAGCCATTTCAGGGCCACTAGTTTTAAGTTTTTATGTTATGCACCAACGTATTGTTTTCTTTGTGTGGCAATGAATAAATGCTTTTATTATTATTATTATTATTATAGTCCTGACCTTGCACCTTCAGATTTCCACCTGTTTCGGTCTCTTCAGAATTCTTTAGGCAGTGTCAGGTTAACATCACGAGAGGACTGCCAAAACCACTTATCGCGGTATCTTGATCCGAAGCCCCAAAATTTCTATAGCAATATGGGATCATGTCCCTACCTACAAGATGGCAAAAAGTTATCGAACAAAATGGCACCTACATAACTTTAGTTAAATGTAAAAAAAATATATTAAAAATGTTTTGAATTTTCTTAAAAAATACGAAGAAACTTTTTCCCCAACCTAATAGTTCACGATTAGTGTAAGGGTGAACTTCAAGCATTTAAAAATTCTTATAAAGGTTTACACGTGATCCAAAAGCAGAAAAAGGAACTTATACCTGTATAGGTAAGGGCTGTAAGGGAGAGTACAATAGTTGGCCTAATTTATCACTTAAGTAGGTACATCTAAGATTTCAAAGGTTTACAAATTATTTTTACAAATAAAGACTAACTTAGGTACCCTTTACCTATTTTAGCAAATAAAGATTACAGATCTAATTCTGTTAATGTTGTAACATTTAAATATTATCAATAACATTAATAAATGTTACGAATGCCTTGTTATCTCAGTGCGAGTGAGATAACCAAACTCCACGGCCTTCAATTCAACATTGAATTAAACCAGTCTTCAGACCGGCTAGTACGAAGCGCAGACGCGGCACGAACGCTAGGCCCGCGCGCGTTTATTTTACAAATAGATATCACAAAACAATGTTCCCATTACGCCGCGTTGGCAGTAAGGTGTGCAATACGTTCGACATTTAAAAAGTTTAAAAAAAAGAAAATCATAATACCACGTTAAGAACTTTCCCGCGGTTTTCCAGGTTTTGGAGCAATGGCGGACTCCAATGGCCGCTGGTGCCATAGCCCAGAGAAAAGGTTACAGCTGCGGAGCGCCTCGTCCACTGACGTTGTTGACCGATGATGAGCTAGCCATGAAGGAGACAAGTAAATATTTTATATTAATATTCATTTAGGTATCCACTATCGACATACCTATAGGAAGGAGGACTTTCGCAGTAAGAAGTTTCTTAGTACAAAGTTTGTTGTTTTAGGTTAGTTAAGTTTTAGTTAATACTAATATTTTAATAACTAGGTGCTATAAATATATAATGTAATTTATTATAACCCGTGACATTGTATTTTTAACGAAAACTATTTTTTTAATACTAAATTTAAAAAAAAAAACTAATATGAAAAAATTAAAAAATGTGTTTTAGGTGTTAGGAATAAAAAGTTTTGATGCAGATTTTTTTGTAACTCTTTCAATAATGAAAAATGTTATTGTTTTCTAAAGTTTACGCGAACACTACACACACATTGAAATGAAACACCTTTTACGGATCTACTTGCGTACCTACGTCGACGAAACGTCAGGATAAACATTAATAAACTAATTTATAAAATAAACGCGAGTAGATCCGTAAAAGTTGTTTCATTTCAATCTTACAAACGTTTAACTACCTACCAATCTATTACCTATTAAATCCTTAAAAAATCATTAATCATTGCCCCTTTACAATTTTTTCACATTACCAGATTCGGTTTCTTCTTCTTCGAATGTACTTACCTCTAGTTTTTCTTATCCCTATAATCTATGCCATGGCTCTTATTTATTAATCATTTATTTATTTATTTTTGAACAATGTTTCAACAGCTTTAATGGTACAGAAAATACAGAAATTAAATTTTACCTAAACATAAGCCAATTAATGAAACACACTATGCAAAAAAATAACAAAAAAAAAACATAAAAAATTATTATTTAAAACATTCTAACTCATATAGTACTCGTATAGTACTCATAGAGGAGCTCGATGGCGCAGTGGTTAATGCGCTCGGTCTGCGATTGCTAAAGTTAAGCAACTTTCGCATAGGCCAGTCATCGGATGGGTGACCCACAATGTATCATCTCGAGCTCCTCCGTGCTTCGGAAGGCACGTAAAGCCGTAGATCCCGGACAACCACCAATCCGCACTGGGCCCGCGTGGTGTTTTATGGCCCGCTCTCTCTATCTATCCATAGGGAATGGTATGGATGGTTCCACTGCTAGCAGTGGGGACATAAAAAGAGCTGATGATGACGATGAACTCATATAGTTTCCAACTTCCTATAACGAACGGTAATCATAAATTACCCTATATGCTATCGGTCCGTTTCTGGGATGTTGTCTGAAAACTGTGGTCTCCACCAAAGATCAGCATTAGGTAGGACACAGTTTTTATTTTTGTCGTTTGTTCTACATAAGTTTGTACAATTTAATAAATATCATCATCACCATCATCAGCTCTTTTTATGTCCCCACTGCTGGGGCAAAAGCCTTCCCTATGGATGGATGAGGAGAACGGGCCATAAACTACCACGCGGGCCCAGTGCGGATTGGTGGTTATATAATGCAGCCGGGACCAACGGCCTTCGAAAAATTTTTGGTCACCCATCCGATGTTGATCCGAAAGTTGCTTAACATGTTGTAACCACACCCCTGTTTGAGTAATAGCGTACTTAAGCATAATTATGTTTGTCTTTATGCGTTATCATTATCGATGTTTTTAAAGTATATTACACTGCCAGTATTTACATAACTGCTTATGTATTGACGACAGATAGATAAGCATAGTGCAATTTTTGTCGTTTGAAATGTGTTTTAAAAAAGCAATATATTTTGCAAATGTATTTTTTGCATTCGTATCGCTATTAATAATGAAACTGTAAATAGCACTACTTATAAAAGAGCCGACTTGCCTCAAGTGGGACTCAAATCCTCGACCTCCCGGATACCCGGTTAATCGGTTTCCCGGCTTGCAGTTCGTGCGTCATCGATTTTTAAGCGTAAGCGCTGAATTTTGTCACTGCTTCTTAATTTTTGACCTTTGGATAGATGGCACTGTGCCGCTATAAGCACTGATTACATGGATCTCACAACTTTTTACGGTAGAAGAACTGAGTTGCGAGACTTGGTTTTATTACAAGATTGTTTTTAATGGTATCTCATTTCTTTTTGTAGATATATATTTTTTGAATTAGAGAATATCTAGTTTCTTTATAATATCATGTAAGGTATTTTAATTGGATAACTGTCAATTTCAAGTATCTATGACTTACTAAGTAGGTACTATGTCATGTCTAATCGCTTAGTAAATCTATGGGTTTACTGTAAAATACCAACGACGCAAGAATCGCGACCATCAAAGCAAATTAAAATTATTGGGCGCACGAAACGCAACTATTTCATGACGGCATTTTTATATCTAACAAAATGCATGAATCGCGACCAACTTGCTTGTTTACTAAAAATCGACGACGCACAAACCGCGACCACACCGAAAAAAGTTGTAGGTTCGAGTATCACCGAGACAAGTAGTCTCATTGGAAGTTTGTGTTTTTTTAATGCCAAATAACTTTAATAGCTAAACGATGTTTTTATATAAATAGGGAATAGAGATTTCATTCAATAAAAGTAACTGGTTATACGAGTACCTTAGAATCAAGGTGGAATGATAATAAATATCTATTTCAAATGTTTCACAGAAAAAAAGTAAGTAAAAAACTAACTTAGTAAAAAAAAATAATTTATTCATTACAAGCCATAGTCATGTACACACCAAGTACATAGTTCAATACAATGTGTGTGGGCCAAAGTTTAAAAAATCTCTTAGATTCTTTTCTTTTGACGTTACTTTCCTAATCAGTGTGTTTAGTTACGTCATTTTAAGCGTTATCAATGTTTTCGAAGTAAACGCTGTATTTACAAAGTTACCCATATTCGACGGGTTACAAAAATGGTTACAATAATACAATGACACTGCCCACAGATAGTTTTTTGGAAAGAGATTGCTGCTATGTGCCCTTTACTCATCCGCTCTCACTGTACCGACCCACAAAGTACCTCTTCACGCGAAGAACCCCGTATCATAGAAAGGAGGGAATGTGCTAGTAGACTATTCCACCTTTTGAAGGTTCTTTTTTTGGAGAGAGTTTGCTGATTGCCTCAGACGGCAGTTTTAGCTTCACCGGGCTTTTTTGGGGGCGGCGAGGAACGTAAAGGGTCCCTCAAGCCGTGTGAAACGTATGACCTTCGGAGGTTTTCTAGAGGGAACGGCATCGCGCACTAGTGCGCGTCCCCGTGCCCTACTAGATTCTCGGAACGGTTCGGATCGGATCGGACCTTTTGAAGGTGCGAAAAAGAAACGAGTCACCAAATTTCTTTGTGCGCGTCAACGTTTTATAACGAAAATGAGAATTTTGTATGGCACAATTTTAGCTCGCCTCGTTTTTTTTTCCACATAAATAGGTACCTAGGGTAGTGGCACGTAGTGGCGCCAGTGTTCCACACTTTAAACCCAGTGTTGGACATATAGTTTTCGTCAACAAAAAATAACATAAATTTTTATAGTTCTTTTTTTTAATATTTTACAAGTAAGCACAGTGCCTTGATCTCACCTGATGTTAAGTGATGATAAGGCCGACGATGGAAGCGCACTTCACCCGAGATCCTCGACTACTGAGGCACTGGCTATCTCATCTCTAGCTGCCGGAACACAACAATGCTACAAACATTGATGTTATGATGCCAGGCGGACAAACAAGCCACCACCAACGAAACCGAGCACACAAAGATGTACCCCCCGCTGAGAATCGAACCCGGGACCTCTGGGTCTAAACCGGTGGTCTTAACCACTAGACCACAGAGTCAGTTGCAGTTTTACCGGATGACGGCTAGGAAGCAGGTAGCCAGTTGTTGTTAAAGGCTAGAATCAGTTACTGACCCCTATTCAACAATTAAACGAAAAAATGTCGATCATGGTTCCTGTGTGCCTAGACTGCCTAGTGCGAGTTTCATTCGCCTTTCGATCACGTTAACGAAAACGAGAATTTGTATGGCAAAATGTTAACTCTTCTCGTATGCCGCCAGGAGGCGCTGCTTCAATGCCATACTAATTTTCGTTTTCGTAAACGTATTCGAACGAATACGGATAGTAAACAAAAATCGCACTATATAGGCAGTAGGCACTGGTCGTCAATAGATTAAATTAACGGTCCAATTGGTTGACTGACACGCAAAAACTCACACAAAGGGTCTGCCTCTGCCTTCTTATCACTAAAAGATTGATAAGTGAATATGTTGTTACATAATCGGTTTAAATACTAACGTAGTTTAAGTCTCCTATATAAATAATAACTACTACTACTGATATACCTAATACTAAAGACCGAAAGGTTCTATCTTAAGTTTCGTAAACTAGAAGTCTCATATCAGTTTGTGGCTATAAGACTGCCTTTGCCCAAACTAGCAAAAAATAATAAATAAAATATATATAATAAAATATATTTTAAGTTATTTTTTTTGTAATCTAATAATATTTCTGGCTACACCTTATCTTATCTTATCTTAGTGGGGCCTGCTGAGATTTCCCTCTTGCAGTAACACTTCGACCCATCGGGATCTTTTGTGCAACCCCGTCCTTTCACTCTTCTTCTTCTGTAAAGATAGATGCCATAAGTTTGGCCACGTCCTTAAGGGCGAAGAGCCTGAAGTCCTCCGGTTTCGGATAGGCCGACCCCAGGAGTCCCATTCTTTTCCTAGCCAGAGAGTCACAGTCACACAGTAGGTGTTGCATTGACTCCGTTTCCTCTCCACATGCTCTACACAAGCTATTTGTTGATAGATGCATTCTGTGGAGCATTTGTTTTGTGGCATAGTGCCCTGTCATGGCACCGATGATTAGTCGGGCCTGCCTTCTATTGCCTCCGCATATGACCTTATAAAGCAAGTAGGTTCTGTTCACTATTCGGTCACGTCAATGAAAACGAGAGTTTGATGGCAACATTTTAGCTCACCTCGTTTGTCACAGCAGGTGAAAATCTGATACTGGCACTTTGGATTATCTCTTCTGTGACTCTGGTGACAGCAGAGGAAGTGAGATGCAATTTTTCAAAACATATTCTCGCTCTCCTACACATACCTATTTCCTCCTTGCTACAACATGGAAGGAGCAAAAGTTAACTATTATTCTATGAAGCAACTTGCGGATCGGCAAGATGAGGACGGACGGCGAACTTATGGCAAATATTTAACTCTTCTCGTATGCCGCCAGGAGGCGCTGCTTCAATGCCATACTAATTTTCGTTTTTGTAAACGTATTCGAATGAATACGGATAGTAAACATAACTCTCATTAGGCACTCTCACAGAAAACAGAAAGAGGTTTCTGGTGTTCTGTGGGCACTCTGCTCCACCAGCTGTTCTCGCATCTGGATCCTGCTTCTGCTTAACCCACTTTTACGAATGTCCCTTTTTTCAAAGGATCTTTGTAATTTTTCGTATATTGTCTAATTTTGGCTTCAAATTAAAAGAATAATTAAAAAAAAAATTTTTTCTTAAATGATCCGTATATCAAAAGTTAGTAACATCTGGCATCAGGTTTCAGTTGTCTTCGCGTCTACACTCCATTTCTTAATAAGGTGGTATGGAGTCATCTGCCGTGGGTGATTTGCCAAAATATATTTTAAAAAAAAATTGTTAACGTGATCGATTTATTATGACTTTTCTGGTACCTCTGTGACTCTCTTCTGGACTCTGCTTGAAACTGCATTATCATACTTACACAATGAATAAACTTAAGTACAGTAACCTGTTTTATTAGTAAGAATAATTACTAATTATTTACTCTTTTATTTCCAGTTAGAAAACTAGCCACAGAACAAATAGGCCCCCTAGTCAGGAAAATGGAAGATGAGCATCGCATCGATGACGGAATCAGAAAGCTACTCTTCGACAATGGTGTAAGTTTTTCTCCAATTCCCTTAAAATAACTTTTGATAAAGTAGCTAGGCTGTTTGAAGACACTAATAACATTGTACCTACGTCACACAATAATTGTACAGTAGCTATTATTTAATCTGTGACATTATGTCTTATCAATCGCGGTTAGCGCGGCGGGGCGCGGCTCTTCGGCGATTGCGATGTAAGTAACAATTTTACAATGCGCCGCGCCCCGCCTCGCCGCCGCTGCGCCGCCGGTGGCTATTATGTTGACCAAGTTCTTTCGTGGCCTTTTGATGAGCAAGAATAGCAGTAGCAGTTTTGTTGTAGTAGTTGTGAAAACGAGACGCGACGAGACGACGAGAACGACGAGAACGACGAGTCTATAACTTAATAGTTTCTATACACGTGTCTTGTTTTCACAACCAATGTTATTACATTGCAGTACCTACCTAATATTTCTTGAAGAGCTCTGGTGGGTTACTCTTGAAACACAATTGCTTTAATCAATTTCCAATCACAAATCTAAAAAATTCTAATGGCACTCTTAAAAGCGATAATAGCGCTGCATTGGAATTAAATTGCGTGGAAATTGAGTGAACAAATTATTATCGAGATGGGGCGTTCCGAAATTGCGAAACTTATCCCAATATCGATACATATTAATCGCATTGGAATTGTATTGAAGTTGAGTTTGCGTTCAAGAGTAGCCTACCTGGTATAATGGCTCCTGGTAAGGCCTTCGAAGGCACGATATGCCGTTGGTCCCGGTGAAGTCGTCATTTTTGAGGCTGATTAAATTAATGATAATGACGTCAAAATGGATGCCAACTCCGCAGATGCGTGATAAGTTCCCTATTTTCTCTGCAGCTGATGGGTATCGAGACTCCTGAGGAGTACAGTGGCTCCGGTTGCGGATTCCTCACAATGATGCTGGTAGTTGAGGAGTTGTCAAGAGTGGATCCTGCTGTAGCTGCTTACGTAGACATTCACAATACGCTTGTCAATTCACTGTTCATGAAGTTGGGAACTGAGGAACAAAAGAAGAAATACCTTACCAAATTGTGCACGGAATACGTGAGTTCCTTGATTCTTAGCACTGTTTAGTTAGGTTGGGTCTCCTGGATTCTGTAAAAATTAGTTTTGAGAATACCTTACCCATAATATTTGCATTTTTTATGGATGCACGAGACACAAGATGCATTGTCCACAATGCGAGTTTTATTTGTCATTCGATTCGACGCCAGTAAAACTCGCAATAGACATCCAGTTCTTTAAAGTTTTCTTCTACAATTGTATAATCCATACATCTATACATATAAAAAAGCTAAAGAGGGTCGAAAATCTGTACATGGACGATATTCGAAAAAAGTTGGCTGAAGATACTTACGAATCGATAACAGAACACGTTACAACAGTTTTTAGAATTTTTATCTGTTTGTCTGTTTATTTGACCGTACATCACATGAAAAGGCTGAACGGATTTGGATGAAACTTTGCACATAGACAGACCATGACCCGGATTAGGCTATAGAATACTTTTTATCCCGGTAACAGGTTCCTGTGGGATAGTGTAGTCTTCGCGAACGAAGTCGCAGCGACATCTAGTACAGTATAATTCTGGAGATAGTCACATGGGATTCCTAGGACACTAGGGAAAATATTTTTATGAAACTACTTAAGAATCTATCACCACAAAAGAAATAATTACGTAATCCATGTTACACTTGATTCAACACTAACAGCTTTCCATGATATATTGACGATTTCCTCATTTCAGGCTGGAAGTTTTTGCCTCACTGAGCCCACAGCGGGGTCTGACGCGTTCGCCCTAAAGACTGTTGCCAAGAAAGATGGCGAACACTTCGTCATCAACGGGTCCAAGATGTGGATCTCGAACTCTGACGTCGCCGGTGTATTCTTGGTCATGGCGAATGCTGATCCATCGAAGGTAAGGCCTTTAAGATGAAGAAAGCGTAGCGAAGCAGTTATATTTAATTTAAGCAATCTGGAACCCGAGATCTATGTGCCCTAGTCTGGTCTAACCACTAGAGATTATAGTCCTTTATGATCACAAAAGCAATTCAGTCAACTTTATTTAAGTATATCAGTTAGGCATTCTCAAAAAGGAGACTGACCAAAACCAAAGGGCCGACCGCCTAACTATCTCGCTTTCGATCGCTTTGAAGGCGAGGCGAGGAGGAGGCGTTATCTTGTCATTTTGAAAGGAATATAAAAGCAATATCGAAAGCTATAGGCTATAGCTTTCGATATTATTCGATATTATATTTCGATATTATATTAGAAGGCGAGACAAGGGGCCAAAGCAATCGAAAGCGAAAGAGTTAGGCGGTTGGGGGGCAGGCTATTTTTTTCTTACCTTGCGTCTAAAGCATTTATGCGTCAAAAATTTCTCGTAATGGTATGGTATTAAATATTCAAAAATTCAGTATAAAAAATACGGGGTTTAAAATTTTTGTAAATAAACGCTGAATGCCAAGTGCGAGTTTCAATCGCCATTCGATCACGTTAACGAAAACGAGAATTTGTATTGCAAAAATTAAATGTTGTTTAAAGGGGTTAAGTAGTTATCAATGATAGTTTCTAACCTCGAGGGTATTATCGGACACTTTTAGAATACATCTGCCCCCCAACCGCCTAACTCTTTCGCTTTCGATCGCTTTGAAGGCGAGGCCCTCGCCTCACCTTTTAATATAATATCGAATAATATCGAAAGCTCCTCCTCGCCTCTCCTTCAAAGCGATCGAAAGCGAGAGAGTTAGGCGGTCGGACCCCTGATTATCTACACTCTCGTTTATTCATTTGTTTTTAGATCTGTCTGAAGAGTATAAAATCAAGGTAAATCTCTGGGGCACGTCATATAAATAATCGTTTTTTTATTACTTGGACTTCATCATCAGCTGATGTTAAGTGATGATAAGTCAAAGATCACTCCCGCACTTGACCCGGAATCCTTAACTACTGATGTATTAACTGACTAACTGATGAGGAGCTCGATGGCGCAGTGGTTAACGCGCTCGGTTTGCAATTGCTGAAGTTATGTAACTTTCGCAAAGGCCGGTCATCGGATGGGTGACCAAAAAATTATCATCTCGAGCTCCTCCGTGCTTCGGAAGGCACGTTAGCTGTTGGCCCCGACTGCATTAACAGTCGTTAATAACCACCAATCTGCACTGGGCCCGCGTGGTGGTTTATGGCCCGTTCTCCCTATCCATCCATAGGGAAGGCTTGTGCCCCAGCACTGGGGACATATAATGAGCTGATGATGAGATGATGATAATGTATAAACTAAAGGCATACATCATCATCATCATCACGTCACAAGTGTCCAACAAGACATATGTAAGCCTCTCCAAGTGCACGCCACTGAGCAAGATCTGCGGACGAAGTAACTATTACCTAATCTGTGTCTGCGGTATACTACAACATATAGAAAAAGTTTTACAAGCGATAATGGTGCGAACAATGTTATGTTTCCAGGGCTACAAAGGCATCACGTGCTTCATTGTTGAGCGCGAGACTCCAGGCCTGAGTGTGGCGAAGCCCGAGAACAAACTCGGCATCCGCGCCTCCGGCACCTGTATGGTGCACTTCGACAACGTGAGGGTCCACGAAAGCAGCATCCTCGGGGAATATGGGAAGGGGTAAGATAGAAATAAATGGATATAGGTATTCCGTTTGCAGGCTATAGTCTAAACTCCGTTCTTCTGCACAGCTAAAAGGCGTGCTGAATGCGTGGTAGGTAAAATATTTTGAGACGATTCAAAAGCGCATATTATAAGATATGCGCTTTAGTAAAGATTCACTTGAATAAAGATTCATTTCATTTCATTTCAAAAGCTACGATGTTTTTTTAGGATTCCGTACCCAAAAGGTCAAACGGGACCCTATTACTAAGACTCCGCCCGCCGTCCGTCCGTCTGTCTGTCTGTCTGTCAGTCCGTCTGTCACCAGGCTGTATCTCATGAACCGTGATAGTTAGATAGTTGAAATTTTCACAGATGATGTATTTCTGTTGCCGGTATAACAACAAACAGAATAAAATCAATATTTAAGGGGGCTCTCATACAACAAACGTATTTTTTTGCTGGTTTTTGCTCAATATTGATACGGCAACAGGTAGACGCTTGAATTATTACAGATATTTCACAATTATTCATATTGAGTTATATTATTCACTTTACACAAAATAAACAATTAAATTAAAATAAAATTAATATTTAAGGGGTGATTTATCATTTCGAGCTCCTTCGTGCTTCAGAAGACACGTGAAGCCGTTGGTCCCGGCTAGGCGGCTGCATTAGCAGTCGTCAACAACCACCAATCCGCACTGGGCCCGCGTGGTGGTTCATGGCGTCCTCCCTATCCATCCATAGGGAAGGCTCGTGCTCCAGCAGCGGGGACATAATATGAGCTGGTAACAATGAACCTGTCATGCCAACAAGGACATTGAGGAGTCAGCTCATATTATTTTTCGTATTCGTCATTCGAATTCATCATCGCCGAGCCGAAACCGCTGAAGCTAATTGGATGAAATTTGAACTGTAGGTTAATTGAGTGACGTAACCATTAAAAGAAAGGATTTTACGGAAATCATACCCTAAGGGGTGAATAGGGGGTGAAAGTTTGTATTAAAGTCCGTCAGTTTTGAAGTAAAATACATGAAAATAAGTATTTGACTTTTTTAAAAGAAATAAAGAATGACCTGTCTCAGGATATTTGTTTTTTTTTCCTAGGAAAAGGAAAAAAGAAAAAAGGAGTAAAAAAAGAAAGAAGGTTTTTTTGGGGAAATCGTTATTTTTGTAGAACTATAAAAATGAATAATTTAATCGATTTTTCAATAAAAATAAAAAATTACGTTTTAGCATTTTGTGTGTGAAAATAGGGGTGGAAAGTTTGTATGGAAATCTGTCATTTTAAAAGGTATTTGGAATGGTTAGAAATTATGAAGTGTTTCAGGATTATCCTCACAGATACTTATCTTTAATAAAGGCTTTTATTAAAAACAATTACAAGTCATTTAGCCCATGTGAGCAAAGCCGCGAGCAAAAGCTGTATACCTCTATACTTACAGCTATAAATACGCGGCCGGTTTCCTGAACGAAGGCCGCATCGGGATTGCGGCGCAGATGATCGGCCTCTGCCAGGGATGCATGGACGCCACCATTCCCTACACGCTGGAGAGGAAACAGTTCGGGAAAAGCATCTACTCGTTCCAGGTAAACAACATTACCATAAAAGGTCATTGACATTAACTGCCTTACCTCATTACCACAAAACAATGACAGATGCTGTCACTTTTCAGCTATTTATAGACAGAAACAATACTTTAACACGTGTTTAGCCATTGTTGAACTTTAAACACTGTTTTGTAGTAAAAGGGATAAAGTCTAGCGACCCTGAAAATGCCGTCTAAAAACTGACGCAATCAACAACCTCTCGCCAAAAAAATATGTAAAAATTAAAACTTTTTACAAATTTTGACATTTAGGTACTTTTTTTTTTTTTTTTTTCTCAGAGGATTACGCATACCGGGGCCTTGAGGAGGCCCCAGGTTATGTGAGACTCACCCGTCCGCCTTTCCACAACCCACCAACTATCATGGAGACTGCCATTGTCCCCAGTCGGCTGCCAAGGGAAAAGCCCAAGGCTGGGAAGGGCGAGACGGAGGGGGATACTCACTAAACCTCTGGGGGACCAAACTCCGATACGGTGAAGACCGCGGGGTCTGTCCCGAGGGAATTAAACCGCGGGGGACATTTAGGTACCTACCTAAGCCTACCGTAGACACTTAAGCTACCTACCTATTACCACAGAATAACTACTATTACAAAAACACAAATGTTGAAAAAATTTCCACGAGCAGGATTTGAACCTGGACCCTGCTGACATTCCGGGTCAGGTGCTCCTCCAATTGAGCTATCGTGGTTCTAACCAGCCCGCCGAAATTATTCAACACTTTTTACTTTGTAAGCCAAAGGCTACTACTATTATCTCAATGGAATAAGCATAATTATTGGGTACCTATCTACATGTAGGTATTGTGCAATTTAGTTTATAGGTGTATTATAAACTATTGGTAATTGGCATTGCATAATTCAAATCTATTTTATTAACTGAAGGTGGAACAATTTTATCTCTAACTGTCGGAGCACAGCAATACTACTTACTAGCCGGTCTTAGATAAAATAATAGTAGCTAAAAAGGCGGATTTATATCAAGCCCTACCACCAACCAAACAGTACAATCATGTACCGCCGCTGGGAAACGAACCCGGGCGGTGATCTTAGCCACAGACCAGGTGGGTTACTCTTGAAACACAATTGCAATAATCAATTTCCAATCCCAAATCTAAAAAATTCAAATGGCACTCTTAAAAGCGATAATAGCGCTACATTGGAATTAAATTGCGTAGAAATTGAGTGAACAAATTATTATCGAGATGGGGTGTTCCGAAATTGCGATACTTATCCCAATATCGATACATATTAATCGCATTGGAATTGTATTGAGATTGAGTTTGCGGCAAGAGTAGCCTACCTGAGACCACCAACAATGAGGTGGTTACCTAATTCACGTCGTCGCCGCGTCCTGTCGTGTGTATTCCAAAATTTCCAATTATCCTCATTTTGTTTTTGTAAACTACAGGTACTATCGATCATTGCCGTCGTTGGCATACAGGGCCCGCTATCGCTTGTCTATTATAATAATAATTTATTTATTTATATAGACAACAAAGATCCATTTTTATAAGCCGACTGTGGCGGTCAAAAAGTTAAAATATCAAAAATGCACGCATGTTCAATTCCCGTAGCAACCGTTACGTGGCGTTTTATGAATAAAAATAAAAGATGAAACCTCGATTCCTCAGGGCATCAGCTACCAGGTCGCGCACCTGCAGACGCAGTTAGAAGCGGCGCGCCTGCTCGCCTACAACGCCGCACGGCTCAAGGAGAATGGACTTGAGTTCGTGAAAGAAGCCGCTATGGCTAAATACTTCGCCTCAGGTATTTTTCTTTAATAAGGTTAATTATTAATAGCCAGAAATCTTGAGGAGCTCGATCACACCGCCCGGTCTGCGATTGCTGAGGTTAAGCAACTTTCGCAATCGGTCGGTCATCGGATGGGTGACCAAAATTTATCATCTCGAGCTTCTCCGTGTCTCGTAGGCACGTAAAACCGTTGGTACCGGCTGCAATAGCAGTCGTTAACAACCACCAATCCGCACTGAATAATGACCTAAATGAAAGCCTATCACAATTATAAAATACTATTTTTTTCAAAAAACACTTTTCTGTAAACATTAATAGCATATTTTAATGTTTACTTGAATTACTATGTTTAAAAGCAGTATAATTATAATTTGCTTACAAAATAGCCTTCTTTACAATTTCAATTCTGACACTTAAGTTTTTTATATACTTACTGTTTTCTCAATCAGAAAGTCCCAAGCATTTGACGAAATAATTGTTGTTTTTTCATTAAAACCTTTTCGATTAAGTAAACATTAGGATGATTTGTTTTTTGTAATTCCTCTTAACCGTCAAAAAACTTTGTTTAAATTACCTCGGCCTTATATAGTTTCTTGTGGTTACTATTTATTTTAAACTTTTTGTTGTTTTTGTTTTCAGAAATTGCTCAAACCCTGACATCCAAATGTATCGACTTCATGGGGGGTGTTGGGTTCACACGTGACTTTCCTCAGGAGAAATTCTTCAGGGACGCTAAAATCGGCACAATCTATGAAGGAACTAGCAACATGCAACTGCAGACGATAGCTAAACTAATCGAGAAAGAATATACCCAATAAACATGTAGAATAAAGACTAAAATGATAAGTACACTTTTGGATCAAAATCATTTTTTACATAGAATTATTGTTACAGTATAGTTTTTATACTCAGTTGAACTGGGTCTTTATACAACCCTACTGTTATAACTTATAATAAAACAATACAATAAAATTAATGTGTTCTTTATTATAAATTATATTTTACAACAACCTTCCTTCTAGTTTAAACATTGACTATTTTTATTGCTACTATTATCAACAATTTGTACAAATTATCCAGTAATTTTAAGGTTTGGGGTCATGAGGTAATTTGAATCCAACCATTTTCGCTGTTTCCGCAACACTTCTCTCTCCTTTGCCTTTAAATTCAAAATTTATATCCTTGTATTGTCTAGAAAAGTGAAGGTAGCTGTGATAGGTCTTGGCTTTGTAATGCATTTCTTCAACTGCCTTGCACAGTTGTTGATCTGTTATTTGATGCTTTCTGTATTGGCTAAA
This sequence comes from Eudonia mercurella, assembly GCA_963082485.1. Taxonomy (NCBI): domain Eukaryota; kingdom Metazoa; phylum Arthropoda; class Insecta; order Lepidoptera; family Crambidae; genus Eudonia; species Eudonia mercurella. The sequence goes on along the minus strand of OY720034.1, from coordinate 2,120,531 downwards.
GATGTACTGAACCATTTGGTTTTCAGCCAATTTCTTTGAGGAACTCTGATGACGTAGCTCAGAAAGCAGTTGCCTCAATGTGACAAGAGCTGGTTTTGATGTAATAGATGCCATAGCTCAGACCTTCAACAAAATCAAATGTTCAGCTTTTCAACCATAAGAGATGTTATAAATTCTTCTGTATTGTCATATACCGGCTTATCAGTTTTATTCCAGAACTCAGATGGAACAGTTTCTAATTTCTCCCTTGGAAAGTAATGTATTGAAGTGTCATTAAAGACATCTCTAAATTTGAAATTATTTTCTAATACAGTTTCACAGGTGTATGGAGCTATTCTATAGATATAAGGAGTGGTTTCTAATAATATTCTGCTGGGATTACTGTCAATAAGAGTATTGAAACTATTACAGATAATAATACAATTTTGAAGGTTTGCACACCAGTTACTCCAAAGGAAATTGTTTGTCAATTGCTTAGGGCAGTGTGGAAGGTACACTAAGGTAATACTGCTCTCAGAAATGATATGACTTCCTTCATTATTTTGTTCTATCACTTCAAAACTAAAATGTTTTAAAACTTCACATTCACCTTTGTAAAATATAGGGTCATGTACAAGTACTTTCTGAGGCTTACAAAAGTCTCTTACACAAAGTAAAAAGGCTAATTGGTATCTAGAAATATTACATTCAGAGATTTGACCAAGACCGTTAGAAACAATTTCTTTCACTTGTTTGTCTTTGAGTATTGTACTTACAAACTTTAAAGCTTCTTTTAGATATTCTGAATCTTGCAAATCGCCAACAGCGGATGTTATTCGCCTGAAAATAATAACTTCGTAAGATCTAACCTCAAAACAATGTTGAACAATGAAGGTTACTAGAGTGGTAATACCTTATTGTTTGTTCAAGGTTAACTTCCGACTCTTGCTTTTTAAATAGCAGATCCTTCTTAGGTAATTTAGTATGCCTATTTTTTGAAGAACGTTTTGATTTTACTACTTGAAATCCATCCGAGTCAATGTCTGAATTTGACATTTTGTTTTATTTATATATATTTTTTCTACTATTTGACGTAGCAATAACATAGGGATCTAACTCTTACAGCCACTTTTTGTAATTTGTAATAAATAATAACGAATAGTGAATTATGCATGTTAAATGATGTGCTGGTGGCTGATTAATCATGAATAATATTTACCCTGATTTCTTCTTTTTAGTAGTACAAGATATGGGACTTTGCTAATGAGACCGAATGCGGACTTCTATAGAGATGATCTGAAATGTGTTGTCGTTATGCGGTATTGTTTGATCCACTATTAATCATGCATGTTTTTAATTAAATTAGTTGGTTATTTTAAAGCGTTCGTCGTTAAACGAACTGATAGATAGCTCGTGGGCTAAATGCGAGAAATCTTGGTCCAATCCCCACATCATAATCTTTGCTCCGATAGACTACAGACCTATACTCATACCCACAACAGGGCTATATGATCTGTGCTCAAACCTAACTAGTTAGCTTTCCGGATACACTAAGCAAATTATAAAATAAAACTTGCACAGGCATCCAATGTACGGGTTTCATTTGTTTGCCATTCGATGACGTTAACGAAACCAAGAATTTGAAAGGCAATTTGAAGCAGCGCAGAGGTAACAAACGATGTCAGTTAAAATTTTGCCTTACTAATTCTCGTTATTGAATGTCAAACAAAACTCGCACCTGAATGATCGCGTTTCAACTTACTTCTGCACCGTATTGCTATAACATTATTGATAGGCGTTATAGTCAATATGCGCACAGTGGGACAAAATTATACTACCAGTCAGATTCATGGTCGTCGTCTTTCCATCCCATCTTCATACCTTTTTCTGCTGTAATTTCTTCCTGCATTGTTGATTTTTATGCATACTGTCTAATCTAAGCACGAAATAAGGAGACTGGTTAAAAAAGGTAAGCTTCATACAAATTAATTTCTTCACAAATCTCGGAACAGTTTGGAACAGTATATAAGTACTCGTAAAGGCATAACATTCTTCTAAATCCGATTTTTCTTCGTTGAGCTACGATTTTTTTGCACTGCTGCACACACATGCCACCACATAAAGTACCTATGCATATTTAAAAAAAAAATTGTTTGCTGATATCAATTAATTGTATTATCAGCTATCTATCTATCTATCTTCTTCTTTCTCAACTTCTTGGTATCGCGTTAATAGGTTGGCATCGTTTTTAACTTCTGCGGTCTAATAGTAAAATCACCTGTCTGAGAACGAGAGGTTCCGGGTTTGATTCTCAGTGGAGGTTTTTTTCTAACTTACGGGTAAGCACAGTAACTACCTTCATCTCATCTGATGTTAAGTGGCCAATGGTGGAAGCGCACTTCCTCCAGGATCCTAAAGTACTGAGGCACTGGCTATCTTATCTCTAACAAAAACAATACAACAACCACAAACATTAAAGTTATGGCGACATACCTACACACATCAAAATTGTCTAGAGATGTATGTACATTTTAAAGTACTTATCGTTGCGTTAATAGAATTAATATTTTAACTTTTTTGGATCGTTATTGATTCTTTTTAGTGAATTTCACGATATGAATGAATTTTTTTTTTACTTTGTATAAATATGGAAATTAACTGTCAATCTGAATTCCTTTAAAAGAGCGTAATGGCAATATTACAAAAGCAATTACAATATTTCTGCACTGAAAGTGAAAAAATTTGCAACGATATGGAGCGACGGCGTCATTTGACAAGGAAAGAGATGTCGAGAGCCGTTGGAATGTTGGAAGCTGGTTCCAGGCAACGTACTGTGGCTGCCGCCATTGGCACTACACATAGTGTGAGGAGCTCGATGGCGCAGTGGCTAACGCGCCCGGTCTGCGAGTGCTGAGGTTAAGCAACTTTCGCAAAGGCCGGTCATCGGATGGGTGACCAAAAATTTATCATCTCGAGCTCCTCCGTGCTTCAGAAGGCACGTTAAGCCGTTGGTCCCGGCTGCATTAGCAGTCGTTAACAACCACCAATCCGCTCTGGGCCAGCGTGGTGGTTCATGGCCCGTTCTCCCTATCCATCCATAGGGAAGGCTCGTGCCCCAGCAGTGGGGACATAAATGAGCTGATGATGATAGTGTGAGACACAGAGTGTCATAGGCCGCCTCTGGACATGCTATCGTACCATGAGCAGCGTGGCCGAGCGACATGAGGAAGATCTCGTATCACCACTCGAAGACAAGACCGGTACATCCAAAATACTGCTCGACGAAATCGTTATAATCATGACCGCTGATGTTGGCCACAAGGCTCCACAGCGCTTCAGGCTTGCTGATAAGCGACCAAACCACCCGGAATCGTTTACGCGAAGTGCGTTCTGCGTTCTCGAAGGCCGCTGAGGGTTCCACCCATAGCACCCCACAATCGTAGGGCCCGTTTACAATGGGCTCGCGAACACCGAAATTGGGAGGAAGAAGACTGGCGATGTGTTTGCTTCTCTGATGAATTAGTTTTCGATATGAGGCCGGATACAAGACGCACTCGAGTTTGGAGGACCTCTGGACGTCAAGAACGCTTGAGATATTGTCAGGAAGTTCATCCATATGGAGGGGGAACAATCATGGTTTGGCCCGGTATTTGGATCGGTGGAAGAACCGTAATCCAAACCGAATCATTTGGCTCAGGGGCAACCTCAATGCTCAAATCTACGCAGAGAGGATTGTTTCAGATGTGATCATCACCTTGCGAAGCCGATTGGGTGATTCGTTTCGACTAATGCATGACAATGGACGTCGTCCACACGTCTACACGGCTTAGTACCGCTAGCTCCAAATGTATTGTTCTCGAAATTTTAACAAACGGCTCGTTTTAACAAAGAGTCGTAACACGCACTTTTGCCGATTCTCATATCAACGTCCTGCCGTGGCCTGCACAATCACCAGACCTCAACCCAATTGAGCATGCATGGGACATGCTCCAAAGAAGAGCTCTGCCGAGTATGGATGCCGTGCACACCCCACAACAACTTTTTGACTTGTTAGAAAGAACGTGGGCGGCTATTCATCAAAGTGATTTGGATGAACTGATTTTAAGCATGCCAAATCGCTATGCGTGTGTGATTAGTGTGAATGATAGTAATACAAATTATTTTTATTTTTACAATAACTTTTTTTTAAATCAACCTTGTTCTTGCTTTTTTTGCCAATTAGGTGACATAACGTAAGCAAATTTTCCCCAATTGGTTAAAATTGCATTTTTTCCAAATTTTTCAACATAATAGGGATAAAATTGTGTACTAAAACATAAAAAATAGGGCAAGAAGCCAGTCTGGAAAACCAGATTAGGTAAATATTATTAGATTTTTCTAGTTAAAAATGTACTTGACTTGACCCCCTAGACATTTTTGATGTGTGTATTTGGATAAATGGTTAAGCTATTATTTTTTTAGTTATTGTACTCGGTTTTGTACCAACAATATAACACTACCAGACCAGGCTATCAACTCCGCCAGGTTAGCTAACAACCACCTTATGTAAGTCTGTATTCTGATGCGATAAAAAAATTAACAGCACTTGCGATTGAAAACGATAAATAGGGATCTAGGTAGATTTCTACCATACCAGTCAGTCCTTTACAATAATGTTAAACGAATCACTTGTCATACCATAAATTAATACAACATGACATTGTATTCGTTCCCCAGTAGGTACTCCGACTCTGAACGGAAATGACAAAAGATTTGCAATAGAAAAAAAAACTGTTTTCAACATCAATGTCGGTCATTCGTTTGTATGTTACCTATTTCTCACACAAAATACGTCCTTGATCAGTTATTTAGGCTAGGAGAATTGACCGATGCCACCGAGGACGGCCTCGACGCATATCAAACACCCATTGTGCTGTTTGTATGAGACTACAATCGGAAATTACGGCCCTAACATTCGAAGCACGCACCTGAATTGGTTCCAACATACCGTAACACAAATAAGGCGACAATAAAGTGTACCTATTCGACAATATTATACGTTCAAGAACGGACACAGGACGACGCGGCTCGGCAACGTTTCCGAACGTCCCTTGGGCAGCGCGCGAAAATTATTTATTTTTAAAGTTTTCTTTTTTCATTTCTTTTTATTTGTAATCTCGTGTGCCAGTTGCTCACTGTTTAGGTCTTTTAATAATTTTTTACTTTCTAATTTTTCTTAGCGGCAAAGATGTTTATGTTAGATGCATTCGTTATGACCGCTTTAATTGTACTTAATTAATTCTGCCCGCTTGCTTGCGATTTATATAATAGGTATTTTAATATTCTCATCTGGTCATCGAGATTTGTTTTTCTAGGCGAATTTAGTTTTAACACACCCGCGGGCTGCACTCATCGTGTTGCGCTCTCTTTGCGTATATTTAAAAAACAAATAACTATAATAGTGAAGTGTGAATGTAGTACATTGACGTTTTGTTAAGTGGTTTGAAATGGAACGGTACACGGTGAACCGTCGTTCGATACGGAACAAAAGCAACGATGGACTGTTGGCTAGATGGCGAAAAAAATACGTTGGTGGTATTTTGAAGACACGCACTTGGATCAGCAGTGGATACGATTTAGACGTAAGTAGTAAATAATGTACCTATATTATGTACGTATACAAACGAGTCCATTGTTTTAATGTTGAATTAAAGAAATCAATTGTAGAGCCGGCAGACTAAGTAAGTCACAAAAATCTTTATATTTTTATTTTGCATAAGTCTATTCATAGAATGCAGGTTACTTTCATAATGACTGGAGTGCTCTGGTTACCATAGAACAATGGAATTATATTGTGTCTGAGCCCGAAAGCGCCTGTGTATTTAAACACTCTGATGTGCTATTGCGACACACGAGACATAAGAAAAGATTATTTCTCCCGAAATGTAAGCTCAAGATGTTTAGTCGAAATGCTTATGTTCAAGCGATAATAATAGGTATTCAATAAGTTGCTTGATGAGATGTTTAAAATTAAATTAACAGCTTGGCTATTAGAGCATTGTTTCTATACAGTTAAAGAATATTTAGATCAGAAATTGACATAAAAAAACTTCCTGATGGACATAATGTAACACACTATAATGTGTAAGTAGTAATTAAGTAGTATTTTAAATTAATGTATTAATTTTCATAAAATAAAATGTAAATGTAATATATATAAAATAAATGTAAATGTAAATAAAAATAAAAAAAACATTTATGATACAAATAAATTGCACCTGCCAATGTTATCTCTGCACCACCCTATGGTTGACTGGTAGAGAATGCCTCAGGCATTAAGTCCGCCATGTAAGAAACACCTTACACAAGTACTTACTGAAATCTGATTAATATATTTATATATATTTTTTTTTCTAATAAGCAATATTATATACATGTATACACTATCATTCTTTACATAATAAGTCTAGTTAATATGTGGTTAATGTTGTTGGTGACACAATGACAATTGCTCATTACTAAATGTTTATTGTTTATATATTATTGTGTACACCGTTTGTTAACCCAAATAAAGAGAAAAAAAAAAAAAAAAAAATGTAATAGCTGTGTTGCAAAAGTTTAAATAAATAAAAAAAAATAAATAAATGGACTTTTAGTATGATAATTTTGACATTTATTTGTATTATGTTTTTTTTCTACTTTTATTTAATCGAATAACTTTATTGACATGTTTAATTCAACATTTTAAATTAACATTTGTAAATTTTATACCACCCGTAAATTACCATGTTTTTTGGCAAATAAATAATTATCTTATCTTATCTTATCTTAACTGTCATAAAGATAGAAATCAAACCTAAGTCAAACAGAAGCGTATATCGCTTAAAAATGGTTGAACTTTTTCACCTTCTTATTTATTTAAGGATTAATTTTGATTGCTGTAAAGTTGCCATTTTTGACTTATGTGCTTTAGTCTGCCGGCCTTAGAATTTGAGATTTTTGTTTTGTTTTTTGCTATTGGCATTTTATGTAATCTTTTATTTAATTAAAAACAAGCTTGCTTAATTTGGTTTGTCCAAAATGATTCACGGGGATAATAGCCAATTTATCTGTGCAAAAAATCAAGTTGATCCGTTGCCCTGTTTAGAGGAGACTCTTTCACGGGGAACGGATCAAAACAGACAAATATATTTTCACAGTTATATTATATTTAGGATTAGTATTAGGATATAGTATTTTATTTAGGATTATTTGAGTGACAAGTTTCGAAATTTATTAAGAAACTGATGATATTGTTCTTATATAAGTCAGCACTGTTTCTGCAATCGCTTTGGCAACGTAACCTTTTTGAAATATTAGAAAAGAAAACGAAAGTGTTTGTTTTATTTATTTTCTAAATAAAATAAAATAAAGTTATGGCTTAGGTACTAGTTCGTTTGCTTTTTTCCGCACTGGGCCCGCGTGGTGGCTTATGACCTGTTCTCCGTATCAATAGATAGGCAAGACTCGCGTGCCCCAACAGTGCGGGGGAGGGCATAAAATGCGCTGATGATGATGATTATGTATCTCTAGAAATATGGAACCGATCCACCATTTATCCTGGTCGAATGAAATGGTCCCGGGGACACGCGATAGATACTTTTGTGGCAGACCAAATGTCACATGCGCAAAGCCGCGGCAAAAGCTAGTTATTTATCGAGTCGTTAAATAATTACAAAGTGCCTATTGGTAGCTGTTTCATTAAGATTAAACACTATAGCATAAAACACTCATGATCGTCGTAAGCATAGTAAAATGAGATAGGACACGTAATTATCATCAATTTATCGCTAACGAGTTGGAAGACATAGCGATAGTCATCTACGCTTCAAGCATGGATCCATTTTGAACAGGAATACGACAGAAGTAATTAGCCTAGCTACATGTAACGGTTACTTATGTGAAAGTGTTGTTATCATCACTCATGAGATAAGTCGATTACAGGGAGTATCGCGCCAATATCGACATAATTTAATGAAATTTAATTACATTTACTTTCATTTACATTTGATCCAATAAATAATTGAAATTCAAATATATTTATTGCAATATACACAATATAATATTAATATATTTGTAAGACATATCGTAATTATAAGGACTAGTACTTACTTAAGGCGAAGGGTAAGGCACACTAGCGCCGCTAATGGATTTAATTTGATAACTGCTGACTACTGATAACTGGATTTTTTTTCAAACATTGCGGACCTTCCGACACTAGGCAAACATCTATTATTGAATAATTGTGCACTACTTTTAGGTTTGTTTTTGTATTCATTCGCTAACACCAACAGTGGCCATTGTTTGTAAATAAATGCGATAGTCCGTTTTGTGAATAAACCACGCAACAAAAAGTAGTGTACAATTATTAAATAAATACTATGGATGCTTTCCTGTTGTCGGACGGTACGCAATGTTTAAAAAAAGATCCGGTCCGTTAGTAATTGTCAAATTATCAATTGGTGGCGCTAGTGTGCCTTACCCTTCGCCTTAAAAAATAAAATAAGCAAAAAAACATAACTAAAAAATAAAACCTTTAAATAAAAGATTTCCTCCAGCTGTGGGCTCATGGGAGCGCCCAAGAATGCTGGCAACATCTGTTGCCTATTGGCTATCTAGCCAAACTAATACGTTGGCAGAGGTAGCTGCTAGCCTTCTTGTCACCGGAGGCTTCAACAAGGCGAGCACTCAACTCTTTAACAAGCTGTCTTTCCTCCGGCCCCCATGGACCCAATGTGCCTTAAAAATAAACAAAGAATAAGCTTCGAATAGCTGTAGTTTTTTGTCTCTTTTACTCTAATTTGAAATGACGTTTACATGACAAAAACAAAACACGGAATAACTTATTCGGAGCTTATTCTTTTTTTATTTGGCTAAGGGTATTATGGGGAATGAATGGCGGTCAGTGGGCAATGCCGGTCACATAAAAATCTAATACTTCCAAACATATTAAACAAACGATGCCGGTAGCGCCATCTAGTATACACCTGAGTAAACTAATTTACGAAGCGCCGCCATATTTCTTTGCGCGCAGTGAGTTTGACAGCTGGTTCAAGTTTCGGACGCGCTGTTATAAAAAAATATTTTTGTTTTAATTTACGTTAAAATATAAAATATAATGAATATGTATGGTTAAAATAAATAAAAAGTACATTTTAGAGGTAAAATTGTTCTAATTTGGAATTACTAGTAATACCCCATTTGTTGACCGCCATTACCCGCAGGTTGCGTGTAATGGCGGTCACCGAAAGGTTTTAAAACAATATCAAACAATTACAAAAGCTTAATATACTGAAAATATGTATCATATTATACAACTTAATTCCACTAAATAAGCTATGTAAAAAGTCTGTTATTTTTACCGTAAGTCCTTTAAGTACGAAGATATTTCGTTTACTGCTTAAGTGACCGCCATTCCCATCTTACCCTAAGGTTCGCTCGTTTTCTTATTTCTTAAATTAAATATTAATAAAATACAGTGAAAAAATTAAACGCCCGCCCGACCCAACCAGGAATCGAAACTGGGTCTTCCGCAATCCGGGCGGCTGCACTGACCGCTATGCTACCGGGAAGGGTAAGCGCTGTATTTTATAAATATTTTATAAATAATTAATTCAGCTTCAGTGCAGCAATTAGCACTTAAAAATAAAAAGTAAGATTCTTAAATTAAGTTATGTTTCTTTGTTTATTTTTAAGGCACAATGTGTATAAAGATCCTAAACTAGGCTGTTCGACAGGAAGCAATGATTATCATTTTACCAAAGAAAATGGCTATCAGATGCAAATCGCCTGAGACGTATTTTCGGCCATAGCTCCGAGGATTTTGGGAGAATCGAAATGGAAATAGTACCAAGAGTTGAGGAATTTATTGAGACACGTGTGAGCGTTTGAATTTTGAAAATCGATTGGAAACTTCTTTTGGAATTTAGAAAAATGTAAAAAAAATTTTTTTTGGTGGGTCATCACATACTAAATTGTAAATATTGCAAAAAAAACCGACTTAAGAATAAATTAAAAAATGGCGAAAAATTTTGAAAATCGTTTAATAATTGTGACATGTAGGTGGTCCCTTTAGATTTGGTATTGTAGAAAAACGGATTGTTGTATTCATTTTCAATGCTCCGATTCTTGCGGGGACTGCGAATTCTCTAATTTTTTTCATTTGGTAGTTAAAAATAGGAGTCAGCAACAAATTTTAATCTTTTAACAGCAACTGAACAGAACAGAACTATACATATAATAGACTACCTCTTTCCTAGCTGGCATCCCGTAATATTTCAATAAAAATCTATGTTAATTTACACTAGATAATACTTGCTAGTCAGTTCGCGTATACTTTTAGCTATTGAATCTCATAACAATTATTCGCAATAAAATTGAAGATATTTATAAATAAGGCCTGCCTATTCAGAGATAATCCTAGATATTTGTTATAATTGTTTAGATCGACTGTCATAAACAAAGAAATTAGATTGCCCGTCTTTATTTATTATTTAAGTCACAATAACCAACCACTCATAAACCAAGTAAGTAAAAGTAATCTAATACCCTCAAAAACATAAATGTGAAGTGAGAGCCAAGTTCAATATTATGATATATGCCTTGGTTGTTGACTTCAACGACAAAAGAAGTGAGATCTAAATGGGTGCCAAGTTCAAAGCCTAAGTTCTGACTTCGCTAGTTCTCATATACGAGTTATTATTAAGTATCTATATACCTACTATAACAGTCATGAAAGAGCCCTATGTTCGATGGCTAGTTTCTATCAGCCAGCCAAATTTCTGGAAGAATAAAATAAGAACTTACAGCTTTAGAACTTGCGAAGGCTATAATTATAATTTTTTTCTGTCTAATATTGTTTAAGCATAACATGCTAAAGTATAAATTTGTTAACGCATAATGATATTAAAACATAATTTTTAAAAGCATACTAAATAATTATGCCTACGCATAATAATTATAACTCCTAAAATGTTAGACACTAATACACATTTTTAACTCCAAAAAACAGCGTTGCAGTTGCTTGAAGCTGCAACTTATGCTGAGAGGAGTCCAGTTCGTCGTATCATTTTAATTTTAACTTTATGTACCTACCTATTAGTTTTATTGTTAGAACCTAAGCTTGCTACGCCGAATAAATATTTTGAATTTAAATTAGAGAAAAGGTAAATTTTGTATATGTATGTTCAACATATTGGCGGCTTAAGGGTGGCCACCACTACGAAATTTTTGGAGTCGGTGCCAGTCCGCGTTTGTAGTCAAAATTTCATGCATAAGATTGAATGTACTTACTATTATGATTATATTATAGTATGTCGTTAAATGTTAATGTTAAAGTTACCTTACCTGGCACCGACTCCAAAAATAACAATAATTGTACCTATACATATATTTTCCTAAGAAAGAATATAAGATTGAGTATAATATAGGTTAATTGCATGTAAATTGAACAAACTAAACTACGCAATTATTTTTTACATTTTAGTGCAATTTTTTCAGTCAAATTTTTTGAAGTCGGTTTTTTTTTTGTTAAATTTTTTGTTTATATCTCGCTTTTTAGTGATTTGTGTTTTTTCGACCTATTTATCAAAAGCGAATATGGGAAGACCTACTAAACGCGCTGCTCGTATGAGACAGCGCCGTTTAAATGAGACAAGCGAAGAAAACGACATCACAAATGAAACATTGTTCCGGTGTGACATTGTTAATGAAATTCCATCAGTGTAGATAGATAGATAATCTTAATTGCACGATGAAACATCAAATACACGAAAAGTCTTATATTTGTTGTGAACAAAGGCGGCCTTAAAGCGATATCTTCCAGGCAACAGTGGAGGACGGACAAACAAAAAGTTTTTGCATTTACAATATTAGTTCGGAAGGATTTATAGCCGGAGTGGCTGAATTCCCTCAATTCCTCAAGGATTCCATCATCAAAACTGAGTTCCGGTGCCTGCCTTCGTTTGCTTCGTCATAGTCGCTTAACTAAGTTAATCGAGATATGTTATCGCCAACCGTGAAATACTTATCATTGAGAAGTTCCGGTTATTCATCAGTTACACTTCATCAAATGATACTTTTTGAATGAAAATGCTTGACTTATTGCTGAAAATACCAAAATCGCTATAGGTAGGTATGCCTACAATATTCGAGGAGTTGCCTCAATTCCTTAAGGATTCCATCATCAGAACTGGATTTTGATAAAAATGGGACCAATCTGGAAGTATATCCTTTCAAATGAAAACATATTTTTTCTAATCGGTGTATAAATGACGGAGTTATAAGGTAACAAACATTTAAAAAAACATACATCGAATTGAGAACATCCTCCTTTTTTGAAGTCGGTTAAAAATGGACATCATTGTTTTAGGTTGGATTTCTTGTCTTTAGTGGTCATTTTTATGTGACTTGTTAAAAGACCCTAATATTCAGATTAGGACCTTGAGGAACACCAGACACTTGCTAAAATGTAATCGAATTATATCCATATACTGTCACTAATTCAGTTCTTCAAGAATTATGACTAGAGTCATCGCAACAGACTACATTCCATTCTAAGAAGATGCATCTTTTGCCATAGTATTTTGTGATTTTCTCTGTCAAACGCCTTTGCAAAGTCAGTTATAGTGCGTCCACCTGTAGTCCCTTACAATATGGAAATGTGAGCAAATTAGAAGATGTTGAGTGATCAATGACAAAGACTAGAGAGAATACAGCAAGCTCTCAAAAACTTTGTCAAAACAATTAAGAATGGGTATCGTTTTAGCCGCCTTCAAACGATCCGGAAAGATACCTGAGACAGACTTATATATATTTATATATCTTTGTAAGAAGATTTGTTAAGGTTCGGGCAAAAATACGAACAAAAGACGTCGGCAGATAGGTCTAGGTATGCTATCAGGTCCTGCATCCTTATTTACGTTTAACATCTTTAATGCGGTTTCTACTTTTTTCTAAGACAAAAGAACCTAGCAAACGGGTTTGCAATATCCTCACCATTATCAGTAGACTCATACTCCAGATACCATCACCTAAGGGATGTCATTATGTTGTTATTTTAAATTTTGTATATCTTCAAAACGCTTTGATGTCAAAGGCGTTTTATACCGCTTTTTGTACTACAATAAAATTATATTAACAATAAAAATATATAAATAGGAAGACATAAGAAAAGTTGTTTTAGTATAAAAAAAACTTTATCGTCATAAAATACATATTATACCTATTTTTGCGTTATTTCGTTGCGAAGAAATTATAATTCGAAATAGACTGATTATAATAGTAAGTACTGTGTCTGACCGACGAATGTGTTAAAAGTTGAGCGTGCAGGTTTCGCTTGTGTTTCCAAATTACTCGGACTTGCTGAAAACTAGCTTTAGAGCAAGTACTACATAGGTACTTACTTATTTATTTTGTATTGTATATAAACACGAATCACAAGAGCGATGCGGTACGCAAATTTACGCTAGCTACCCGATACTTTCACCGAGGCATAACACAATTATAAACGTATGAATTTGGAAGTGCAATTTGCATTAAGACTATACGTGACAAACGCTTCCTTATTTGGCACATTAGCATTCAGACAAAACAGTCATAGTGTCAAAATAGCTGTAAAACCATTTTCACTTTTTGTGTTCCTGTTTGCGATCCTTGGACTCCGTTTGCTTGGGCAGGGAGAGAGAATGGAAGAGGACCGACCGGGCAGTATAGTGTGAGTTTTGTTAACTATCCGTATTCATTCGATTACGTTTACGAATATGAATATTAGTATGGCATTGAAGCATCGCCTCCTGGCGACATACGAGAAGAGTTGAAATTTTGCCCTAAAAATCATCGTTTGATCACGATGTAGCATATCGACAAATGGTCTGATAGAGCACAAAGTATGGAAAAATACAAATAAATATAAATATGTCTTGTTGTGTCGGAGGCCAGTATCCACTACACGCTGAGCCAGCGAAGTACATAAGTAGGTAAGTGTTCCGGTTTACGCATCAAAATTAACTTGATTATTGTTTAGTCTAAACGATTAAAATTGATCGAAGAAACGGATTTATTTTAATTTCACAAAATTTATATATTTATTTGTTTATTTGTTTTTGATCCTTCCAGTGATCTGGCATTGCGATGTGGTTTAACTTGCCAAACAGTAACACGTGGCACTCAATTTAATTTGTTAAAAAAATTAAGTCATGTACACTTTCTATGTAAAGACTGTATGTTGCCTAAATAAAACGAGTAAAAAAACTTGCAAGATCGCGACCCGGACACGCTAACCGCTGCGCCATCAAGCTCTTCAAGTTTAGTGCTAATCGAAGCTGCTCCACTTGTGGTCTATTTAGAATACCTAAAGAAAAAAAATAGCTATGCTGTTAGTCTATGCAACTAGACCACATTAGGTACCGTAAGACGTTCGACCTGAAATGCTCCTTACCAACACTCATACGCCACAAACCACCTCCTAACCGCGTAGTTGCACATTCTCTCACGGACCACAGTCCCCAACTAATGATGCAAATATGTGATTGATCTATGGGCAAACAGATCTCTTAATATCAAAAATAACTTTTATAAGCAGCATTTTAGTAATTAGCAACTAAAAGTTTTTGATTAGCATTGTAACGGAAGGAGGCGAAAGGGAAACTTAGACTGTATTAAGGAAAGAAGAAAAATAAAACGAATCTACTAACACTTATAATTATTAATAGAATAAGAAATAATAAAATAAAACATACCAAGATAGCAACCACGATGGCAATTCAAAAGGAAAAAAAAAAAAGAAAAGAAAATGACACTTAGAAAGGAAGAAAGAAGTATAAAACCTAAAAAGAAGTATTTACTCCGTGTTTTAAAAGGAAGATACAATAAATGTTAGTTTGTAACAAGCATTAGAATCAATTTATATTTAATACATGAAGAGAAAAGTTCGTTCCCCTATTTAAGCATATTGTTGTGCGCACGGAGAAGTGTGAGATTTGGTATAGTTAAACTTTATATGAACGTTATATGACTTTATATGAAGGAGTCCCGAATAATAAAATATATGTATGTGTTACATTACATCGTATACCTAAGCATTGTATATTTAGTGAGCTACGCCGAATTTCGACTACTGGGCGACCACTTGTTAGAATAAAAATCTATGGTTCTAGATTTTTAAAAAGATGACTTTGCTAAGGAACTTGAAACTTTTGTAAGTAATCCGAACGACAGTTCTTTCAGCTGAGCTACCGGGATTATCTATAACATAATTTATTTTCATCATGATATTTTTAGCTTAGCTTAATTTTTTCAAGGTCTCCCAAAAAAGCCTAAAAAAGCTTTTCAAAATACAAAATACTTAGCTTGAAATATGATTTTATCTTGTCGGTGCAAATAAATTAATAAAATCTGAAAAAAAAACAAGTTTACAGCATTAGTAATACCGCAAGACAGGTAAATCGAGTACGTATCAAGTTGTCTAGATTAGATCTCTGGAAGGGAAGGTGTATTGCATAGCTAGACCGCCAATTTATCCATTGCGAATATTCTAAACATCTGTTATCCGACTTTAAACTTTAGCGTTCTGCAAATAGAGGCTTTACAGCGATTCGGCCGTCATCATAACAACTATTGCGACAGTCAGTCCTACGGCGAAGTCAACGTTTCATACTTATAAACATTATGCTTGTTGTGTTGCTTAGTTGCCGCTTGAGTTAGAAGGGAAAGGTTCGTGCTAAAATCATATAGCATGTAAACGTTTTCGTTGTACACAACATTAAAGTAAATATCGAACTGTGCTACAATTTCATTAACATAACTTTTGTGATATCGTGACGTGAGTGATAGTGAATTAAAACGGATTCTATTAAAAAGTTCTTTAGCTAACATTGAAGTTCCAGCGCCAAATGAGTGTGGTTTAAAAAAAGAACGTGTAGTTTTTGTTTTGAAAATTCGAATGTCAATCATTAAAAAAAATTTAAAGGAGGTTTAACGACCATAGACTACCATTTTGACTTTTAATATTTTATATTAGGGTTGGAAGTGAAGTGCCATTATGCCCCAGATTTTCTTCAAAAAAGTAATGGTGGTGCGGGAGCGTGCTGACTTGGAGGTGAGCCACTTTCACTTTCCGCGGAGCCGAGCCGTTACGCTCCTTGCGGACTACTTGCTTTATTGGTTGGAACATTGTAAACACATTAGAGTATAATAATTCGACATACCTCCAATTTAAGGTCGGAGGATAGTTTTGCTAGAATTTGGCAGGTATAGCTTCAAGATTATAGCCTGCATGCCCTTGGTTTTTTTCTGTTTTTCTCTGTTATTTAAGTAATAACTCTTTGTAGAGAACAATATAATATATATATGTTAACTATGCATTCGTTCTGCCCATTCTGGTCAGTGACAGACAGAGATTAAAAAAGATAGAAGGAAATACCCCTATATCCCTTGCTCACCAGTAAAACCTTAAATTTGTTGCCAAAAAAAATATACAACCGAATACTTACTTAGAGTTTTTAATCATAGAATAGTTTTGCCATAGTGAAATAAAAAGTTTGACCTCTTGTAGACACCTAAGTACTTAGAGCATTTGGTTTAATGCTCTAAGCCTAAGTAAAACAAGACAAAAACAATTTCAAATCAATGGTTTCGATATGTTACACCTAGTTGTATGATTTGAAATAGTTCTCAATTGAACTGTCAAAATGATAACGCAATCCTTAATTGTATGAATAAAAACTCATAATACAGTTACAATTGGAATGTTAATAAGATAAACTGGGCAAAACAACTAGGCGCATTGATAGTAGTACCTGCAGTGTGTACTTGTGAAGTAATTGCAAAATGTGGCCGACCTCGTAGCTATATTTGCTTTTTGTAAGCGGGTGCTTGATTTTATTAAAGGTAATAAATAATAACTTAGAAATATTATTATAGAGAATAAAATAATTCTTGAAAGAAGCGACTGCCTTAGGTCGGAACCCGTAACTTTTTTGTTAACCGGGCGACTGTTTTCCTAATTAAACTACCGTGTCACTAGGGATTCAAAATACGTATTCTGAAAAGGTTTTATGTAAATTGCATAATACATTAAATGCCCAGCGCACATATTTCCTATTTCTTACAACATGGGATCGTTTAAACGAGGTGTGAAGAATCAAATTGCAAGTCGGCAAGGCGAGGGCGGCCAGTGATTCACAATCCTGCTCCCACTAGCAGTTCTTGCATCTGGAAATTGCTGCTGCTTCATCAGACAGAGCAAAGACATTTACCAACCTTGCCATGGGGCAAAAAACAAAAATCCCACACAGCAATCCCAGCATTGGGCCTAGCGTTTTGTATTGTGGCCCGATCTCCCAATGCTCCCTATGTGTTCATGTGGAAAGCTCTCCCTAGCAGTGAGACGTCATAAGCTGATTGATGCAAATGACGCCAATACACCTACCCAATGTTATCTCTGCACCACCCTATAGTTGACTGGTTGCATTCTTTACCAGGCATTAACTCCACCATGTAATGTATAAAAGCAAAATTTAGCAAATGTTGAAACAAATAAATAAATAATATCTTTAATTAGTTGGGCTAAATCTTATTTAAGCAAACCGTCAGCAATTGTATAGCATTTAGTATTAGAATTTATTATGATAGTGAACCAAGGTTTTCCAGTTAAATATCAAAGTTGAGCGCAACAGCACGCTTAATGTTCTTTTGAGTATCCTTGAGTTACATTATGTCGTTAAATGGCACTATATAACACAAAAGACACCGTAATTACTGACGTATTTTTACGGCTGACTTGCAGGTTTGTGTTACCGCTTTGGCGAAGTTAATAAATTCCAAGCAATACCTTGTGAAAAGTTCATTTTGAGTTGCTACTAAGATTATTTTTGGTGACTACAAATAAACTGACGAGTAAAACAAAAGGGTCCATAAAAATTTACTTCGCACCTACACTCTCAAGGAGTTGTAAATCTTCATACTTAGAAAAGTAGTTTTTTATTCGGAAACATCGAAAACTTGTATAAAGTATTAACTGTTATTGCAATGTTTTTCTTTCAGTGGCAGACTAAAGAATAGATTTGGTTGAACGAGGATTTTACTCGTAGCTACCAAGTGTCTTTCTATTTTCCAAAATGTGCTCTTACTGAGTTCCTTGCCAGTTCTTTTCAGTACAAGTTTACGAACCGATGCGATGGCATAGTGATATTCATAA
This sequence comes from Eudonia mercurella, assembly GCA_963082485.1. NCBI lineage: Eukaryota > Metazoa > Arthropoda > Insecta > Lepidoptera > Crambidae > Eudonia > Eudonia mercurella. Next base: position 2,102,338 of record OY720034.1, on the reverse strand, counting down.
TTGAAAGCTAATTTTTGTAATTCTAAATGTTGAATTTTATACTCCCTGTTTTGTATCCGTTTTATTTTCTTCATCATCATCATCAGCATCATCATCATCATCATCATCATCATCATCATCATCATCATCATCACCGTCACCAGCCTATACACGTTACGCTGGACATAGGCCTCTCCATGTGCACGCCACTGAGCGCGATAATTATGATTTATTTTCTTATTTCAGTGATATTGTTAGATTTAGAAGTTTTCCTTTGTTTACTTTGCATTGCTGATTACTTATGTATTATGGTATGCAATAAAGTACTACTACTACTAATACGCTGTGATGACACCACAGCTTATGTAGAGTACCCCTTTGCTACATCGGCTTACTTTATGATTTAAAAACCTTACAGCAATCAGTACCTCATTTTGCGGTTTCTCGTGCCAGTTTGAATGCATAGCAATTTGACGTGTTTGATTACGACACAAAGAACTCAAAAAACATTTAAATAAAACATTTAAAAATCACGTTCGTTGTTAAGAAACTGTAACAGATTCACAGGTTGGTAAACAAAGCCTGTAAAATATCATATATATATTTAGTATGAAAAATAAACTAAAACTGGTTTGCGATTATCAGAATTTGGTACCGTCCAATTGATTCCTAGACAACATGAACGAGTCACTGACACGAAAAGAAGGAGATGTTGCTGGAGGATATGTGGTTGTAGGAGATGTTAGCGAAACGCCGACCAAATCGTTCATAATGCACAAAGTAGGGCATAAACTAGGTGAGCAGGTGTTGCATTGACTGTGGGGAGCATTAATTTGTGCCAGTAAAAAACCCCCGTTGCAAAGATTCTTCCAGCAATCATCAACATGGGCCCAAGGTGCATCTGGTGGGATAAAACCAAGAAAATTAACAGCCAGACCTGTAGTTTTTGTGAAGCTCCTTTCTGGTATATATTTAGAAGCCATGATCTATATTACCCAGAAATGGCCCATTGTTCCATCGCGCACAAAGAAATTTGGTGATTCGTTTCTATGTCGCACCTCCAAAAGATGGAATAGTCTACCAACACACGTTTTCCCTCCTTCCTATGATATGGGGTCCTTCAAACGAGGCATGAAGAAGCATCTTGTGGACCGGCATGGCAGAGTGAGGTTAACAGATGCTGCGTTGTTTTCACGCTGCATCAGTTGTCTTCGCGTCTGGACTCCATTTCCACTTAACATCAGGTGGAATGGAGTCATTTGCCGTGCTAACTTTAAAATTGACAGCGAGACCCCTCTTGCAATGAACCTCCTTCCCGGCAAATTTTAATACCTATGTGGTAGCAATTATTGTTATCTGAGTAAAAACAAAAGAGATATGACGCAAAGATTCGCCGATCGCTGGCAGCGATTAACAGTGGTTATGAAGGCTTATCATACGATACGACAGTGGTTCCGTACCATTAGCCGGCGAAACAGACCGCGGCGGCCCCGTTGCGCAACGCCCCACGGCTCCTATACAATTGTGGCCTATTTGACGAAGCAAATGAATTGATTGAGAGAACTATAGGTCGCTACTATTATTGTTGTCATGATAGAGAAATTGTGTAAGAATTTTTGACTTCCAAATTATGTGCAATGGCCAATTCCATATTAAGTAAGATGATCCAAAATATGGCCGTATTATCAACGATATAGGCTAAATTTCAAAATTCCGTAAATCAAGAGGATCTCCATCCATACTCAACATTGTCAGTGCATCTATCGATGATGTATCTTTGAAAGTTTTTCTTGTAATAGCTAGACTGATAGTAAATGAAACAGATATCAAACGTTTGACCAAACCAAACCGTTTGATTCTAATTGATTAATTTAAAATGTTATTGTTCATTTTTGTCATTTTAAGATGTCCGTCTAAGATTCCAGAATCGCACTCCCGATCCTAAATTACAAAGGTATAAGTATTATTAATTCATCTAACAGTGCTTCCTTTTATTAGATACGCATTCAGAACATACTTCGCATAATTGCCATACCATTCATATCCTAACAAAGCGTTCACACAAGTCTTGACGCAATTCCTATAAATATGTCCAGCATATCGTCTACGTAACTCATACAAGCCGCTTTATCACAAGTTTCGCCGTCACTTTCGCTGACCTTAAAGACAATGAACGTTATTGAAGGACCCCCTACGAAGATGCACGGATGTGTTTCTATTAATGGAAGCGATATGATGTGACGTCACAATACGTAGTTTGGTACCATAACAACTTTGGTATAGAACATATAACTTTTTAAACTATCATGGTCACTTCTTTGTTTAACTTGAGAGTTACGTACGCTCTTGTCGTTTTAGCATTTTCCACTGTGGAAGTTATTAAAACAATTAAGACAATGTGCTACATTGTCGTGAAAATTGTCGATTTACGAAAAAATATGTTTTTTTTTTTTTTTATTAAGGCAATGAAAAAGTTTTTATGTAAGTGACAGTAAACCAAACACAAAAAAAATCTACCTACTAAATCATCTTAAATAGAAACAATCAACTCATACTTCACACTCAACATGAAAAATTACGAAGGAAAAGAAATAACTCGAAAGTTTCCCCTTTCTAACTTCGTGTTTCTATCTTTAAATCTGACTAGGTAGAGACATTGACAATGACCGCTTAGTAATGTAGTCAGGAACAGCTTTTGCAAAAAGTAAAATTAGCGTGCTTCAAACCGTGATCAGTCAGTCCTAAAAGAGAACCAAAAGGGTAATTAATGTTCTTCCTAAAGATCCATTGTAAGAACGAAATGAATAACCTACTGAATTGTTATAGGAATAAGGTTGTTTATATCATGTCGCAAAGAAAGAATAATTAGAAATACCTTAAATACTGCGACAAAGGATAATATTTTCAACTTCCTTCGCAATAAGGTTGTAGGTGTGATGAAAAGTTTGTAATAACGACTTTCTGACGTCATGCGGCGCCAACAGATGGCGTTAGTAGACGCCTGCGTATGCGCACTATGCGTCACTTGTCTTGTTGATTGATCGAATGGCATTTGGTTGACCTTTTTGCATGCTATCGTAGTAATCATTAATTTCAAGATGTGCTGTTCATTTTAATTGTTCTGACATCATAGTACGTAGGCATTTTGAATAGGTTGGTGGGAGGTGTAAGGTGTACCTACGGACGGTCTAACATCCTCCAATTATTTACATGCAAATCATGTAATTATAGTCTGAGTCTACGTAAATATACACAGGCGTTATTGTAAATGGCATATTTTTTAAAGTTTTCTTAAAATTCTTAATTAGGGTAGCTGGACTGCTGGATTAGCCGACGAAGGTTATAATTATTATGACGACCCCCATAGCCGAGTGGCTTGTACGCCGGACGTTGGGTGGCGCTAACTCTGAGGTCCCGGATTCGATTCCCGGTCGGGTCAATGTCGAAAACAAACTTTTCGATATCGGCGGTTGTGGTACCGTCTCGGTGTTTCTAAAAATAGTGCTTTAGCTACTTACCTTTGGATAAAAACAAAGTATGTGATGTTGTCTAATATTTAATTAGTTACATGCAAATCATGTAATTATAGTCTGAGTCTACGTAAATATACACAGGCGATAACGCCTGTAAAAATGCCACTTACAATGTTACAATAATGTAACATTGTAAGTGGCATTTTTTTTAAGTTTAAAAAAAATCTAAATTACCTACAATTATTTAGCCGACGTAGGTTATAATTATTGTTAGGCATACTACTGGGCAAGCCTTTTTTCCAGCAGTGGACGTCTTTTGGCTGAGATGATGATGATGATGATGATACTACTCGTACTAGTCAGTTCTAATTGAATTTGTTAAAAAAAATAAACGATCTTGCCACTTTTTATCATGTACAATCTCAATGTGGGTACTATGCTGTTCTAATTACAATAAACATATTTAACCTAGTTTAATTTCTGTATAATACATTACATTTACATTATAGGAAAGGGACCCATCCGATGACCGACCTCTGCGAAAGTTGCTTAGCCTTAGCAATCGCAGACTGTGCTATCGAGCTCCTCCTTGCTTCGGAAGGCACATAAAGCCGTTAGTCCCGGCTGCATTAGCAGTCGTTAACAACTACCAATCCGCACTGGGACCGCGTGGAAGTTTATGGCCTTTTGGCTCGTGCCCCATCAGTGGGGACATAAAAATATGCTGGTGATGAATATAGAAACATAAGAAGATAACTTATTAGTTTATTAGGCAAATTCAATTAAAAAGGCTATTAATTTAAATAAACTATCCAGTATTTTACAATACTAAATTCCATTTTTTCTGTCATGTTATCAAGCATGTTACCATTATAAGTAATTTCATTATAAGTAATTTAAATGCAATATTGACTTTACACAAAGCATATAGTTATCTCTTTATTTACAAATTACTCCTAAATTAAATAGTAGGTACCTAATAAATATTAAGTTTCAACGAAATTAACTAATCAATTTAAAATTTGAGCAGTGACAGTACCTCGGCATTCCCACAATGAATGAAGAGACTGTCAAATTGTGACATCCAAAGCTATCTTACTTATCTAAATTACAAAATAGATTCACAGCAAACCCAATCTTAATTCAAGTACATTATGGTTATTTATCGAGGTGCTCATTTGAATGGGAGTTAGCGAGATGACAGGTACTTCCACGCACTACGGTCGAAAGGTTGTGAGAAAGGTGGCGACTTATGCAATAATGACTTTTGTGGTTTAAGTTGTGGACGAAGAGCGTTTAGAAATGTTAGCGTTATAGATATGTAGATAGCTATTTCTATAACGCTAACAATACTTTCATATTGCTTTCTAAAGTTTACGCGAACACTACACATTGAAATGAAACAACTTTTACGGATCTACTCGCGTTTATTTTACACATAACTTTTTAATGTTTACTTGTAATCCTACTATCATACTTTATCATATCTATATCTTTATCTATATAATAATTTTTGAAAGATATAATCTTCCAGGCAACCAGACGTATGAAAAAAGCATAAAACGGTAAGAGGAACAAAATAAGTAACTAAAAAATATAATATTTTGCGAGTTCTTCTCTGTTGATGGCTGTCCCAAAATCCGAGCTGGTAGTAGATTTACTTTTTAAGCTAAATTTGAGTTTACTATATAGTTTTTGACAATAATAAGTACCTGTAAAGTTATATTAAATAATTTGGCCTTGAATTTGATTTAGATTACTTTGGGTAACTATTATCCAAGTTGGAGCAACTTTTGCAATACCGGACGAGTTAAATGTTAAATATATCTCGAGCTCTTCCGTGCTGCGAAAGGCATATACTTAATATTAATTATGTGTAGTCAGCGTGTAGTTTCTTCCAAATCAGGTACTATTCTCATTTCTCATGACTTGGACCACAAAAATGTTTGGCATATTATCACGTAAAGTTATGACAACTTATTTTCTCTTTTTAGACGCGCGGCGCGTGGTTTAACAATAATTTTCGTCGGTTCCGATACTTAGTAACTATTATTAGATAACGACATAACTATTTATTGTATGTTTCATTTGAAAGTCTTAATTCGTACATTGAAGTGTTGATATGGTACCTACGAGGAACAGTTTGTTCATTTAAACGTAATTTTAAGTTAAGATCCATATTGATAACCGAATTAGGAGATCAATTGCCTGGAGGGGCCACAACCACAAGGTGATTGATACAAAATCGGCTTGTGGTTTCTTTAATAAATCTTGTAGTTCTTAAGTAGTTTGTTTGTGTGATTATATAAGTGTGTGCATAGTTCGCTTCCTAATACTTAAGTCTATTTTAGTTTATGCATGTCGTGACAACCTCTAATTAAGACAGCGCCTTAGAATGTAACCCAATATCTGTTGTTTTATAAATGTACATGGTGTTTGTTTTGTTGGTTGTCCTTAAATAAATAAATAAATAAATATTTTTTTAAAATATTTTCTCCATCAACAAATAAATCTGTAAATGACGACTGTTCTAGTTTATGATACCAATTATTTAAATAAAAGTAAATTTTATTATTATTATGCAGCTATTAACGACTAACCTGATACAAAAAGACAAATAATTACTAACAGACTAAAAAAAACTAAAAAAAACAAAAATAAATTTTAACAACCACTGCTTAAACAAATAACCCTCCCCGCGCCATACCAGGTGCCCAACACACTTGAAAAAGGTCTGCTTCTGCTTCTGCTGGTGTGTGCGACACACAAACAAAAGGGCTCCGCAGAATATCAGCGTTGTAGGTGACGTTCATGCTGCAACATGTGCTGAGTGGGGAGGGGGTCCTTTTCCGTTTCGCTTTTTTATTTTATATTTGTTTATAACTTTTAATTTGAAACTGAATAAATATCTTGATTTGATTTGAAGTGAAATAAATTTGTGTCAAATAATGGTTCAGATATTTTTTTGTATTTTCTAAAGATTCGCTTACGTTTTTGAAGACCTTGTGTTTGTTGGTTTGAAGAACGCTGCAAGGTGATAAAAAAATTCTAAACTTATGCAAGCCAGAGTACGGTGGGTTATGACGAGCCCAACCTTCCTCTTCTTCCTGCCCGGGTCCCATGTTACTTGGGGTCGATGCAAAATGTCCGTTTCTTCCACTCGCCTCTATCAGTCGTCACCTGGTGCTGTCACTCCCTTCAGTCATATCATCAATCAAACAATCCATCCATTTTTTTTGGTCTCCCTCTCCCCCTCCATCCATCAAAATTTATATTCATCACTCTCTTAGTTACATACATTTCATCCCTTCCCATCACATGCCCATACGAAGACAAACGATTTCCCCTTAACTTTTCGGTCTCTGGCGCCACTTTCAAACTTCTACTACTACTAATATACTAATTTTTTACTTTATCCATTTTTGTTACTCCACACATCTATCTCAACATTCTCATTTCTGCTGCATGCAATCTTTGTTCATCCTTCTTCTTTAAAGCCCAGCATTCCGATCCATACAGAACTGCAGGTCTAATTAAATTAATATTTATAAAATACAGTGAAAAAATTAAATGCCTACCCTACCCAGCCAGGAATCGAACCTGGGTCTTCCGCTATCCGGGCGGCTGCACTGACCATTATGCTACCGGGAAGGCTGACGTAAGCACTGAATTTTTTCACTGCTTTGATTTTTGACTGCTTTTTAGCGGCAGCAGTGCCATCTATCCAACGGTTATTGCAACCGATGGCTATGCAGATTCATTTACAGATGAAATACCACAAATTTGATAACACAACGCTATATTAAATTGTACTTTTTATTTTTAAGTGCTAATTGTTGAGTCTAATTACAGATTTATAAATTTTGCCCTTTAACTTAAAGGGCATCTGTGGGGTCGCATATTGTTCCTGTAACCTGTCTCCATTTCATCCAACCTGTATTGATCTGGTGCGTGACATCTCTGTCTATTTCGGTATTTCCCTGAACGAGTGCCCAAGGTATCGGAAGTCGGAGCAAACCGACAAGGGCATTCCAGCGAGAGTTATGGGCACTGGATGGAGATGCCACCGAAATTGCAAAACATGTGTTCCGTTTTGTTTCTATTTACTTTCAGGCCAACACTGTCTAGTCTTTGCGCCCAACCTCCCCTTTGATATTATTGGTTATGTGGGATGTCTTAGGCACAATGGCGCTGCTTCAATGCTATATAAAAAAATTTAAAAGCGTGTTCGAATGAATTTGAATAGTAAAACGCGCTCCAGGTATTCTGGGTGCCTAGTACGAATTTCATTCACCATTTAATCTCGAAATTTTATGCTCCTCGTATTCCACCAGGAGGCTATATGCTTTAATGCCATACGAATTGCACGTGATCGTGAAAATGATCGAATGAATACGAATAGTAAACAAAACTCTTATTAGGCACTACTGTTTGGCGGCAGAAATACGTAGCTAGGATGATGAAAGCTACTTGATGCCAGCTCTACCAGAGCTTACTTAACTCTTTCTTTGTATTGTATCACGTTACACATTATAATATTTGTAACGAACACTAGGTATGATATCGAGTTACTTACAAGGCTGACATTGAAACGTAGTTGTGCATTTTGCTTGAATGTAAATAGTAAGCGTGATTTTAAGAAAACAAGAATGGGAAAAATATATAATAACTTAATTGCTGCAGTTTGACGCGTTGGTGTCGTTCACAAAGAAATAATAAGCAGTGTCAATTTCATATATCTTTTAGTTTTTGAACAACAGTCACGTTTTTTTGTTTCAGATCAGACAAAAGTCGATTAACAAAAATAGTGTTAACCCTATTCTTGGCGTAGTGAATTATTTGAGACACTTAACTTCCAAAAAATTTCGAGTAGTGAAAAAGAATACATTTTATACAAAAAATATACATAATTCCACAAAAAAAAACTGCCACAAATATAGTTAACTAAAAAAAATTTCAAGCATGAGGTGGTAGCCGAAAAGAGGACGGTGATGCTCGGGTTGAATACGAGAAATCGTGGTTCAATCCCATAGCTCCGTTAGACACGAAAAGAAAATAAATTGTAGAGCGATAGGTAATTTATAGCTTTAAAAACAGAACGGCATCAATAATTGTAACAGTCTATCTATATAGTCACATTGGTTTAAGTCCAGGGTTCGATTCCCAGCTCATACGAGATACCTATTATCGTAATCGATTTTGTGTGTGAAATAAGATAGCAAGTTTCTCAATAGTTGAGGATTCCAGGTAAAGTGATGCACTTCCAACCTTCGGCCTATTAAAGAAAGATAATGTTAATAGAATAAGTATAAAGTAGATAGGGCACCAAGCGTGCGAGAAAAATGGAAAGAGCTCTCTGAAAAATTATATAGTCCTAGAATAGGATAGTAGAAAAGTAGATAGGCCACAATCGTGGCAAGGATATGTAGGCTCAAGGCCACTCTAGCTTAGGAAGCCAAATAGTATACAGTAAGATAGATATGCATAGAATATAGTAAGGTACCAAAAATCTCCGACACTGACCCACGTTGGGGGACAAGTAAAAAAAAAAAAAAAAAACCTTCGGCTTTATCGCCATTTTGCATCAGGTGAGATAAAGACCAATCACGTCCAGCAGTTAAAAATACTAATATACATTGTAGTTTACATAACAAAATTATTTTTCTTTTGTAATCAGTAAAAGCAGTGTCCCGTGCCACAAAATCAACAGGCCTGGTCGTATGAGACGGTTCAAGCACTCTTAGTGAACAACTTTCTATGTACAACCGAACAAGTTTCCGCTAAAGGATTATCAACTTTATTTTCTAACACATAAGAGTATGTAAAGCGTATAACATGCTAACAAATAACTTTCTTATTAGTTACTTTACTTATTGACATGTTCTCCGCGCGTTTACCGAATAACCGGACATATTGCGCAAACGCATTACGTCTGGTGTCATCAGCTCGGGATTCCGACTTTCGTTTCTGTATTTTAAATGTATTGTAATAAATATTCAAACGCCATTATACGGGCCGCGACGTTTCGCAATACGTATAATTATGAAGTCCATTCGATTTATTATGGGGGCCCACTAACATCTTTATTGCGTGAGCGTGCTAAAAATTAGTATTCGCGTTAAAAGTAGGTCACTACGAGGTTTTAGGTAATTAATTATGTTCTTTTCTTAAAGATGTGGAAATCAAAAAATCTTATATACGAGGGCGACACTGAAAGTTCTTAGATAATCAAAACTGAACAAACTAGCAAGTTATTAGTTTTATTACATCTTTTCAAAATAGTGTCCATTCACATCCGATGGAATTACTGAGAAAAGCACTTTGCCTACTCGTCCTTAGGGGTCTCTTCGACGGCCTTTTGAAATGCAGCCACGCTTCCTCGGCGTCCATAAAACGTTTTCCTCGAAGTTGTTCTTTTATTTTCGGGAATAAATAAAAATCGCAAGGTGCGAGGTCGGGACTATACGGCGGGTGATCCAGTAATTCCACGTCTGACGTCGCCAAATAGTCGATCGTTTGCTTGGCGGTGTGCGACGAGGCGTTGCGTTGCCGTGGTGTGATTATAATATTGGCAAAGAGTTCCATTTTCAAAATTTGAACTTATTTTTTTAATATATCGTTTACAAGTGGCCAGTTCTAAAAACTTTCAGTGTCGCCCTCGTATTAACTCTACCTGCTTAATATTCATTGACAATTTTTTTTTTTCTTTTTGTTGATGGCTTCGTGCGATTAGCACATTTAGCCAGTGTCAAAGTAATTTTTCTAACAAGTAATACATACATAAACAATATTTCTTTTCTGTAGGATGATGATGAATGATAATAGAAATGAGAAGTGAGAAATGATATACCCCCCAACCCCTCGAGTACCTCAGTAAAGATGTGGGGCTTTACTAAGTCCTCGGGCGGACTTCTTGAAACAATTTGAAAAGTGACGTTGCACTGTTTTGTTTCATTTGCCAACACTCATGCACACTCACGAACACTTAACGGTTAAAATCCACCATTATTTCACATTAATATTCGATATAACACAAATTTTAGAAAATAAAACAAAACTGCAGACATGACTCTTCACTTTCCCGCCAAGAAGCCCTCATTGACAATTTATTTATTTTAAATTCTATTTTTTTTTATATTTAGCTTAGAGTTTTAGGTTCGATTTTCTTTTTGTAAAAATATCCTAATTTCAACCTTTTTTCGAAAGAACATTCCTATCGACGACAAGTTTTTTCGGGTCATTCCAGCTTTAATGGTGCATAAAATACGTTATTCCGTTACTTGTTTCTATGTTATTTGTATTATCTCTTCTGTAGTAAAGGTAAGACAAACAAACGAACTTTCGCATTTATAAAACTCACACTGTACTTTGCAGTTACAATTAGCCAGTGCAAAACAATTCATCCTATTAATCCACATAGTTAGACATCCCGTTGCGCAAATCGCATCGTTTTTATTGCTCATTATTACTGTACTCAGGAACGCGATTCGATGTAACAGTTTGCGCGTTGCACGTAACATCGAAAAGAAATACCACTGACGACTGTGTTCTCACACATTAATTTATTCTATGAAAATAATGTTGGTAACTCAACGTGTTGTGTTATCAACTGAGTGCCTAGTGTGAGTTTTGTTTACTATCCGTATTCATTCGATTACGTTTACGAAAACGAAAATTAGTATGGCATAGAAGCAGCGCCTCCTGGCGACATACGAGAAGACTTAAAATTTCCTATACAAATTCTCGTTTTCGTTAACGTAATCGAAAGGCGAACGAAACTCGCACTTGACACCCAGGGTGATACTTATAAGGGCTATATTGCTTTGAAAGGACCGTTAATCCGTTGCTCTCGATTGTTATTAAAACTACATTCAGTAACACCACAAAGTAGGAGATTCCAGAAGGTAATCAAGAGAAGAGACTAAAAAGCTCTTTGACCTCATCCCACCTTCTCCCTTCCTTAATAGTAGTACACGTGCTGCTCTTCGGAGTCACCGGTTCACTGTCTCAAATATCCCATCACGCACAAAGAAATTCGGTGACTTGTTTCTTTGTCGCACCTCCAAAAGCTGGAATAGTCTACCAGCACACGTTTTCCCTCCTTCCTATGATATGGGGTCCTTCAAAAGAGGCGTGAAGAAGCACCTTGTGGGCCGGCATAGTGAGGTTAACTGATGCTACGTTTGTTTTCACGTTGCACCAGTTATCCTCGCGTCTGGACTCCATTTCCACTTAACATCAACATAAAAAAAGGCAAGGACACGGAATGTCGCGTCCGTGTATGTGTGCGTTGCTCGAGTGCTATCTGCAGTATACTTATTTTGTGGTAACACCCAATTACCCGGACTTAAGTCCTACTCCTCGCGCCACGACAGTCTTACGTAAGGTGGCGCGCTAATTATATCTACTACAGCGCGTGACGGGTTTAGTGCGTTTATGGCACGATCTGTCAATGTTGTCTGATTTGATTGGTAGAAGTAAGCATTTGATTGTTTAGGCTAATGATGATGAATGATGTAGGGTCTTTTGCACATTTGTTTGTAACAAATAGCTTATTTAGCAATTTTTCTGTCATTTCGAATAAACATAAAGAGGATTGCACTCGTGGAAAATTTATGAACACTACAAATTGTAATTCGTTCTAGACAAAGTTTGCGCTACATTAATAACTACAATTATTAAAACAAATGAGATGAAACTTACTTACATTTATCTGACACACATAATGTTGTACAGACTCTCAATGTCATAGTTTACTTGTCTGGCGACCTAGACAAAAAGCAGTTACGTTATACGACCTCCTACTGAATACTCGCTATCTACTTAATATAAACATTTAAAACGCATAATTTACAGCTAAAGTTCTCATATGAACTAGAAGGGTTCATTTAGAATGCCTTAATGTCACAGTGCAACTGGTTTCTGTGGCACATAGCTCTCGGGCTAGCACGCCAGCTTCTTTCTCAGTATTCTTGGAAAAAGCTCGACATTATAAAACATTCCGTCCATTCTATTCATAAATCCTTCTTTATACGGCTACGCTTTCCAGGAATTGCAGAGTATCTACGTTTAGAGCTTGGGTAATAGTTAAAACCACATTGCCTATTGAAAATGTTTGTGAAACAAGCTTTGTAAAATTTAGTAAGTACTCTTTGATGTATCATCTTGTTTTGCGTTGGAAAGTTTTCCGTTTTTCTTTTATTTTTTATTTTAGTTACGGCTTCCGCAGAATACCAGCGTTGTGGCCTGGGGATCTCCTTAGGTCATGACCAAAGAGATTTAATTTAAATGTTGAATTGAATGCTGAGCGGTTGCCTTTTTGGCTCCAGAGCCTCTAAATTTGCGTAATAAGCGTGATGTATTTTTTATTTAGTTTTATGAACCATTAAAATTTTTTTTCTTTTTTTTCTTTCTTTTCTACGGGTAAGAACTTTGCGTTCATCTCACCTGATGTTGAGTGACGATAAGGCTAAAAATGGAAGCGCACTTCACCAAGAATCCTCAAGTACTGAGGCAATGCCTATATTATCTCTAACTGCCGGAACACAACAATGCAACTAACATTGATGTTATGGGTGGTTATGGTGACATATTTAGATAAGATAATGGTAGCTAGCCCGGCAGACAAACAAGCCCTACCAGTCCTACCACCAACCGAGTACACAAACATGTACCCCGCGCTGGAAATCGAATCCGGGACCTCTGTGTCTGAGATCGCTGGTCTTAGCCACTGGACCACAGAGGCGGTTCCTTGTATGGTATCAGCCTTGCTGTGGTGTGTTCTTCTCAACAGGTCTACCTACATGGTCTTCCGCTGTGGAATAATCAACCGTTGAAGTGAGGTGACTTTCATAAATAGCCTAAAATAATTTCTTTTATAGCACTTTTTTATATTGAAGCTTTTGTATAATGAATAATGATGCATTACTTTATTGAGAAAGAACTTTCTGTTTGCCTTCTGTGCCCTTTACAGGGTTAGCGAAAGGGTTAGTAGGTAGGGTCCTTTAATTGCAACTGACATTAATGATTTTTAATGTTTTAATTGTTAAATCTACATAAGATAAGTAATTATATGTTTTATAAATCTATTAAAAATGTGTCAACAAAAATATCAGCTCGCGGCAGGTGAAGGATATCATTATGCAATGATTGGAGTGAACGTGCCGTTCATTTAGTAAACTAATACAGCGAGCTGACAAGCAACTAGAAGTACCAACGCACTAAAAGTAAATTAGTAATATTTTTTTTTGTTATCAAATTCACTATTGATGTAAGTCACTCATACGAGTAACCCCGACCGCATATGCATTTTCTATCGGAATGGGTAATAAACTCACTAATTATAACTAATAAATTAGAAAATTGTATTAGCATGTAGCGTGTGCATATATGTTAATGATAAAATTAAATTGTAATTCCAATTAAATTGAAATATAAAATTTAAAATTAATTATATACACATATATAAGTAATATATCATAAATGAGAGTAGACCTATTCTAATTCATTCATACAGATCATTAATATTAGTACTGATAAAGTCAGAAATGATGACGTACTCTGAAGACCATTATTATTTAAGTAGGTTCCAGTTGCTGGAGAAACAACAGATTAATATTTTTCTCGACACACGGAAGAGTAAGAAATCGAAAGTTTAATTTTTTTGGGGCTGACCGCAGAACTGAGTTCACTTTCGCTTAACAAAATATTTTTCCAATAAACAAAGACATAATCTAATAGCGATTAACGTCAGAAAATGAGTAAAAAATATATACGTTTGTGAATTTTCCTCAATAATTCAAATTAACTTGGATTGCTTACTTCAATTATTTTGTTATTAAATATTGTTACGATTTGTGCTTAATTGGGTAAAAGGTATGCCAACAAACAGCCTTTAAAAGAAGCGAATTTAAGTCCTCAGAAACCGCTAAATGCTAATATTTGTTAGTTTCGCGGTAAACTACGACAAATTCAGCCCATAAATATTATCCACATTGTAAAACTTCTTTGCAATCATGTTATTACAAATTAACGTGATCTAATGAACAGCCAATAAAACATGCACTAGGGACTTTGTACGGACGCCTGCACATGACACTATCTAAAACTGTCAAACATCAATAAATGCTCAACGTCTAGTGAAGAAATTTGTAAATAACATTGTTTCATTTCGTTTTCAACGCAGTCTGCATCTGATTTTGCTTAGACCTTTCTATACTTACTTTAGTCTATGGGCTTCATATGAACGGGTCCGCTCGCCGCCGCCGCGCCGACCGGCCGCCCGACCGAGCCGCGCCGCTGAGACCTTGGAATGGTTTCCTATCCTGCCTCTTTGTTCACTCATACATGGGGCACAAAATAAGGAGACCCAGAAGGTCAGCTTAATACATACCGCGCTCGAGTAACGCACACATAGACCCTGTTAGGCCTCTTCCTCACCGGATCGGTACGTTTTCGTTTCGGTACCGCCTCTGCACCGAAACTGTACAGATTTTCTACTGAAAAACATTTCCTGACATGCTCTGGAGGTTTTTGGTACGGTATATTATTGTACAGTCGCGTCAACATGACTGGTGTGTTGTGAGTGAGGCGCGCGGCGGAGCTGGCGGGGGTGAGACGGGGGAGGCCGGCCGCTCTGTACAGATTCTGTGCAGAGGTGCGCGCGCGTATGCGCTCGGTAAAAAATCTGTACCGAAACGACTCGGTCTGAAAACTCTCATTTGATTACATGCGTTCGGTAAACAATCTGTACAGATTCGGTGCAGAGGCGGTACCGAAACGAAAACGTACCGATCCGGTGAGAAAGAGGCCTTACGGACACGAATCTCTGAACAGCTCGGAGCAGTCCGAGCGCAATTGTTTTTTTTTATATATATTTTACGGGTAAGCACAGTGCCTTGATCTCACCTGATGTTAAGTGATGATAAGGCCAATTGGTAGCGCACTTCACCCGGGATCCTCAACTAGTGAGGCACTAGGTATCTTATCTCTAGCTGCCGGAACACAACAGTTGCGTTCCGGCGAGATTCTGCGAGATTCTGCGTCCGTGAGAGGTTGCCTATGTGTGCGTAGCTCAAGCGCGTTTGTATGAAGCTGACCTTCTGCAGTCTCCTTATTTTGTGCATAGGGGCTTACGACGACCACCGGACCGTACCGTTCAATGTGAAATTGAATCTTGGTGGCAAGCAACGGCTTTGGATGGCGTTGCGCTCCGTGGATTTCCCTTTTGTTTCGATTGGCGTTGAAAAGTCTGGTTTACTACGTAAATCTACTGGTTATTGCGTTACCTCTGTATAACATTCATTCATGATATACTATACGCGTATACCTACTATATCTTACATTGTCGGATCACTAGATGGGTGACACAATTAAAATATCGCCAGGTCCTCCGTTCTTCGGAAGGCCCGTTAAGCCGTAGTACCCATAGTTCTGATATACCAGTCATTTATTTTTATTTCTACTCTTCCCTTTTTGTCGCACAAGTTTGTTATTTTAAACCTTCATAGATACACAATACAGTATGTTTTACTCCTCGACGGAAGCCCACATTTTCATCTGCATACTGCAATCTTTGCCGGTAACACAACCTGTTGACTTCAGTGCCCCGTCGCGTTCTAGCAACGCGAGACGTGCGGAGCAGACATTTTTTAAAACGAACTTTTTAATTTTTTTATTTTACTCGTTCGTGGCGCAGGCATTCAGTTGTATTAAACAGCTTTATTACTTTCCTCGACGATATATGAAAAAGATTTTAATTAATGTGACGTTTTTATAATTTGTGTGTTCGTTATATTCGAAATTGGATTTTGCATGCTGGTTTATGTGGAATGACATTGTTGTACCATAAGTGCAGGTAAGTGTCGTGTTTTTATTTATTGGAAACTAACTATAAGTTTTTCTAAAAAAAAAAACAGACGCAAGGAATACGTGAACAAAGATCAAACTTAATGTTGAAAAAGAGGGTTAACTGCCCAATAAATAAAAACATGGGATTTTAAAATTTTTTGTTTCTTATTTTATGGCCATTTAAGTTATCATTAAGCAAACTGTTTTAATAACAAGCTAACTTTCTTATACTTTTAATTCGCCGATATGTTTTACAAACATTTTTTTTTAATTTCTGTTATAAAACCCAAACTTCTATAGCTTGTAATTATAAACATAAGGTACTCTTATTACAAACGAACAAACATCATTCTAGAATCGAGTACCTACATCACATGTTAGGGTTTCTAACAAACACATACAATGCCTCTTCTTGGAATCAAACCGTACCTATCTAAGCAAGTAAGGTGTATTACAACTTCAACAAACGGTAATAGTTACTTTAAACAAAAATGATCGCAATATATGATAACTAAATAAGCTTGATTCTTGCCCATGCCCAATAACTAAGTAAGTATACTCTTGTAAAACTGCCAGTGTTGTACCTTTATCATCGAGAAAAATATGATTAGGATATAAAAACTTAGTAAATACTTAGTAGGTATTTGAATGGCTTTGTTGTACAGCACACTATATGAACACCTCCTCCGTGCTTCGGAAGGCGCGTAAAGCCGTTGGTCCCGGCTGCATTAGCAATCGTCAACAACCACCAATCCGCACTGGGCCCGCGGCCGCGTGGTGGTTTATGGCCCGTTCTCCCTATCCATCCATAGTGAAGGCTCGTGCCCCAGCAGTGGGGACATATAATGAGCTGATGATGATGATGATGATGACACTGTATATCGGTCACGTAAAATAATAAGCCATTGCTGCGTTCGCGTCGATGCTGTATTTAGAGATACTTAGCTAAATGCACGTACAACGCATTAATTGTAATCACCAGTATAAATATGTTACAAGTTGTCTCGTATGTTTTAGCTTCAAATGAATCATATTCTATATTTGTCGCCATATCTACTACTGTGCGTTTCTCACGTAATTTTTACCACGAACTACAGTGCTGTGGAACCAGCTCTCAGCGGCCGGCGGTATTTCCGGACCATTACGACTTAGGGATCTTCAAGAGACGAGCCTACCCTTAAGGCCGGCAACGCATCTGCATTCTTCTGGTCTTGGACACCCCATGGGCGGTGGTGATTGCTTCCCATCAGGTGACCCGCCTGCTCGTTTGCCTTCTAATATAAAATAATAATAATAATAATAAATATCATCAATGTTATTAGTATTGTGACGCTCTGTGCTACGGCTTTAGCTGAGCGGGAACCAATTTGGCTTTGTTTTTAAGTTGTGTTTGTATCTTTAGTCATTGTATATGGGTAGGTACCTACTATATGGGGCCAAATATTTTTTTATTAATTCATTAATTTTTTCATAGCATTTGGGTTTGTAGCATTGTTGTGTTCCGACAAAGATAAGATAGCCAATTTTATTTTTTATTTTTAAGCACTTAAGCTGAATCAAATATTTATAAAATATACGTAGTGAAAAAATTAAATTGCGGAAGACCCAGGTTCGATTCCTGGTTGAGTCGGGTAGGCATTTAATTTTTTTACTATATTTTATTTTATTATATTTTATAGCCAGTTCCTCAGTGTTTGAGGGTTCCAGGTGATGGTGGTGCGATTCCACGTTCGGTCATATCATTACTATTATAACTTAAGGGTGCGCCGACCAAAAAAAGCCAAAAATGCAGTCACGGTTAAGTTGATATATTATTAAAAATACTATCGTATTAAATTAACAAAATATATATTTAGTATCAAAGGGAACGTGTTTACAATTAGTTCGATCCATAAATTCATAACACACTATAGTTTCTTCTACAATATCATTTAAAGTTGAGCAAAAATCATGAAAATGAGTGGCGGCGTTTAGTTGATATCTTATAGTAAATCTAAATTATTGTACCTCTGATTTTGTCTAAACAATCACCAATGTCTAAATTACAAATCGTCCGTCTCACATTTTCGATTTATCAAGCGGTTATTTAAATTATTTTTTTTCAAATTGACACGTCAAATTCCCCATACAAAATTAGTATGGCCGGGCGGCATCAAATAAATATGGACGAAGACATTTCAAATAAAATATATGAAACTTGTCACTTACGAATGGCCGGCACACCCTGAACATCATGTGAGATGAAAGTCAATCAATTACCTACCCATAAGAAAGGAATACGAAAAAATTGACAGATATTATTGACGCTACTGACTTAAAACTCGAAGACTCGATGGCACAGAGGAGCTTGATGGCGCTAAGTGGAGCAGTGGTTAACGCGCTCGGTCTGCGAGTGCTAAGATTAAGCAACTTTCGCAAAGGCCGGTCATCGGATGGATGACCAAAAAATTCCGTGCTTCGGAAGGCACGCAATGCAGCCGGGACCAACGTCTTTACGTTGGTCCCGGCTGCATTAGCAGTCGTTAACAACCACCAATCCGCACTAGGCCCGCGTGGTGTTTTCTATCCATTTATAGGGAAGGCTCGTGCCGCAGCAGTGGGGACATAAAATGAGCTGATGATGAATTGGATAAAAGTATTTTTTAACCGATTTTTATATGTGTACTTACTTACCACATTTTTTCTATTTTTTTAATTCTTCCCTATGGATGGATACGGAGAACGGGCCATAAACCACCACACGGGCCCAGCGCGGTTCGTTTATCCTATTATTATCCACACAAACTTTCATGCTTACAAATAGTATATTATATGAGTTTATAAGGATGACTGGCTCATGTATCTAGATCAAGACCTAACCTAAATACATAGTCTTTGTATGGCAACTTGACATTCGATATTGACTACTAGCTTATGTAAAATACTATGAATTCCTTGGTACACTTGTGATTGGCCTTCAAACTATAGCTAAAGAGTTTTTGCTACTTTATATGGTTTTTGTAAAGCAATTGCTGTCTTTACAGTGTAACTTTATTCCTGAAATCGTAGTGGTCGAATCCCTTAATTAGTAATTTATTTTCTAACGGGTAATCGATATGCCTTCATCTTAGATCATACCATGTGACGAAAAGGCATACTGTGGAAGCGCACTTACCCGGGACCTTATAGGTTCTACTGCTTAGGAATTGGCTATTTTATCTCCAAGTTTCGATGTAACAAAATACTACACATTGACATAAAACAAGTTAACAGGAGAACCAATTATTTTGACACTCCGCTGGGAATCGAACCGTTTATTTGAGAACAGTTCTGAACACTGTTGTGAGTTATCATCAAAACATCAGATCACTCAGATCACCAACTGCCAACTAAAACGAGATTGTCGTTTTGCAAATACTGGATTCCAAGCTGCAATATAATATATCTGTCGTCTTCCCGCTTGAAATGATTAGGATGCTTCTTCAATCGTTTCACTCACTACTTTTGAATAAATAAATAAATAAATAAAAAAGCGTTTATTTTCTCTACACAATAAGGAGTTACAAAAGGCCTAAAATATACTATTTAGATACTTTGTATCCTATCATTTGTGAGAGACTGAATAAAAGTGGCTATCTGTGGAGAGGACTTGCGTACGATGAAATTCGATCCAGTGGTTTGCGCCTCTTTCAAGTAAATTTTCTGCAATCGGCGATCTATTAGACTGGTGACTAAGAAAGGAATTAAAAACACATCTGTAGTGTTTCTGGATATGTCACGGAATGGACAAAAGGGGTATTATATTTAAAAATATTAGTTAACATTACTGGTTCCGTGGCAGAAACCATACGTTTTTCATTTTGTTGCTTATAATTTGCTTAGCTTTTAGGCTGTAATATAGTCGGTATGTAATGTTGAACACATGTGGGTCATCTCGAGAGCCAAGAGTGCAACGGGACCCAACAACCAGTTCTAATGATAAGCCGGAAGCGGGCTATCGCAGATCTGTGCCGAATACGCAACCATCTTGTGGGAATATTTAGTGGTGCTGAACGTTTTCAATAAAACACTTTTGTTCAAAAAAGTAAGTGCCAACTGCAAGTTTAATTTAACATTCGATATACTTAATACTGCCATAATTAAAATCTATATTTCAGTAATCCATCACAACCTAAATTCATTTATAAAGGTAAACTTTACACTCGTGTTTAGGCCATGGTTATTAATGATTATATTTATTGGTAAGGAAAAACACATTCATTTAAAAAATGTTCAAATAATTTTTAACGCAAATTTTGTTGCGAACAAATTACAAAGACACAAATGTTGAAAAAATTTCCACGAGCAGGATTTGAACCCGCACCCTTCTGACATACTGGGGCAGGTGCTCTTCCAATTGAGTTATCGTGGTTCTAACCAGCCCGCCGAAATTATTTATTACACACATTAATTTACTTGAGCTACGTAGTTCTAACTACGTAATATGCATATGCGTAATATTTTTTATTATTATTTATAGTGGCATGATAGGTATGCGTAATTATTTTTTGTTTATAGTGACATAATGTATTCATCAAGAACAGATGTGATTGTAGATTCATTGTTCATCTTTCCATAGCGTGCTTGTTCTCTTGCTCTCACAGCATAATTCAGTCTTGTAAACGAATATAAAACACACAAGAGTTTACTATCAAAAATATCAAGCCCTTGAATTTTACGTAACCTTCAAATATTTATAAGGTTTGTGTTTAAACGCCTACCAAAAATGTATCAATTCTACTACCAATAAAATTCGAAACGCTTACCAAAACGGATAAAGGCTCACCAAATTGTGTTTCCTAAAATATTATAAAAACGATACAATTTATATTTTTATTAATGCAATAAAAATATATGAATAACTTTTATCTGCATTTCAGACCAAATATGTTATTTTGTCACCAAATAGATAACACCAATATTTTATGCGTCGAGTTTCAATTTGGTAATTTTTTCTTTCTGTTGTCTAATAAAAAAATAACCTCGAAATTCAAGACTATCGCTACGCTGCGCTTCGCGATTGTCTTAAATTTCTAACCTATCACGTGACCTACATGAGTAGGGCAGCTAGTATCCTCAATCATTTGAATAATAGTGTAAAAATTTGATGAGCATTTATCCATTTTGGGAAGCAAAAATAATATTTGTACAGTCATTTAATTTATTTGGTACTTAGGCTTAGGGTCTAAAAAATATTTCTGGTGAGCGTTTAAATTATACCCTATTTAAAATTGTTCTTAGCTACACATTTTCTTTGTTCCACCCTATTATATTCTTAAGGAATTTAAAGTGGACCATGTTCTCTAAGCTGGTGAAATTGGTTAGTTCAAGTTAATACTTAATGCCTAAGGCATAAAACTCTCATATAATAGCGTTAAGACGTATAATTATGTGTACGGGGCACAATAACGCGTTTTGCAGGGACGCATCGAGGTATAGTTATAATACTAATAATAATTTTATTTTAGTTCCTATTGTCTCTTTTGTACCAAGATTTATATAATTCGTTTTTTGGAATATGATGATTAGGGATTTTTTTTAAACTGTTTGAAGTTAAACTAGTGTTTATAATCTTATAAACTCTGTCTAAAGGTATTAACACAAAATAACATAGAGTTATTTAAGTTTTATTTCCCATACGACCGAGTTGGTTTACTAGAATTTGTACACATAAATAAAAATATGGTTTTAAAAATAATCTGAAGAAAAATATTATTACAATTATAATTTTTATTAATATAGTTAGTTACGAGTTGGTTACACAAGTTCGACACTAGAAAACGTTGTTTCAATGGCTAATTGATTCTTGTTTTCATTGACGTAATTGAATGGAAAGCCTTGGAGGAGGCCTTTGTCCAGCAGTGGACGTGTTTTAGGCTGAGATGATGATGATGATGATGAAGGTGGAGGCTTCTTTTATATAGGTGAGTTTTGTTTACTATCCGTATTAATTTTATTACGTTTACGAAAACGAAATTTTGTATGACAAATTTTAACTCCTCTCGAATGCCACACTAATTTCCGTTTTCGTTAATGTGATTGAATGTCAAATGAAACTTAAACATGGTGTCAAAGTTCCATACTGGGTGCCAGAAGGGATGACCCCATTAGAACGACGTCACGTTACCCAGCCAGCATAGTCGCGCTAATTTTAAATTTGTGTTGAGTGATCACTCAGTACGCCCCTGTCCGTTGTAGCATAAAGTAATTGATGTTCGCGCCGCATAGAAAGCCGGCACACTTCCCTCGTTCGGTTCGGTAGCTCGTGCTTAATGCCGCGAGTGTAGTGACATATCGAATACTGGGTCATCCACAAACATACATATATAATTATATTATGTTGTGCAAATTGCAGTGTCACTTCGATTACTAGGTCATTCACAAAGACACACATAACTACTTAGATATATATGATGGAATCTTCCCAAACATACAATGGAAAGATTGGGCCCACCCATTGCGTGTTTGGCTCGTTCAGTGTTTCGTCCCAAAACACGTTCGTCCCAATGGGACGAAACACTGAATTCAAAAATATATTATTTTTTGTTCTGCGATTCGTCCCATTGAATTAATTCTTATAACATAATGAGATTCCGTCAGCAAGTAAATGTAATAAAAGACAAAACATTAGTTTGGTAAAAATGTCTGTATTTAAAAGGAAATCAACAATAAACATGTTTTTATACTTAAATCATATTAAAAGTAAATACAGTAAGGTTAACAAAAATAAAGGATTTATTGTAAAAATAGTAACTTTTTAAGTTTTAATCACATATTTGAGCGGTAATTCGTCGCAAATATTAATGTTAATGTTATGACTGCTTAAACAATAAAAAATCCCACTAATTTCACTCTAATATGACAGAAAAAATCACACGTCAATAGAAAATCTTAACTACTTATATTAATAAGAAATCACAGCTTACAATCACAGAATCAAATATGTATTATCAATGATTTTAAATCAGTCTTAATCTAAATATTTATCTTAAAAAAAATCAACACTTAAGTTTTAATCACGTATTCTTGTCAAACATAGAAAATCTTAACTACTTATATTAATAAGAAATCACAACTTAGAATCACAGAATCAAATATGTACTATCAATGATTTTAAATCAGTCTTAATCTAAACATTTATCTTAAAAAAATCAACACTTAAGTTTTAATTACGTATTCTTCTCAAATATAGAAAATCTTAACTACTTATATTAATAAGAAATCACAACTTAGAATCACAGAATCAAATATGTACTATCAATGATTTTAAATCAGTCTTAATCTAAACATTTATCTTAAAAAAATCAACACTTAAGTTTTAATTACGTATTCTTCTCAAATATAGAAAATCTTAACTACTTATATTAATAAGAAATCACAACTTAGAATCACAGAATCAAATATGTATTATCAATGATTTTAAATCAGTCTTAATCTAAATATTTATCTTAAAAAAATCAACACTTAAGTTTTAATCACGTATTCTTCGCTAATATTAATTATACATGTGTCTATGACAGTCAAAACAATTTAAAAAATCCACTAAATCAAAATACTTATTTGTAAAAAAACTTAATTATGTTATTGATGAAATTAACGTTTTCACGCGGAAAAATTTACAACGGTAGTTAGTAATATAATTTTATTTATTAAACTTTTTTGCTGATATTACTTTGCAAAAATTTTGCTTAGAAATGCGGAAAAAAACTCAATGGGACGAATCCAGAACGAAAAATATATTTTTTTTGAATTCAGTGTTTCGTCCCATTGGGACGAACGTGTTGTGGGACGAATCACTGAACGAGCCGCGTGTTTATGGGCTTGAAAACATAATTAGGTACTCAGACACAACATAACAAATTAATAATAAATAATAACTTTTTGTTTTCCTCAAAGTTTAAAAGTCCCAAGCCATATTGCAATTGTATTTATATACCAATGTAATGTACATGTTTATACGTACCTATATGCTTATGTTTTACAGTGAATTGTATTAATGTATGAAATCGAAGTAGCGCCATCTATTGACTAACTCTGAAACCAAACTGCTACTAAAATTACGACCCCTTACAAAAATTTAATATTAAAAAATACTCGCATACAGCACACGAGGGCTTGTCTAATCAGACGACTAAAGATTTAGATTAGAAAATGTGCGAGTCTATATTGTGTGAATAACTCGTCGTTTAAGCAGCCTTCGCAGCATATCCAGCAATACTGCGCTCGGCGGCGCCGGCGCCGGCGCATCCTACGCTGCACTGAAGAAGGATAAGCACAAAATAAGGAGATTGCAGAAGATAAGCTTTATACAAACGCGTTTGAGAAACGCACACATACACTACAACACACGGACACGGTATACCGCAACGCAACAGCTGCTCTCGAACTGATTTGAGATGCTCCGAGATTCGAGTCCGTGAGAGAACCTGCGTGTGTGTTGATCAAGCGCGGTATGTACTAAGCTTACCTTCTGGGGTCTCCTTATTTTGTGGTATAAGGGTGACACTCCATTAAAGCGGAGCGGAGATGATCGGAGCGGAGCTAAGCGGAGCAGAATTGTGTGGAATTCACAGTCAATCAATAGAGTCCCTAATCAACCAATAGAGTCCCTTTATTGTAATCTATTTTAACGGCTCATCTTCGCTCTGCGCCACAACTCTGGTTGGTTTCCACACAGTTCCACTTCGCTTCCATAGAGTGTCACCCTAAATGGCTCCGGACACTAGGCTACACGCGACTGCGACAGCTCAGCGACTAGACGCGACGACAGGCTACGGCAGACAATTTTCATATATTTTGCTCAAAGCTCCGCACACTTGGCGTCACTCGCAGAGTCGCGACGACAAGCTAGGGGAGTCGCGAAACTGACGCTCACAACTGTCGTACGACTGTCGTCGTGTGTGCACGTGCTCTACGCGACTAGACGCGGCGACTAGACGCAGCGACAAGTCGTCCAGTGTGCGGAGCCATTTATAATGTGTGGCTTGTGCGTGTTTGTTTTGACATTCGATCACGTTAACGAAAACGAGAGTTTGTATGGCAAATACAAAGGAGATACTTTAGGGCTGGCTTGCACCATGTACACTTAATGCAAAATTGAAGAAAAATGTAGAGATTAATAGAAAAATACAAAAATTGCAATCTGTGTAGTATTTTTTTTGTACAAAAGCATTATTTAATTACCTATAGGGCAATACGGCAACTTTACCCCACTACGTACCTATTTGTTCCGAAACTGAATGACAGTCAATGACACGCCATCTTTATTTTAGGTAAGGTATTGCCAAAACGATGAGTATTTAATGTTTTTGTACAAAAAAACTAGGTCAAAAACGACAAAAATGATAGTTGGAAACTCTCAGTAATTAATGACGTTTCTAAAATACAAGTGTACAAAGTCCAGGCCATTGCTTTATACATTCCTGAAACGTGATCGAATAACGAATGAAACTAGGCACTGTAGCTGCTTGTGTGAGTTTTATATACTGTTCAAAATCATTCGAACAAATTAACGAAAACCAAAATTCGTACGGATAAAAAATTAGCGCACCTCGTTTGTGAGGAGGCACTGCGAGGGCTGCGTGGCACTGCTTTAACGCCATAAAAATTCACTCAAAGTAACACTTAGTTTGTCAAGCGTTTACTACCTCACACATAGCAGCAAAGTGCCTAGTGTGGATTTTGCTTACTATACGTATTCATTCGATTACGTTTACGAAAATTTTATATGGCAAAATTTTTACTCTCCTCTCAATGCCACACTAATTCTCGTTTTCCTTAACTCGATCGATGTCATATGAAACTCACACTAGGCACTCTGGTCATAAACTAGGTGTCTTACAACCTTACGCACGCATGGTGATACATTAGAGTTCAAATTTTACTGTACAAATTTTCGTTTCCGCTCGTTTCCGTTTAGGAAAACGGCGTGAATGAAAATCGCAATAGGCACTGGCTGCTTAGTGCGAACTTATTTTTATTATAAATCATTCGATTACCTTAACGATTACGTTTGTCAGAAGGCACTGCTTCGATGCCATACAAAGTCACAAATAAATCTCGTACTCAATGTACACTCAGTTAGCCATTCGCTTAGTACCTAACTCATAGCATCCGATCGTATATAAAACCATAGATAATAATAAATTCAAGAGTTAACAAAACACATCGTAGGTTCCGTTAATGGTCGCGTGGGCAAAGGCCGTCGGAAGTAGGCAGTTAGTATTGTGCTATTATAACATAGTAACCTTACACTTGCCCGCTAAATAGATAATTCGATCATTCTGCGCGAGCCACTTAATCATAGTCTTTGTTCACATACTTTTATTATAATGTAGTTATGTAATTTATGACTCTTTTATTGTTCTTTACTGATGGCTTCAGACGTCATTTCAGAGTCGGAATTTTCCTAATTTTTGTTAAACTACTATCTGCCCCCTTAACAAGTGGCAAAACGCTAATATAGAATTGTTACGGAGTAAATACTTATTTTTAGGTTTTATACTTTTCTTCTTTTCTAAATGTCATTTTCTTTTGTTCTGTTTTTGTATGGTATTATTGTCATCGTGGTTGCTGTCTTGGTATTATGTTTTATTTTGTTATTTCCTTTATTTCTCCTTCCATTAATTATAATTATACGTTTTACTTTGCCTCTTATTCCTTAATACAGTCCACCTTTTCCATTTCGCCTCCTTCCGTTACAAGAATAGAAATCAAATAGAATGATTAATTGTACGGGATTGACATAAGTCAACGATACGTATAAGGGCTCCTTCAATTTAGGCGTTTTGTGACGGACCGCTGCCGCAAGTTTAAATTCATGAAATGTCATTCTTTATTTTTTTTTAAAAAGCCTACTTCAAAACTGACGAACTTTCATACAAACTTTCACCCCCTATTTGACCCCCTTAGGGTGTGATTTCGTAAAATCCTTTCTTAGTGGCTGGTTAGTCACTCAATTAACCTACAGTCCAAATTTCATCTAATTAGATTCAGCGGTTTAGGCTCGGCGATGATGAATCAGTCCGTACAAGTCATTATATGTATAGTATAGATAGATAGATGATAATTGATAATCTATTTGGGGAACGTAGTTACAATTCTTTGTTTGTTTACATACGAAACATTTTTTTATATCAACAAAGGAAGAATCGTAGTGCCTCTAAAATATACCTTTTCTTTTAATTATAATTCTATTCCGTACCGGTATTTGTATGAACAAATATTTAAGACTTAAGACAAGAATTTTTCCATTCAAACGATAACAGAATAATCTAAGATGAAAGATAATATGTCTAACTTTTTATCAATCTCCAAACATTTGTAAAATAACTGATAACAAGAGATAGCTCTCTTTCTATGCCTGGAATTTATATGTTATGCGTTTTGTCATACACACGTCACCGAAAACTGGAGTAGTGTTAACATGAAATAGTGCGAAATATACTTGGCATTCTATTACTCGCAAAATGGCAAATGACAGCCATAAAATAGCAGCAATAAAGCTATAGAATTTCTGAATTGCAACTAACCTCTTTTACCATAGGAGCTTAGATAATGATCCAATACAGCTATTGGATCTAATTGCATTGTCTTAAATGGTCAACGATTACGTACACATATTATGTTACTTAGAAATATGATCTCTGTTTGTATTGTGTTAAGATATATGCATATGTGAAGCTAATTCAATGTCTACAGCTACAGTAATGCGTCGTGGCACGATGTTAAACGTTGAACAAGTGTAAACATACCAATGCGATTGTACATATATATGTGTGAAGGACGCCCGAAACAATGCAATGTACATTAGGACTTATTCTCATAACAAGACAGCTCAAGTTAGGTGTATACTTTGTTAATATTTTTAAACAATCTTCGCAGAAACTTCACTGTTTTGACACTGGGATGGGCTACTTCATCACGTTTTCGTTTTTTATTATTATTACTTACACCTTATTTTATTTTATTTTATTTTTATATTTTTTGGAAAACTTACAGCTAATACATAAAATAAAAGTGTTTATAAATGAAATACGGCCAATTACAAGTTTCCGCTTATAACTTAGTACAGATAAACTTAC
Organism: Eudonia mercurella; assembly: GCA_963082485.1. Taxonomy (NCBI): domain Eukaryota; kingdom Metazoa; phylum Arthropoda; class Insecta; order Lepidoptera; family Crambidae; genus Eudonia; species Eudonia mercurella. The sequence goes on along the minus strand of OY720034.1, from coordinate 2,073,936 downwards.
TTAAATCTCTTCGATTTTCAATGGAAAATGGAAAATGTTGGTAACTTTTTTTTTACAAAAAGAAGTTATTATTACATTTGTTATCATATCATCATCATCATCATCTCAGCCAAAAGAAGTCCACTACTGGACAAAGGTCTCATCCAACGACCGGTTTTGGTTGTGTTTTTTTATAAGTAACTATGGCCATTGCCTTAGTATTTGACTCAATGTATGTATTGAAACTATAGATATAAAACTGTTTCCTCCGTATTAATAAACAAAGTGTAAGCTTGAAGTCCGTGTTTTGTTCCCGTCATGTAAACTTCATTTCATAAAACACGGAGTAACTACTCCAAGCTTACACTTTGTTTATTAATAAGCCGCTTTATGTTTTTATATAATATACTAGTGAACCCGGCGGACTTCGTACCGCTTTGACAGTTTCCATTAATTTCCGTGGGAATATTGGGATAAAAACTACCCTATGTGGTAATCCAGGTTATAAACTATGTATGCCGAATTTCATCCAAATCCATTCAGTAGTTTTTAAGTGAAAGAGTAACAAAGATCCATCCATCCATACTTACAAACTTTCGCGTTTATACTTGTAATATTAGTAGGATTTGCCACGTATATCGTCATCCAGGTGCTCTCACAAGCGCTTCGTATGATCTCACACATTGCAAAGATATCTCTTAACTTATCAGAACACGTTTGTCACGTCTCCGCGAGCGATACAGTTGTGAGAATTTTTCTGATAACTCGATCGGAAAAAAGTGGATATAATGAACAAAGATGAAATTTCATGGAGATATCGTACTGAAACTGCGTTCCAATCATGCCAATATATGATATGACTATGTGACAAAATTGACACTACTATATTATTTAAATCCACAGATTTCGCTGATAGTTAGTCAGTCAGTGATAATTCCCATATTTTAATATAATATAGTGTATGCATTAGCATTAAGCTGAAGTGGCAGTGGGCTGGACAAATTAGCCACATGACCGATAACCGTTGGGGTAGACGTGTACTGGAGTGGAGAACACGACTCGGCAAACTTAGTGTGGAAAGCTATACGCAGACAATATACGCAAGGTGACTTGGTGGCAGTTGAATGAGAATAGCCGAAGATCGCGATCGGTGGCATGCATTAGAGGAGAGGAGAGAGAGCAGAAGCATTTGTCCAGCAACACTGCTATATTGCTATATTTATATGCTATATTTATAATCAGCCCGTATAAGTAATAATAAAAATGGTAATGATAGCATCTTACCAATTATTGAAATGGAAGAAATTTAAATAAATCTGGTTTTTACCAAACATTTCTGAGGGGAAGCTATGTTAGGTGAAAGTTTTATTCCGGCATCCGTCACCTAAAATGTGTCAACAAATATCTAGAAGTCGTTTTCATCAGGTCACTTGGACAGCCTCTACAAAGTCGACCTTGCATTTTCCATAGCCCACGCAGTCTAGTGCACGCAAACCCATCCATAACTGTTCGCACGTAACAATACTGTCAATTAGTGTACAAGCACCTTAATTAAGTGTAATGGGCACTGCGCCTGCGCAACATAATGCCACAGATCAAAAAATAAGGTTGACTAAATAGACCGTATAGTTAATGCTAACTGTGTAATATGGTTTTTATCATAAAAATGTTCAAAATAATTTTTAACGCAAATTTTGTTACAATAGCTCAATTGGAAGAGCACCTGACCCGGTATGTCAGAAGGGTGCAGGTTCAAATCCTGCTCGTGGAAATTTTTTCAACATTTGTGTTTTTGTAATTTGTTCGCAACAAAATTTGCGTTAAAAATTATTTTGAACATTTTTATAAATAGCTTGCCTACTTCTTAACTGATCTTTAATATTTGTAAAAATATTATGATCGGATGTTAGTGACGGTAGTTGTTGACATTGAATGGGCGCCTTTGGCTCTCAAAGTAAAAAGTGTTGAATAATTTCGGCGGGCTGGTTAGAACCATGATAGCTCAATTGGAAGAGCACCTGACCCGGTATGTCAGAAGGGTGCAGGTTCAAATCCTGCTCGTGGAAATTTTTTCAACATTTGTGTTTTTGGTTTTTATCATTTTCAATCCACTACGGTGAAACTCTTGTTCCTCATCATGAGATGAACGACATGTGAATCTCACCTTACTAAGTGATGGTAAAGCCGAAGATGGAATGCACTTCACTCAGAATCTTCAACTACTTTGACGACCTCCGTAGCCGAGGTCCCGAGTTCAATTTCCCGTCGGGTCAATGTCAAAAACGATTTTTTCGATATTGTATCGGGTCTGGGTGGTTGTGGTACCGTCGTTGTTTCTGATTTCCATGAAACGAGTGTTTTAGCTACTTACCTTGGGATCAGAACAATGTATGTGATGTAACAATATAACTACTGATGAACTGGCCCCCTAATTCCAACTGTCCGAACTCTAAACACAACACCAGGTTCAGAGACGCTTGAAAATGAGGATGTGAGGATATTTGGATTTACTTCTGTTTAATTTTGCCTCGTTGGTATATAAATGCTTCTAAATATAACGAAGTCACTTATCCCCCACTTGTAGTTTATCATATTAGTTAGAATGCAATTGGTATTATCTACCGCTCTCAGTTAAGTGAGGATCTTTAAAATTAAATGCTTACTCCAAAAATATCTCATCTATGAAGTACAATAACTGGAATATCAACAATTAGCCTTTTGTACAAGACACAGGTACGGTCTTGCGTGGAGTATTGCTCGCACATCTGGGACGGTTCCGCAAAGTACCTTCTCGATGCTTTGGACAGATTGCAGCGTCGCGCTGTACGCATTATCGGCAACGCAGACGTCACAAATACTCTTGAAACTCTGCAATTGCGAAGAAATATTGCGTCACTCAGCGTGTTTTACCGCTTATACCATGGCGAGTGCTCTGAAGAACTCTTTGACCTCATCCCACCTTCTCCCTTCTTCCATAGGAGTACACGTGCTGCTCTCCGGAGTCACCGCTTCACTGTCTCTAATATTCCATCGCGCACTAAGAAATTTGGTGACTCGTTTTTTTGTCGCACCTCCAAAACATGGAATAGTTTGCCAGCACACGTTTTCCCTCCTTCCTATGATATGGGGTCCTTCAAACGAGGCGTGAAGAGGCACCTTGTGGGCCGGCAAAGTGAGGATAACTGACGCTGCGCTGTTCTCACGCTGCACCAGTTATCGTCGCATCTGGATTCCATATTTACTTAACATCAGGTGAATTGGTGTCATTTGCCGTGCTACGTATAAAAAAAAATATATTTTACTCGGTTTTACTAAAGAAACTATATTTATATTTTTTTTTTTGTAAATTTCGTTACTTCTATTAAGGCTGCTAAAGTTTCATTCGCCCATTCTTCTCCACGAGGTATTCCACGAAGCACACCCAGACGAAGCACACCTAAAGTATTCCACGAAGCACACCCATAGGTGCGCTTCAAATAAAATTTTAAAATAATTAATTTCCTATTACTCGCATAGTCACAGCTAAAAATTAGTCGTCCTGAATGGGTAGTAGTTACAAAATGTTTAGACGATTCAAAAGCACTTTTTTTAAGTTTTTTTGAATAAAAAAATTATTTGACTTTAACTTTGACTTTGACTTATACAAATAACTCCTTACTAAGTAAAACATCATCACCAACTTACCAAATTAATAAATAAATCCCTCCCTTCGAAATAGAAAAGAATCCAGTGAAACAACAAAATGTCTAACCTCTCAATGCTATTCACGTAAACTCCGATGGAATAAAAGTAAAAATAAATTTAATTTTACAGAGTCAAGCTCGTTCGTGTCACGAGACGTTGCAACGGCTAAGAAAAAAGATAAGTTAAAAAAAACTCGTCTACCAAATTACCGTCACGTCCGTCAGTCTGAAAAACGATTTTAATTTATTTATAGAATTAATCGGTCGCTTAAAGCGTTTTCCTAATTGGATACCTTCGAAAATAGCTTTATATTTTATATTTACTGATTGAAGCATTATAGTCCCAATGACCCAGCATTTGGACTATAATGTCAGTCTCAAGAGTATGTTTGTTTGTTTGTTTGGTTGAACGCGCTAATCTCAGGAGTTACTGGTTCGAATTGAAAAAATATTTTTGTGTTGAATAGTCCATTTATTGAGAAAGGCTATAGGCTATATTACATCACGCTATGACTAATAAGAGTGGGGCAGCAATGAAAAATGTTGCGAAAACGGGAAAATATTTACGCGGGTGAAACCGCGGGGCACAGATATATTCTATAAGTATAGATAAGGGAAAGCTATAAACCTTCACGCTGGCCTAATTAGAATGCAAGTTTAGAGGATTCCCCGTTTAGTACGCATTCTTCGGAGAGAACGAGAAGAGATTAACGTAATCGAATGTTAATAATTTGACTTTAACTTTGACTTTAAATAAAGCTCTTAAATCTCTGTTGCGAGAGATGAGATAAATAGCTACGTTTCGCCCGATCCGACCCGAACCCCTCGGGGAATCTAGCAGGTAACGAGGACACGCACTACACTGTGCGTGATGCTATTCCCTCTAGACAACCTCTGACGGTGCTACGTTTCACACGAATTGAGGAACTCTTTAAGTTTCTTGCCGCCCCCAAATAAGTCCGATGACGCTAAAAATGCCGTTAAATACAATCAGCAAACAAATTTAAAAAAAAAGCAAAATTAAATTTAAAAAAAAAACTTCCAATACAATACACCTACGTTTCGTCGTTGTAAAATAGAACACAAAATAATTAGTTTTAACTGATCTTAATAATGACAAAACTCCCGTGTTTGTAAATAAACATTTTGTAACCTCTATTCTTGATCTTAATTCTAACACTAAATGCATTTCCGTAAACATGTTTCACTCTGCCGCATTCTGGACATCTCATTTACAAACCAAAACATGAAACCTTTGATCCTTTTCCGTACATGGGTTAAAAATAAAGTCAGTCCTCATATCTCTAAATAGATGGCGCTGCTTGACATCAGTTAAAATAGCCAGCGTTTAACAATACAGTGTGGCCACTACGAGTTTTATTCTGCATTTGATACCGTTAAAAAAAAGGGAATTTGAATGAAATAAATTTTTTTTTAGAGAATTTGCTGATCGCTGAGGATTTCTAGAGGGAATGGCATCTTTTCTAACTATTTCATGTTAATACCAAATAGGTACCAAATAATTTGTCGATTCTATGAGACGGTGACCAATTCTTAAACATTGATAGGTGCGGTAGCGTAGATACGGTGTACCGAATCCAACTTATCAGCATTCGATTAACACTTTGAACTATTTAACAAGTTCTAAACAAACATTCCACAAAGATACCACACCCATAGCCCCTCATACTTTAAACATAAGGTTCAAATTGAAGAGCAATTTGTTTGATTTGAACCTCCGAATAGGAAGCTAAATACGATAACCGCCGGCCGTGAACTCCGGACAAGCAAACAGACGCAGGAAGTGCCTAATTAAGTGCACACTTATAGATGCAGTCAAGAGGCGATGTGTGTACTCAAGGGGGCGTATCGCGCACGTTCCCGCTCCCTTGGAAACAAACATGCGCTCCTCAATAGGCTATTAAACTTTGGTCATAGTATCATATCATAGTCATAGTCATCTTTGTTGTCCTTGTTATTATGCTAGACTATTCTTTGTGATTATTTTATTATTATTATTATTGTGATTGTTATTATTTGAATGTATTATTATAATTAATTTTAATAATCTTAATTTATTGTCATTTTAATTTTATTGAACTTTTATAATAATTTATATGGCTGTAATGTTTTTAAAGGCTGAAATAAATGAATTGAATTGATAGTAGATTTGGACACACATAGGGTAGGAATGCGTCTCCGTACGTCACACTTATTAAAATTAAAAATATTACGAGACGAATTTGATCACACCAGCTTATGGTTTCGGATCAGCGGGTAATGCTGGAGGTAATGATGATGCTATCAAAGTTTTTTCTTTTGAACACGATTCACCATAAGTCTTTGCATCAAAGTACTATTCTTAGGCTGACCTTACACAATCGGAATGCCTCTCTGAATTTTTCAAATCGATCTGTCAGAATGGAAGTGACGAGCGTTTTGAATTCCGGGTTGGAAAATTTGAGATTATGCAATCAGAGAGAGAGCCATAATATACATACTATTTATTTTATGTTATTTATGTTTAGTTATGTTATATGACTTCGAGTGCGGTGCAGACCAACCTTTGCTAAACCGCCGTAGACCATGTTTAGAAGGATTGAAGACAGTCTGTTGTTCCATATATTTAGATCGAGTAGATATTTAAATTTTATACTTATTATTTAACTAATTTGTTTTGTATTTATACGTTTTTGTGACTTAAATGTACCAATAATGAAGATGAAAAACAGTACACGGACAGAGAATATTCTCTTTGTGTTTCCTAAAGCCGTCAAATTAGATCTTTATAGATGTATTTTGGTCGAAGAAAGACAATATACAGAATTAGGGACAGGCAAACGCTCAACACGTGAAGCACATAAAATAGACTATTACTGACATTCGAAATAATGAATTTCTTCTGTGTGTTCAAGTGGATATGAAAATGGTTTAGATTTACAATTGGACCCGGTAGGTGACGCTGCTGTAGGGGTCCATCATGGGACACGAGTGTTCTTAAGCGGACGAATGATTTGTTTGTTTTGTTGTCATGGAAACTGTCAAAGCGGTACGAAGTCTACCGGTCAGCTAGTTAATAACCTTGCAATTAATGAAAGCTAATTCAATACTAAAAATTGATATTGTACATTTATTTGCATTACATACCAAATGGAGAACAATAATACAAATTACTTTCAATTCAGTTTACAGGTGCAAAATATTGATTTGTTATAATATTAATTGTTGTACATTTAAATTAAATTATTTGTAAAAGAAACAATGTAAAATTTAAAAAAAACATTGTCTTATCAGTCCTTAAAGCCACAATAAAAAATAAGATATCTCATTGTGTTTAATGGTTAAGTTATTTTACTATCAATACAATGAATGAAATCAATCCAATAACAATCCCTAAGATATAGAAACATTAGTTATTAGTTGACAAATAAAAAACTCGCTCACAATTCCATATTCCATAAAATAAGTAATTTCCATCAATAATCACAAGCAATATGTATAAGACTTTTATATAATACAAGGGTAAATCTTGGGCAATTTATTTGCATTCTCTAAATATACTTACTCATTTATTCATTAAAATTGCTGGAAAAGCTTAAAAGTTTGAGAATATAATAGAATCTATTCTAGATTTAATAAAAATGCCTCGAAATTATATTAATTTAAATAAGGCCGCTAATGTTACGGTTAAAGTTAAATTCGAGTTGTTAGTTATTAACATAGTTTTTACACCAGCTGGGCACCAAACCGTGCACTACGCACCGGATGACTTCGTGGGAGCGTCACTCTACTGGAATATGTCAGGGGTGTCAGCGCGGAAAGTATTTTTTTAAATGCAATATTTTAACGCCTTGGTGGCCGAGTGCGTCCTGGGTTCAATTCTCCGATCGGTTAAAATGTTTCGATAGGAATAGAATAGGATTTTTTGAAACATAGCTCGGGTTAGCGAGCTAGATTTCATTGATGGAATTTGCCCAGCAGCAATGGGGCAGTATGCGTATAAGCTGATTACTACTACTATATAATTTTTACTAGCGGCCCGTCCCTGCTTCGCACGGGTGGACATTTTTTTTTTATATAGCCTATGTTACTCAGCGCTAATGTAGCATTCTAATGGTGAAAGAATTTTTTAAATCGGTCCAGTAGATTTTGAGTTTATTCGTTATAAACATACAAAAACAAAAATACAAAGATTTCCTCTTTTTAAGTAATATTAGTATAGATTACATCATCATCATATTCACCATTCGATCACGTTAACGAAAACAAGAATATGAATAAACATACAACTTTTACAGCTAAGTGCCCTAAAAGCTATTACTATCTCTGTAAATAACGTATCGTGCTTTCAGAATAAAAAAAATACTATGTAATTATGTGATATTGCTGTTTCTAACTCGGCATACCACAAGGCGGTGTTCTATGTCCTCTTCTATTCCCAACGTACTTAATTATGTGCGAACCGATCAATAATAATGGCAGCGCTTTCTGAGTGCCTGGTGTGAGTTTCAATTGACATTCGATCACGTTAACGAAAACGAAAATTAGTACGTAACAAATACGTTAACGTAACAAAACTCACACAGGCACTCGGGTGACAAACGAGGCGAATTGCGATATTGCGATACAAATTCTCGTTTTAGTTCCTCGCAACTCTCACATACCACGCTATAAAATGTTCAAATAATTTTTAATGCAAATATTGTTGCGAACAAATTACAAAAACACAAATGTTGAAAAAATTTCCACGAGCAGGATTTAAACCTGCACCCTTCTGACATTCCGGGTCAGGTGCTCTTCCAATTGAGCCATCGTGATTCTAACCAGCCCGCCGAAATTAGCACACTATGTTGAGATAAGGCAAACATTTTCACCTTTGTGGTTAAAAAAAATCGATAGATATCAACCCTAAAAGATGTAACGCCTGAACGATCACGAGGAACTCACATTAAAAAAAAAACAAGAATGCAGCAGGGTCACGGCTTCCGAAAAAAAACTTATCCTAACAAAGAAAAGGACGAAGAAAAAGTGTTATTAACGATTTTTTGGAACGTATAGTGAACAAAAACTCTGGCTAGAAGTTGTGAGGATTCAACCCTTTGACTGGTACAAGCAGAATCAAATTCATTGACGCGTACTAAATGATCTTAAAGAACTTCACATTTTTAGTGGAAATAAGTTTTTAATGCGTAAGTTTTAAGATTATTTTACTTTTGAGTGTTAACAGTTTTATAGGTGGTAACAATTGCTTTCCGATGGCGTCGGTAATAATTTATATTAAAAGTCTGAGTCAAAGATAATTTACACTATTAAAAAAAAATATTTGTAATATGAAAGTCAATATTATAATGTATAACAATCCGCAGGAAAGCCTGCAAGTAAGACAATATTTAAAACAAAACCACTTCTTTTCTCTACTTTTATAAGGTCATATTTTATCAACTGCAAATATTTTGAGGATAAATTCAACAACATATATAAACTTGGTATTTTTACGAAAAAACCTAAATTTTTTATACGCTAGTTTTTTAAAAAAAACGCCAAAAGACATTTCGATTAAAAAGAAAAATAAAGCACTTTCGGTAGTTTCAATTTAAAGGAGCCGAAAAAGAGAGGCCGCAATGCCTTCATCGCTTACATGTGCCCCTAGTTTCTCCCAGGTTTTTTTAAAAAAACCGACAGAAAGGCCGCTCTTAAAAATATTACAATTTTTGTGACAGGAAAAGTAAAAAAAAAACTAGCCTGAATTTTTTTTTAAATGCTTGGGCCTTATTTCTCTAATGGAATTAGATGTTTTGTCAAAATATTTGCAGTTGATAAAAAGTGACCTTATATTAAGAACGAAGTCAATAAACTTAATAATCAACTACACTACAGCTATAAAAGACCAACGCCGCCGGTCCATCGCTTCACTCCCATTAAGCCCTTTATGAGCTTTCTAAAGTTTCTAAGCTCCATCTTGCCTAAACTAGTTATTAATATTAGAAAGAACTAACAATAGCATTAGAGAAAGACAGCTGACAATCGCGAGGTCGTTGACCCGTGAACCTGTCCTACCGGCAGTGAACTTGCTTCAATGGACTATAAACCATACGAAGACTGGAGGTTTCGCAAGCCGATGCGAGCTCACTCTAGCATTAAGGCATAGGAGGAGAGCGATTATAACAAACAGAGTGAAATTTCCTCATTAGACTTTGAACTTAATGGTGTAATCGTTGAACATTTACTAAAGAAATTTGACAGTTTTGGATAGGTGGATGTCCAGGCGTCTGTACACAAATTAAAAGGCTACGATGACAGACAGACAAAGGCTTCTTCTTAACTTTAACATCTCCTCTCTTTATGTCGGAGCCTTCTGTTACAGATATTTTCATGTCTAATAGGAGGCTCCAGGTGATAATATTGTTACAATGTTTCTAGTGCTGAAATAAAAGTTCTTTGATTTTGATTTTTAATAATCGAAGGACTGAATTAGCTAATTTTAAAGACGTCTGTGGGTGGAATACCTTGTCGTTTTTTTATTCAGTTATGAAAAGGCTGAAGGTGGATGCGCATTTCACTTGAAATCTTCCATTACTGGAACTAGATATCTTATATCTGAAACTGTCAGAACAATACTAACATTGCCGAAAAGTAGTTCAATGCAAGAAATGTTCAATTCTACTCGCTATAACTATTGTGACCTTATGCTGAACTTATTCAGCTCGAGATACAAGATATAGACTTAACGAAATATATTATATCACATTAAATATGCCACATTATATTTAACTAAAAAAAATACTCTTTACAAGATCAAGAACCTTTTTAAACTCGATCATCGCTTTCGTCCTTCATTTAGACCAAACCCCGCGTTTAGTGAACTAAGATGTGAATATCTTACTGTGATATGCATTAAATAGTGGATCCGGGTGTTTGCATAATTAAACAGATTAAAGTTTAAATGAGAAGTAATTGTTACTATTCACTAAATGTTTCACTAACTCACTTGAACATGCTAATATCTTTTTAAGCGAACGCTTTTAAAATTTGTATGCTGCAGCAATATCAATACGAAGATTAAATTATAGAATATGTTTATATGTTCAAATTTAATTTATTAAATTTAATTTTTTATTATTTTCTGGCCACAAAGTTACAAGTTCTTAAATATATTATGTACTGTTATTATGTTATGGTCAATAATAATATTAGTAATATTCATAAGGTATATACATATATACATTAAATATACCTTAATAACTTATATGTACACACAACCATTTGTTAGTAATTTTGTTAGACCAACCAAATTTTGTTAGTATTTACAACATTAGTATTTTTGCTCAACACTTCTGCGTCTTACGAAAATTCGTTGCTTCCGTGTTTTACAAACACACATATTGTTACCTATATGAATATTTTATTAATTATCTCACAACACAGTAAATGCTACCTAAAGCAACCTTCAACTTGTTATGAGAACCCGTAACCAAACAATACGAAACGTAACATAACAATTCACCGAATATGCATGGGAACTTTTAATTAACGCAAATGCCAAAGCAAAAGCACTCTTATTACATCAATGTTACAGTCGAACCTTGAAACATTAACCAGATGGGAAACGGTCAAAGAAAGTCGATTGTTTAATTGCTCAAGTTTATTGTTTCCATAGCTTTTATACTTTTTTGTAAGAAAAGGCACAAATTCTTATTCTTTAAAAGTAATTTTCTCAGACGCCTTTAAGTGGATTTTAATTAAATTACTGTATTTTTCTTTAGAGCGATTTCTTTTAAAAGACAACGCGCATGAAATCAGTATGGTCTCTTTATAAGGTTTTTAAAATATTTAAAATGAAAATAACGTTTTGAATGAGCCTACCAATAATAATAAAGTAAAGCTCTCAGGATCGAACTGAAGTTGTTTATTTCTTTACATTTACATCTTATCTTATCTTGTCAATAAACAATCATCATATTTAATAACGACCTGACCGAATGTTTATTTTATATTTAATTCGCACTCTTTTTTCTATAACAAAGATAAAGAATTAAATGGGACAACATTATTAACAATAATTATCCAACTCAGTGATAGAACGAAGATACACGAAAAATAATAATAATTACTTTAGTAAGATAGTAAGTAAGTTATATGCTAAGATGTCGATGGCAACATATAAAATTGTTCATTCAAATTTATCTCTTGTTTTTTTCAGGTAAGCCTACAAGCAGTAAAATACATCGTCACGTAAGATCGTTGAATTGAGTATAATCCACAGTTTATAATTTATAATAATAAAAAGGAGCTCGATGGCGCAGTGGTTAACGCGCCCGGTCTGCGAGTGCTGAGGTTAAGCAACTTTCGCAAAGGCCGGTCATCGGATGGGTGACCAAAAATTTATCATCTCGAGCTCCTCCGTGCCTCGGAAGGCATGTTAAGCCGTTGGTCCCAGCTACATTAGCAGTCGTTAACAACCACCAATGGGGTTGGTCCGCACTGGGCCCGCGTGGTGGTTCATGGCCCGTTCTCCCTATCCATCCATAGGGAAGGCTCGTGCCCCAGCAGTGGGGACATAAACGAGCTGATGATGAATAATAGAAAACTACGATCAACTTGAACACTAGTTTATGAAAAGACCTGAATGCAGTTTTACTAACTAATCACTACATAGTATAAAACAAAGTCGCTTTCTCTGTCCCTATGTCTCTTTGTGTGCTTAGATCTTTAAAACTACGCAACGGATTTTGATGCGGTTTTTTTTAATAGATAGAGTGATTCAAGAAGAAGGTTTATATGTATAATACATGCATATAGTAGAGCAACACTGATAATATCAGCATTGCAACCGTGCGAAGCCGGGGGCGGGTCGCTAGTCTTTACTAAGACCTACAAAGTATCACTATAATATAATATATTTGTACGTATTAGGTATTAGTATTATAGGATCAAGAGTAGGATCAAGAGTATCTGACAACACCAAAAGGTCTTATAATTTAATCCACAATACTGACAAAAAAAAAAAACCTATGGATTGTTAAAAACTTTAAACTATAAATGTATTAATTTCTGATTAAAGTTTCCAATTCTACACAATGTCCAACTTCATTTGTCACAGTCATGTGGTTAGTTATGTGATACGTATATTTTTTGCATATACGAATAAACCGACAGACGTACTCACATAAAGAAATTGAATGTTACTCCACTTCTGAATGCCGATCATTACGCAATGTCCTCAAAACGGACAGCTTCAGGCAAATAGCAACCCGTAACAAACACGATTCATTAAATAAAACGAATTACTTTCAATAATGTAAACAATATTACATAATCGCAATCAAACGCGAGCTTCCGGTCTCAGCGTATTACTTTCCTTTAAAAACATTATTTATAGTTATTGCGACTTGTTCGTTATACAAGAATATATTTTGCATAAAAACGTTTAGTAATTAGGGGCGATCTCAAAAAAAACTACAACTACATAGTTAAAAACATTTAAAAAAAAATTATAAATTAAAAATATATTTTACGGGTAAGTACAGTGCCTTGATCTCATGTGATGTTAAGTGATGATAAGGCCAATGATGGAAGCGCACTTCACCCGGGATCCTCAACTGTGAGGCACTGGCTATCTTATCTCTAGCTGCCGGAACACAACAATTCTAGATGCCATTTGCAAAATGGCGTAGCTAAAATCGAACTTTCAAAAATATGTAGCATCTACTTTTTGCGTAAAAAGGAATCTAGAGAATACCTATATAATGTGCATTTTTGGGTCAACAATTTTCGGAGATTCATGCGTTTTTCGATAATATAGTTTTTCTAATAAGCATGGTTGTTGGACTGTTTTATCGATTTGTAACCTGTTTGTTGTATATAATATAATCACCAGCAAATCTATTTACACAGTAGTAATGTAGGTACCTGCAATATTTGATGTTATATTGTTGCTTTCATTAAAACAAAATGTTAATTAAACCGAAATTATTAAAAAAAAACACAAATGTTGAAAAAATTTCCACGAGCAGGATTTGAACCTGCACCCTTCTGACATTCCGGGTCAGGTGCTCTTCCAATTGAGCTATCGTGGTTCTAACCAGCGCCCGAAATTATTCAACACTTTTTACTTTGAAAGCCAAAGGCGCCCATTCAATGTCAACAACTACCGTCACTAACATCCGATCATAATATTTTTACAAATATTAAAGATCAGTTAAGAAGTAAGCAAGCTATTTATAAATGTTCGAATAATTTTTAACGCAAATTTTGTTGCGAACAAATTACAAAAACACAAATGTTGAAAAAATTTCCACGAGCAGGATTTGAACCTGCACCCTTCTGACATTCCGGGTCAGGTGCTCTTCCAATTGAGCTATCGTGGTTCTAACATTTTTTTCAACATTTGTGTTTTTGTAATTTGTTCGCAACAAAATTTTGCGTTAAAAATTATTTGAACATCCGAAATTATTAGTTTTTACAGTTGTGTGTATGTATATTTTTCATTTCAATGTTTTGCAATCATTTTATATTCCTCCGATATGAAAGCCTCTTCTTACATCAGTAGCATACTTATAAAAGACTATTATCATAAATGATAGTAAAATAAGGTCAACTGTATCATTCTTTTTCATAATACATCTGTAATTTTCTTTTTTCTTATTTTTTTATTTATATGAGAATATTATTACCATTATTTTAACAGCACAATTACTTTTATGATAAACGATATAAGTGGATAAACTGTATCCTCTATCTCAGTTAGCTTGCTCAGGAGTTAACAGTTATATAAATAAATCTATTCCGGATTCTATTATATGTAAGTATTCTATTTATAAAAACATTAAAAGTACTCTCAGCATGACTGCAAATGTTTTCTATCACACACTGATGAATGGACGTTGAAATCAATCATGTCATAACTAATTGTTACATAACTTTATGTTATAATTTAAAATTCGCAAGGCGACGCGGAAGCACGCCTCTTGAATATATTGAATTCGAAATACATTCTTATTCTACGATTGTAGTTGAGTGAAAGTTTAGCTTTCAATACAAGATTATATCTGAACTCTGATAATCTCTTTAAGCGTGATAAAAGTTCGATCAATCATATAGGAACTAATAGCTATGTAGCGCTGTGGGTCATGTCATGTCTGATTTCACACTGACGAGTTATCTTTAATAGCTTCAAAAATATATTTCATTAGCTTTGCCCGCGTCAAACAAATACCGCGACAAAGCTTAATATAGGTTGATACAAGCCAAGTATATATTCAAATATAATTCCATATTTATTTATATTTCTTAAGACAAATCGTAGGTAGTACCTATAGATTGACTATCTGACACATAATAATAAATTATGAAACTGTCGCTTAAACTTTTAAGTATCTTTGTAATAATATTCATCGCCAAATCAACCCTTTTATTCAGGAAAACAATTTTGTAGCGTAACATAATCATTTACTTATCATTAAATTACAAATTAAATCTTCGTAACTATTTCCTTACTGCAACTTAAAGTTTTTAAAGTAATTTAAGCCTGCTTTTATATTTCTAAATCATTGCGAACTCTTGAAACAACACAACCAACCTTCATCCACCACAATGTTAAGGTTCAAACTCCTGGTTAATAACTAAATTCCGTAAATTGGTTTGTAAAGACTTGTTTTTACACCAACACATCGAAACATCGCGTGCTTTCCAACAAAAACAAACGAGCATCGCATCGTATGTATCTTACCCGTGACGTTAACATCTCAGTAAACGTCATTGGTTGAGTCATAAACAGTCATGTAGCTCTGGACTTGTGCCAAAACCCTGGAGTGGTATACTCATTCACGAGACATGCCCAGATTGCCCAGTGAGCAAAACACCAATGAGTTCTTAGAAATAATCGCCTGCGGTCATCGGCGTTGAGAAACGAAAGCTCTCAACTTTACAAACGCATAAAAATTAGGCTTGAGATTTATTGGACTTGAAATTCTAGATTAATAATATGTAAAAGTGCGTACACATATAGAAAGCATACGCTCTGTTGGTTTTGAAAGGATAGTCTAGAAAAATTACGATTGAAAAGTATAGTTCAAATTTTAAGGAGGCTGGCAAATAATATCCACATGGCAAGTGAGTTTGTCTCTTACAAATCCCAACATGTGAAAGTAATAAATATATCAGAGAAGTAAGTATTGTTTTATTCACACAGTTAGAGATAATAATAGGCTTTGTTTTTTTGGAGTCGGTTAGAGATAAGTTAGCTAGATTCCGGCTAACGTGCGCTTCCACTTTCGACCTTATCGGTGTGATAGAGAACAAGTGCTTTCCTTTGTTGGTAAAAAAGTAGTACTAAGATTAAATACTGTCCCACTGTTGGCCAAACATTGAAATCAAGTATTTGCTACAGCTGATGGGTATTGGTTTAAGTGTGGGTGTTGGTTTTAAGCTTATCAAATGCTTATCAAATGTTGGTTCGTATCGAACCGGGGTAAAAACAAAAACACATAGTATTACTCGTAAGTAAAGCTGTGGCTATAGTTTTGTTGATCTACCTATAAATAAATATAAAAATTTTAGCTAGTAACTGTGTTCATAAAGAGAGAAAAAAAAATCTGAAATCAGATCGCCGAATATCAGGTCGAGCGTCTGGCCACTTAGCCATCGAAGTGCAATGTTATGCACTTACCAATATCATCACTGGCTCATATATGTCCCCACTGCTGGGGCACGAGCCTTCCCTATGGATGGATAGGGAGAACGGGCCATAAACCACCACGCGGGCCCAGTGCGGATTGGTGGTGGTTAGCGACTGCTAATGCAGCCAGGACCAACGTTTACGTGCCATTTGAAGCTTGGATGAGCTTGAGATAAATTTTGGTATTGGTATTTTTGATATTGAAATGTTCCTCTTCTACGAGTAAGTATACATCAAGCGTCTTAGTGGGCACCGTCCGGATTCCCCGTTACTCACGAGCTAAACACTAAAAATATACACGGCTGTTGAACCGCCGACCGATATCGCCGTACTCATTAGCCATGAGGGTTGCCAAAGATCTTGTAAATAGTTCATACATACATACTCTCACGTCCTTGTCCCTAAAAGGGGTAGACAAACCAAAGTAAAAACAGGATCGAGTCTAAAATATCTCTATAGACTCTAGACAATTTAAATTTTTTCTCATGTGTATTTGGTGGATAGTTTTACTGACATTTTTTTAAGTAGGTACTTATAGGTAATTATATTTTAGTGTTTAAATAAATATTTAGTAGTATAGTAGTAGTAGTAATTAATGGCTTCTTTGCCATAATTTGCATGAGGTGTTTACCTGTAATTGGCTGTGCATTGAGTTTGTAACCACATTGCAACGTACCTAACGAAAAGTTCCAATGTAATAGCCGTTGGTAAATCAAATAAATTAAAAAAAAAAAAGCGTTTCTTGAGACATCTTAGCTCTAAAATGGGTTTAAGACTCAAGCTGCGGTCCTAAGATATTATGTTAAAAATCACTTGAATATCACTGGCGACTTTCTACTAAAGCAAGTAAATATTTATTTATCTATTAGGTTAAGGAACAGACATTAATCTTAACAAAGTTATAAATACATAATAGGTGATTCCATTCCTTAGTAAAAACTTAATTCAATTAATTTTAATTGCATCAAGTGGGTGACATGTGATAGAGGCGCCCCTATAATTGATAGACACAATACGTCTGCGTATGACACCATCGCATTCGTACTGATTTAGCTAGATTTAAACTTTGAAATCTTTGAGTCACTTTTTCTTTTCGGAACCAGAGTACCTTAGTTACCTTAGTTACTTCACAAAATTTATTATTATCTTTAGTTTAGATTATCGGTCAGTATTTGTATAATACGCACCAATCCGCACTGGGCCCGCGTGGTAGTCTATGGCCCGTTCTCCATCCATTGAGAAGTCTCGTGCCTCAGCAGTGGAGACATAAAATGAGCTTAATTGGTAAAGCAATGGAGTCTGCTTTTGTGCAAAGTTTTTTTTTAATGTTAAGTGCGAGATGCTCATTTAACCATTGAGTGTCAAGTTAAGACTGCGCAAAGTTATTGACTGATAAAATACTATTATTTCAAATAATAAGCTTATACGTTCCACGGTTTTGTTTCAATGTGACCTTACGTTAGGGTAATTAATATTAATAAACTGTCAAGGACGAGCTATGTCATTTATACTCGATGGTATCTATCTAGGTGACATATGGTATGTAGGTTATACTAGTCGTTACTGACATTGCCACAAACGATTAATTATCTTTAATTAAAAAAAGGGTGGCCCAAGACCATTAGACATGATATGGGTGACCTGATAAGAGGATATTTTACGTGTTTTTAATCATCCGCCTAAATATCCCACTGCTGGACCCATAAGCACATGGTGAGATTGGACCATCCATAACGCCCATAACCCACACTGACCCAATGCGGGTAACCATATGGTGGGTTTTAACGGCAGCCATTTTACAATAATATCGCACCTTCCTAACTTATCGAGTAGGTAATTCATCAACTCGTCCCACATGTCTCCGGCCCATTTGGGGTGAGTTGCAGAAAATCAAAATAAATTATAGTTTCATTGTACAACTCGCTCCACGTTAATATCAATCTGAGAAATAAAGAAACAATCAGTAGCAAAAGTCTTAGTGAGAGAAAGAGAATAAAAAACGAATTTGTTATAAAATATTGAACCATCACAGCATTGCCAAATATGAATAGAAAATATTAACTATTAACAAATTTGACACCAATTAACACACGAGATAATAATGAACATTCACACATGTAGGTTTAATAATAATAAACCTTAAATTATAAAATAGTAAGCAATAGTCATAAAGTTAATAATCAACAGTTATAAAGATAATAATTAATAATTACAAAGATTAATCCTTATTTTTTCATTTGATGTCAAATTTATAACCAGCACGAAGAAGTAAAACAGCTCCTACCAAACTTTAGTATACGTATATATATTTTAAAATGTTATCCTATTGATATAACATTAAAATAGTGTGGGTTTCAACAAGTTTCCGACGAACACAGCAATTTCAGTCTACTTCCAAGTTTTTAAAGTTCGAGTTTCCAAGATCATTCACAACCAGAGTTATTTTACAGATTCATCGAAGTCCTAAATCAAACCAAAGACAATTTATAAAAATTTGTTCCACATCCACTAAATAATGTCTTAAAGTTTTCTGTCGGAAAGTATAAACCATACCAACTCTTTTTAAAATCAATAAATTCTATGAAATACTCCCTCTCCAAGTCGTGCAATGATAAATAATTTATTGCTTTTACAGATTGATTTTATGGAATCAAAAGATGGTTCTTGTATCGTCATTTTATTCATAGGTCTGTCCTGTCATTATTTACTTAAAATAACCATTGTTTACTTACTGATAATAACCAAAAGCCATACATGTCTGTCTACAAAACGTATTAATTTTAATACGTATTAAAAAAACACTTGAACTTGTGCGTTTGCTTGTAAAATGATAAATGACAATAAACCATTGTCCTATTCACTTAATGTGGGTAATGAATATTTAGTAGATACTGACTTTTTAAATGTAGAATCATTTTTAACCAAAACTAAAAACTACAAATTCTTAAAAAATATATTTTTATATCTTGTCTTCCTAATTGTACCGAACGTTCATAAAGTTTAAAGTTCCACACAAAAAGAAACGTGGGACGAGTCGAAGAATGAAAATATTATTTATTTTGATTTTCCGCAACTCGTCCCAAATGGGCCGCAGGCATGTGGGACGAGTTGACGAATTACTCAAGTTATCCACTCGCTCAATGAATAAACAATAAACCCTAAATGCCTCAAATGTCATTATTATTTCTAGGCTAGTCTATAGAATTCAGAAATTTATTTTTTAAATTTTATAACAAAAACATAACTTTGCTATCAAAGAATATCGTCCAGTTGCAAAGTCACGCAGGCAGGCGGCATTCGATTAAATATTTTGCCATTTCCTTGTTGGTTGTAAGTATTTTTATTCGATTATATTGTCAACCTTGCGTTCACGGTCACATTTAAACTGCTTCGCTAGCCGTAAGGAACCACTCCAATTACTTTACAAAGTTTTTATATGTATTGTTATTTTTTTATAGAATTTACGTTATAGAAAAATCATAAAACTTGTTGGATTGACAACAGACATGATTTGCTGAATCGCATCTATGGTCTAGTGGTCAAACCACCTGTCTCAGATCCAGAAGTCTTTGGTTAGATTCCCAGCAAGGGTATATGTTATAGTGCTCGGTTTAGTTGGTAGTAGAGCTTGTGTAAGTCCGCCTGATTAGCTACGATCTCTTAACTAAATCGGTGGCTCTACCAAAAATGTTAGTAGCAGGATTAAGTTTCGACTGTTAAGAGAAGATAAGATTATTTTTCTTATTTTAGCAAAAATCCAATACAGACAACCTGCTAGGAAGCCAGTATTTTAATAATGTTCTATGTTATTTTTTAGCGACAAAACTGTCTTTAAGTGTACTTTTAGACTTCTTGGTGGGAAAGTGAAGAGTCATATCTGCGGTTTTGTTTTATTTTCTAAAATTTGTGTTATGTCGAATATTAATGTGAAATAATGGTGGATTATTAACCGTTGTGTTCGTGAGTGTGCATGAGTGTTGGCAAATGAAACAAAACAGTGCAACGTTTCACTTTTTAAATTCTCTCAGGAAGTCCGTATGAGGACTTAGTAAAGCCCCACATCTTTACTGAGATACTCGAGGGGTTGGGGGGTATATCATTTCTCACTTCTCATTTCTATTATCATTTATCATCATCATACTGGAAGGAAATATTGTTTATTTATGTATTACTTGTAAGAAAAATTACTTTGACACTGGCTAAATGCGCTAAATCGCGCAAAGCCATCAAATAAAGGAAAAAAAAGTGGACTTTAGGTGTCGAACACTGGTGACAATACGATTTTTTCTAATGCATAGAAGTTTTCATCAATATTAGCTTCATCATCATCATCATCAGCTCATTTCCTATCCCCACTGTTGGGGCACGAGCCTTCCCTATTGATGGATAGGGAGAACGGGCCATAAACCACAACGCGGTCCCAGTACGGATTGGTGGTTGTAAACGAGATCTAATGCAGCCGGGACCAACGGCCTTCCGAAGCACGGAAGAGCTCGAGATGATAAATTTTTTGATCATCCATCCGATGACCGGCCTTTGCGAATATTGCTTAATCTCAGCACTTATAGGCCGTGCGCGTTAACCACTGCGCCATCGAGCTCCTCAATATAGCTTATTGGTTGAAAATAAAAGTATGTGTCTTCAAAATAAACAAAGGGGAATGGTGCACATAAGTCGCACTAGGCATATTAAATTGAGACTTTACTAACCGCACAACATTAAACAAAACGCGGGTAAACGGATAATCGTGGTTTCGCAAATGGTAACTACACCAGAGAATTGCGAAAGCGAAAACACATTAGGTACGTTGGAGATGCAACCGTGGCTTAACGGTCCGCGAACCTGCGCCTGCGACCCACTTCGTACGCGGAGTTTACACCAAAAATTAAGCGCTGTCGTGCTGGTTTAATACGCCATAACGAATACCCAGTTCATCGGACACCGAATGGTCGACCATGTTTAAGCGAATTTATGTATAAACGAATTGCTATTATAACGTATGAAAATATTAAATTTAGTTACTAATCTTATACATCTTTGAATAGTAGGTAATCGTTTTTAATCTTCTGTGCGTGTGTATATTATTGAACTCCTTCTAAACGGCTGGACCGATTTGGATGAAATTGTCTGTGTGTGTTCAAATGGATTCGAGAATGGTAAATCTAAATTTACAATTGGACCCGGTAGGTGGCGCTGCTATAGGGGTCCATCATGGGATACGGGTGTTTTTAAGCGGACGAATTATTTGTTTGTTTTGTTGTCATGAAAACCGTCAAAGCGGTACGAAGTCCGCTGGTCAGCTAGTAATGTATAATAATAATAATAATAATAATACTAAATGATGTTAATAAGACTTTCGATACAATAATAATTAAATAGGTAGGTATAAATCGTAGCGGCACCAATTAAGGCGAAGGGTAAGGCACACTAGCGCCACCAATTGATAATTTGACAATTACTAACGGACCGGATCTTTTTTTAAAACGTTACGTACCGTCCGATAACAGGTAAGCATCTATAGTATTTATTTAATAATTGTGCACTACTTTTTGTTGCGTGGTTTATTCACAAAACGGGCTATCGCATTTATTCACAAACAATGTCCACTTTTGGTGTTAGCGAATGAATACAAAAACAAACCTAAAAGTAGTGCACAATTATTAAATAATAGGTGTTTGCCTAGTGTCGGAAGGTCCGCAATGTATGAAAAAAAATCTTCTTAATTCAGTTATCAAATTAAATCCATTAGCGGCGCTAGTGTGCCTTATCCTTCGGCCTTAAATAAAATAAAATAAAATTAATTTTAATTGACGACTGCCAACATTATAATGTTATGTAATATTAAATCTCAACAAATTAAAAAATATAAAAAACTAGTACCAGAAATATTTCAGATACAGAGAAAGACTCGAAGCTCGTCAAAGAGGGCATTCACATATACAATTGAACAATTTATGTTAGAAGGGCCCGCACTGAGACAAATTGACGGTTTAACCATTGACCTTAAGTTTATTGGTTAATTGTTACCACAAATTAAAACAGAACTCGAAATTCCTATCAAACTCGAAGTTTTAAAACCTTTTAAAACTATTATTAAAGCTTTTATTGACATTCAATATTGGATTACTGAAATTCAATTGTAGAAGAAATAACGTATGTACTATTGACCAGATTACTAAGAAATAACGTATGTATTTTCGCCACTGGTAAGTACATACCAGTGGCGAAGATACATCCCACCCCCTTGTCACACAATGTCACACAATGTCACACTTCGTCGACCCCCTCCCTCCCCCTTAACGTGTGACGTAATTTAACACGTACAACCTGGACATTTTCAAGGCAAGGGTGAACAAGTATTATCTAGACAAGTATGCTACATCCTAGACCGCATCATCACTTACCATCAGGCGAGATCGCGGTGTTGTTGTGAGGTATCCTGTCCGTGAGAGCGTCTAGGTGTGCGTCTATGTGAGGGTCTTCTGATATTTTATAGTCTCCTGATTGTGTGCTTCATCTCACTCAAGTGAGATAGTTTGGCGAGAAGGTCAAAAATGGCGGCGCGTGCAATGTTCTATTTAGTGGACTGCATTTTTTTGTTGGCGTTATACTAGGCTATGGGATGTTTCGAACTGCGAAGGATGGCTACTAGGGCAAGAGGGAAGCAGTTCAAGGGAGAAAGGTGGAGGAAATACCTTGATTTGCAAGCGGCTGTAGGCACCTCGTGTGCGACGGGCGGGCGAGCAGTCGGAACCGGCATGCGGCACGAGGTTGGTGGCCGGTAGATGCACTTTGCTGGAGCACAGACCTGGACCACCAGCGCGGGGTCTCTCACAGTTTTAACACTCCTAACGCGGATATTTAGATTACCGAAATGGAAAATTCCAATGGAGGGCGCGGCGCGGGTATCTTCCTTTAAACATTGTTGGTGGAATAAAACTTGCACTCAAGTCAAGTTTTATTTACCGTAATGACCACGTTAACGTTAACGGGAATTAGTAGCGCTTCCTAGTGACAATCGAAGTACCTAATTTGCAATTTTGCTATACACAATCTCATTCGCGTTCATGTCATCGAATAACAAATAAAATCAGCACTGGGCATTTCAATCGTGATGATGCAAACGCACTTTACCAGGAATCCTCAACTGCTAAGGCACTGGCTAGGGTACCCTCGTAACTGACGTAACGTACAGTTGTTAGCTGACCCGGCGGACTTCGTACCGCATTTCTTTTTTTTCTTTTTTTTTAAATAGCCTATGTTACTTAGCGCTAATGTAGCATTCTAATGGTGAAAGAATTTTATAGAGAGTTTCATTCGCCATTCGAACATATTAAAACGAGACGTTGTATTGTGTGTCTGTGGTTTTTGAAATAAATGTTTTATCTATCTTTCTATCTATCCTATGGCATTGAAACAGCGCCATCTGGTGGAATACGGGGAGAGTTAAAGTGCTGCTATACAAATTCACGTTTTCGTCAACGTGTCAGAATGACGAATGAAACTTGAATTAGGCACTTTGATGTTAAACGGAAATTTGGTTTGGTGAAACATCTAAACGAAAGTTGCACAGCTTTTCATACATCGCGCCCTGTGGAATCTGAAACCGCACACTTACATGAAAAAGTGTTGATTTAGTCATCGATAAACAGTATCATGTTACAAAAGGGAGACAGGACACGAAGCTGAGTAAACACAAAAATATATGACGCCTAACTCAATATTTACCTAGTACTGCGGACCCTCGCTTTAGCACCGATATTAAATAAGTTCAGAAAATTATTTGATAAACGAGAAGATACCTACCATCTGCTATATTACTAGTAGGATAGTAGACACAAAACTTGCCAGAAATAAAAGAAGAAATAATATGAAAAAAAACGCGAGCTGGTTTGAAAAAATATTTTAAACTAATCAATATAAAAGAAAAAACTCAGGAACATATTTATTTTATGACCCACATCTCTAGTGGTTTAAATGCATTTCATCAATAGTTATCGCTCGTATAACAACTCCGGTTCGAAATACCAAAACAAGCTATTTCAAGGTCTTTTTCTAAATCTAAATATGTGGTAAGAAATAAGTGTAAAATCACAGAAATAAATAAAAACAGTTCTGAGGCAACTATGTATTTGCCAAATTAAAATATACTCTTATAAGTATGTAAGTATTTAACAAAAGTATCGATAAATAAAACTATTTAATGTACTTGACCAACATTTTTGCAAACAATAGGTACCCACATGTTTGTAAGTGTATGATAGACAATCAAACAAACAATCTCATACGAATAGAACCTTGCATGAAGGACACACAGACAAACGTTAAGGACCGGAGCTGGGGCGCGAAAGTTCAGGCACTTGTCAGACCTCTAAACAGACATAAAGATATTATCTTTTCTATTAATTCGACTTCGGCAAAGGAAAACAATTAACATTTGTTGTTTCCTCGTACCATGTACAAAGTCAACATCTGGGTGCATTCTGTTGATCCTTTATTCTGATCCAAGGTTGCTTGCTTACTTTTCAAAAGTTTTGGAATTTCCCCAAATGACGACGGTAACTTTGAAATGAAACCAGTATTACTGATCTACTCGCATTTGTATGTAAAATTACATAATATTACTAATAATACTTACTAATTGGGTAATAGTTAATATTTTAAAAGTGAAAGTAAAGTAAAAAATCTTTTATTCCAGTAAACTCGCTGTCTGAAAACCGGTGACAATAATTCTCACGCTTAGTGGTGGTATCATAATTAAGAATGCTTCCTCCCACTCGTATTCGAAGTTTCCAGTGACTATTTTGACTATAAAATTCTCGAACGATAATCTGTAGGTACTAAGAAAAAAATTATATCAAAATAACATATGTATTTACAACCAGCCGCTTTTCATCGATTCTGACCTTTTGTTAGGTTTGGGGAACTTAAAATATAGGTACTAGAGACTCCACAGAATATCCTTGTTATGCCCAAAAAATCCAACTGAGTGATATGCTCAAAAAAAAGAAAAAGAAAAGTAAGGAGAATGCCCCACCAAATGTCTCCCAACATACCCAACCTTCCAAGAAGTATCTCAATGTTTACAACCTCAATTTACTTATGTGAATTCGTTACTTCAATGCTGCTCTGTAATTTCATGGTTTGCATGGCGTCGCGACGTCATTCAGTCCGTCAGTCCACATCATTACTGCCCTCAACACATGTGCAACATCCTCCGGCGTTGTTTTGTCCGCACATGTGCAAGATTAACATCGCTCATTAGCATTACAACTACACTAAACGATGTCTAAAGAATGCCTATTCACTGTATATACATCCATTGTTGAAACTTCTATGTTTCCACATTCCGATTTCTAAACAATCGGTATTTATAAGACTTCCCTTTGATTTTGTCTGATTTGTGTAAATATTTAAATTCTGATGTTATTGTCTGCAAATGTCGCTGCCCAGCTACAAATTGTTCTGAAAACAATACTGTTACATTAATGATGCTGAAAAACGTTACTTATTATATTGATGTATCTGAATATCAGATACTGTATGTAGTTTTCATATGAAATATTTTTTTCTTTTTTCTTATGTGCTTGTGCTACAAAAACATAAGAAAAAAGTATCCCTTACAGAGTTTCTTGCGGCTTCTTCTCGGTATAAGGTCGTCACGTCGCTTTAGCAATGCCTTGGCAAATAATTTAAAACCAATGTGTAAAATAAACGCGAGTAGATCGTAAAAGTTTTTGCAAAATTATGTACCATTGTACAAAAAAACGTTAACATTTTCCAATCCGTACCCAGCAATAGACTTGTTTGAGTTGTTTTAGCTTTTACGCATTAATGCAACATATTAAATCTTGAATGAAACAATTTTTACGGATCTACTCGCCTTTATTTTACACATTACTTTTTAATGTTTATCCTTTTAATATTTGTATTAAGTTAAATGTTTTGACTATGAATGAAACAACTTTTACGGATCTACTCGCGTTTATTTTACACATTACTTTTCAATGTTTATCCTGACGTTTCGAACCCTTTGCAGGGCCCGTGGTGACAGGGAGACTGAGGTGTTGGTCGTCTCATAATTAGTTAGTAGCTTGTATACCCTCATTTAAATTTAATCAGGTGCGTTCCGTTTTACGCAAAAAGTTATGTGTAAAATAAATGGGAGTAGATCCGTAAAAGGTGTTTCATTCAATGAGTAGTGTTTGCGTAAACTTTAAAAAACAATATTAAATCTTGCTAAAAAAATAATAATATCCAGACGTGTGTATATGTTTGTCGGAACGATTTAAATTACAACGCGTTCCTGCTTTTTTGTCAAGTACTCGGATACAGCATGGAATGGAATGCGAATATATATCATGCCATGACATAATGGCAATGAAGTCTCTTGTTTAAGTCACGTTCAAATTGCAACCTTAACTTCATTATTCTTAGCTTTTAAGAGGTTAGTGACTCCCAATATTTGTATAAACTGCTTTAAAAAAAGCTAAACTAGATTTTAGATAGAGAAATATTTCTTGTTTAAATAATTTGTGAGCTAATAAATGGGCAATAGTTTTAATTTTATTAGTATTAGAACGTTGACTTCGTCTCCACTCAAGTATAGGATATAACGGTTTCTATCAGAAACGTGACTTGAGACTTAGATAAAGTTGTTTATCTGCTTGTTTGACAGACGGCTCTTTACAAACTGGACTGAGCGTATCGGTGAATCGCTCAAAAAAAGGTACAATGGCAATAGGAAAATCGTTACCGTTCTTGTTACAAAAACTTAGAAATTGTTGCCTCAAACAACACCAGAAAGGTTATCAGTAAACAATGGTCCCCAAGGGTCGAACGCAAAAAAGTTACAAAAAGCCCAACTGTGAAGTTATTGGGCACAACTGCATAGCATAACCGCAGCCATTCATAAGCGAGGAAACGAGACATACTGGTGGATAGGAGAAAACGCCTGCGTGTTCGAGAGAGTGAGGGAGATTGCATTCCAAACGAGCGTTATGTCGGCGGGCCCGCGCCCTGCGCTCGCGCACCGCCGCTCACTGGCCTGCCGGCAGCGCGACGACTCGGCCGCATATTCCAATCGCGCGACACAACACTCCTCTCGTGACTCCATTTATTGGAGAACCACAATCGATCATCCAATAGATGCGGATGACGTCACTCCTGAAATTGTGCTCATTGATGTGGTACCAAAGTGCATTGTGATAAGTGTGTTGAGTGCAACAGACTGTAAAGGAGGAGCCGAGGATACTTTCACTGGACTGAAAGTTGGAACCAAAATATTCTTTCGGAGCACTCCTTCATAAGGGATACATTCGGAATACAGCCATCGCAAAGGTAAATAATGTTGCTGACACACTTAATGCGACCCCAGTTACGGTAACTGAGAACTGTGGTTTAAATAATGTCGTCATAACATAAAATTATTAAATATTATTTACCTTTTATTTAAACTATTAAATACCATGTAAATCAAATATTGGTGTTAAGTAAGTTTCTTTAAAAAAATGCTCTACATTACTTGCTCTACAGAGTTTAAATCATTCAGGAATAGTTTTTAAACTTTCAGACCAACTATAAAAGGCAATAAATGCAACGAAATAGTTTATTATTAACATTTTAATCTCGTAAAATTTGTGGACTTTAGATAATATATTTTCAAGTCGCAGGATGTGCTTGGGATTTTCCTCTCCATCTCTATTTAAAACATTGTAAACACTATAAAAGTATGTAAGTAACGTCACGCTAGAAGAGATCTGCTTCGTATCTTAATAACAATATAATAAAGTTATACAAACTTCCCCGTCGATAAATATATGTTTATAGATTCTTTCTCATTCCCTTAAAGAGTCCTTTGCAATTTACTACGGCTATACAAAGTAATAATCACACACAACCACTATTCAAACGTTTTGTGTTTTCAGTTCAGTAGTAAATTTCAACATGAAATTATCCTACCAGACTTAGGACTTTGTGATAATTCTATATACAGAATAAGCCTTTAGCATAAATAGTAGAAATGAATTTATCTAACTGTGGGTTCAAGAAAATGTTTTTTGATCTTAAACATAACAGAATCTGTTGATAACAATTTTATTATGAAATCAAAAATTTGTTGCTGTGTTTGTTTCCTACCTTTAATAAGTATTAGATAATCCAAGCCTGTAGTTACGTCTAATATCTGCTATTCATTTGTTGTTATGTCACACATCGTTGCCTCGCCCCCTTCTGAAGAGCATTGAAGCGATAAGAATGACCTCCTAATCTAAGCACTGCATCATAAATTTAGAATATTCTTGGTAGATAGTACTAAAGCATTTAGTGACTTCATCAATTCACAGATTAATAAAGATGCGGTTCTCCAAAAGATTACTTATCTTTTAGAGCGTGTGGTTTGAAATCGTTTTCTCATAATTTTAAAATAAGTTCCCATAAAATTTGTGTTTCACTTCTCATTCAGCATCATGGATTATGATTAAAGTGTCAGTACCGTTCGTTCGATCGCTATAATTTCACACATAACTGTTAATGCTGTCTTATTAGCACAGACGGATCTCGCGATTTATTCCGCACTCAAATTACGGCTTATGCATTAGAGTCTCATTTCATATTGGGGATAAGTTACTAGGTATATTTCTAATAAAATAACCTTGAGTAGTTGCTCGAATTATTTTGATGTTTTTTGAATTTGGAAATGACAAAAGATCAACATTCTTTGATTGGTTGTGTACATACAACCAAAAAATCGAATTTATACTAACTAAAAGTATTTGGAGTTGTTAACTGATTTTCCTGCCTATAAAGTGAACATTTTGCCATTTTCTTTAGTTTGGAAGTTAATGTTACTTGAGATAATTTGGTTCTTATAAGCGATATTATTGGCTGGTGTAATAATACAAAGGTATTTTTTTTTCAAAGAAACAGCTTGGATCCCTATCTCATTAAATTTCTTTTCGATAATCTACTGATGTATTTTTAATTTTGATCAAAATCAGTCCCGAGTCTCAATTGCGTATTTTTCGCTATTTCTTATAGTTCCAGATTTACTGTATAAAATCGCTCATATCTTGGAATGGTTACTTACGGTTTAGAGCTAAGCTGTTTTATAAAATATTGATCGTAGTGAAGACCTCTACGTGCGCAAACATTTTCAAAAACTGCACTAAAAGCGTCCATTGTCCTTTAGTAATCATCATCATCATCATCATCATCATCATCATCATCATCATCATCATCAGCCTACACACGTCCACTGCTGGACATAGGCCTCTCCAAATGCACGCCACTGAGCACGATCCGCGGCTACTCTCATCCAGTTCTTGCCAGCCACCTTGCGGAGATCGTCGTTCCACGTTGAAAGCGTCCTTTAGTAATGCGTTGTATGAATAGGAAATGTGTAATGATGTCTAAGAAAACAATAGCGAACTAATACCATTGTTCTAACATCTTCATTAATCCTTGGGGACTTGAATTCACCTTGTTAGATACCGGCAAACCAATCTAAATCACTAAACTAAGTTTGTTTTGCTGTACTAGAACGTGTCGGTGAGTACTAAGACATAAAGATAGTTAATATTATTAATATGAACTTAATCTCTAATAAACTGTTTAAAATAAATTCAACTACCGACCACCAATTTTTTTTACCTTTCATTAACCCTAAGTTTCCAAATTGTGTGTCCTTTTTCAAAATGGGCAGTTTTTTGGCGAATAATGTCCCTTTAAACTTTTTCCGGATTTTCCTCTCCTGATATTATCCTGTTTTAAAAGCAATACCATGTCCTTTTATTAATTTTCTGTGATTCTCTTCATAATCTTCATATCCTGTTCTACAGGCAATACCTTCACTTCCCTCGTCAAGCGTGCGATTAACCAATAACACCGTCGGCATTGCTTCCAACACATGTTTTCCTGCTATCACCCAATTATTAACTGTGCCTGCCTACTCATTAACGGACGTAACGTCTACATCGCAAGAACAGGAAGAAAGAATGCTTTCTTATGAGCCCATTGTACCAAGAATATGTGGTTTCATTACATAATTTTGTGTTACTGCAAAGCGTACCTTAACATGCTTTAACGGTTGATTATACGTCATTTTCAATAGATATTGCGACGTTCCTATTTTGTTTCATGTGTACCAAGAATTTGCGAGTATAGCGGATCATCTAAATGGAGTCCTCTTAGTAGAAATACCCCTACGAACTCTTTTGTACATTTCTGGTAACTTATGGTAAGCCACCTGGGAACTTAACCCAGAGTCTTCAGATAGTGGATCGAGCGCTTTCCTATCGGTCACCGAGGCGTTTTGCTAATAGAAAGTAGTAAATTGATATTGGTCACAGCTCTAAGTGACTAATGACGCGAAACCATTTCCTATTTCCCAATTGAGTGATCCATTAATTTCTAATAACACAGCCAAAATGATCATTCATGACTGCAAATCAGAATTAAGTATATAACTTTTGGTAAATGGTCACCGACCAGATTGGACTACGCTAATTGTGATACTTTTAAAGTTTCATTTACAACAACACACAAATGCTTGGTCGGTCTAAATAGGTTAACCCAGATAATCGCAAGGAAAAAGGTGATTGCATCGTTTAGATGAAATATCATCATCATCTCAGCCAAAAGACGTCCACTGCTGGATAAAACATACATAAAAATAATATAAACAGACCCAAATAAAAATTGAGTACCTCCTTCTTTAAAAAAAAACAGCGAACACTAATTCACAATTGATTGTGAAGCAATTTTCCATATCCGGTCAGAAATCATAAATATTAAGTGACATATAGCAATAAATAACGTATCGAGTACGTAATCGGTGTGATAAAATATCGCATGACGGTGAAAGTGTGACCTGTGACTTCACAGCGACTCGGGGTCAATTATGGGTGTTGAGATCTAATAGTAATGGTTTTTTTTATTACTTGTATTCACGCCATAGTGGCCCAGTGAGAATCGCTTGGCCAAATTACCGAAGTTTCTAGGTTCAAATACTAAGCAAAGTGTGTTTGGGATTTTTCCATGCATTGATTACCAACCCGCATTTGACAAGCGTGGTGACTTAGCCAATACTCATCAATTGTTGCGGCGACTGCATTTCAATTAAATCAGCAATAGGACATTGGACAGGCGTTACTTTACTTTAATTATTTGTAATTAGTCGCTTTTACGACACCTTAGGACATAGAAACCACTATTATCAACTTATTATTTACTCTGACCCGGCGGACTTCGTACCGCTTTGACAGTTTCCATCATTGAGTTAAATATATATCAATGGTTTCCATGACAACAAAACAAACAAATCATTTTGTATTGGAAAATTAAATTGTCGTTTTTAGTATTTTTTTTAATATAGCCTATGTTACTCTAATGAATGCTAATGTAGCATTCTAATGGTGAAAGAATTTTTTAAATCGGTCCAGTAGTTTTTGAGTTCATTCGTTGCAAACATACATACATACAAAAATACAAAGGTTTCCTCTTTATAATATTAGTATAGATTATATGATCCTTATTTGTTTACAAGTAAATAAAAAATGGGTTGTATTTAATCGATCACCAAACTAACCTAACCTAACCCACAAAAATACTAAGTTAGCACCTAAAAATTCAAAGTTAGCACCTAAACTACTATTTAGATGCTAACTTAGCATTTTAGGTGCTAGCCTACTATTTCTAACTTAGCTTCTAAATAGTAGTTTTATATTTTTTTTTGTGGATCAATTTATTATTTCTCATAAAAAATTGTAAACGCAACGAACGAGTACAATAATTGTCAGTTCATTCCTATCTACGATAGATGTTACCAAACAAATTCGACAGGTTCAAAATACGGTATCATTACACTATCATTATGCAATTATGCAACAGTACAAGTATAATAGCATTATCATAAGGTTCAAAGTCGCTTGAAATAGTACATTACATCTTCAAACGGAAGTGAGGGCGCCTCAAGTCACGTTATCAAGAGAAAATAGTCTTCACTTGATATGTTATTACGATAATTTGTGATTGCTTTTGATTTTTGGAATTTGGATTTTGAGGAGCTCGATGGCGCAGTAGTTAACACGCCCGGTCTGCGATGGCTGAGGTTAAGCAACTTTCGCAAAGGCCGGTCATCGGATGGGTGACCAAAAGTTTACCATCTCGAGCTCTTCCGTGCTCCGGAAGGCACGTAAAGCCGTTGGTCCCGGCTGCATTAGCAGTCTTTAACAACCACCAATCCGCACTGAGCCCGCGTGGTGATTAATGGCCCGTTCTCCCTATTCATCCATAGAGAACGCTCGTGCCCCAGCAGTGGGGACAATATGAGCTGATGATGATGATGATGATGATTGATTTCAAGTTATGAGGTTTTGACTTTGAAATAAATAGTTCTGCACAAATCAGCTTAATTTAAAGGGAGAATATTTTTCAATAATTTGTCGCAAAAAAGAATGGGAGAACATAAAGTCTTTGCTGAGTTTCTTGCAGATTAGTCTCCCTCCCCCTTTAGGTAGTAAGTAAGGGGTAGGGAGAGGGAGGGATGGCCCTAAGAGATTATTTTTTCTCTTTATTTTGTTTAGGAGCCTTGGTCTAATAAATTGACCATGTCAGCTCCATATTATCCTATTTAGAACAAAATTATAAATTAGTTATTCGGATGCCGATGCTGGTTCAGTTTATATCTTATTGAGCAAACCCATATCCTTCCTATTTACATTTAAGAGATTTGTTTGAAGTCTAAATCGAATAAATATATTTTAACCCACGATATCCCAATTGAGACTGATATATACAATGCTTATCTAATTATGTTAATACATATACAATACATTTTGTATACCCACATGTTATTAACCTTAATTTTTAATTGACAATTTATAATACGTACAAAAGAATGTTTTTGTAAGCAATTCAAGTTTTGTTTAACGTAGGTAGTTATTTATTCACTTTGATGATAGTCTTTAATATAGAAAAAGCGTCATTTACTACTGCTTTTATTGCCTTCAATTAACTAAACAAACAAGATCTTTCAAAAGCAAAGCGGATTCCAATTTACATTAATTAGTTTGCTTCATTATCGCGTCTTAATTACATCACTAAGTTCAAACGACACCTATATCTTTATAATTTTCCTAATTACTAAGCTCAAAAGCTTTCTCAAAGTTGTAAAATAGTGTTTATGTGTATAGCTATAAGATCTAAGTACGTAAAAAAGATTTTTTTCTAAATATAATCAAGGAAATGCACGTCAGGAAATGTCAGTTGAACGTTTTGGCTCCGCTTGTTCCGTTCTATTCACAAGTAACCTAACAAATCATTCAATACCAATAGCTATATAAAAGTTTATGTTTGATGTTTTCTAACGACTTTTGTTTGACGTTTAACCGTTATTGGACTTCCTAATAAGGAAATGGTGTTTTCTTTAATTGGATTATAGAGACTGTTGATTTATTAACGTTAATATAGCAATATTTTAATTTTACACATATTATTTTAGTTTTTTTGAAATGTCTTATACATACTTCGGTTAATATACTTTGATAATAGAACTTTTAAGTAAACGTATGTTAATTTATTAGTATATAACCATATCGGATACTGTTTTATGTTTCATAGCAATCTTTTGTTATCTGATTTAAATAGTTTCGCCTTTCTTTTCCAGCCGGAAACTTTTTTTGTATAATAAACAATCTAATAAAAATATTTTTATTATATTAGATAAATAGCACGTTTGCTATTATCTGCACGATTCACGTAAGTAAATATTTTTCTTTAGAAATTTTATCAAATCATATAATAGTAGTTAGTAGTTAGTCCGCGCACATTTTAAAAATATTGCATCGCGATATCTATGCTATTAAGTAATAGAGAGGTAGCGTTTGTGACTTAGTTTGTTTGTCTGTATGTCAGGACTAATCTCTGGAACTACTGCTCCAATTCTAAAAATTCTTACACTGATAGAATGCTAATAAGGTCACATTTTATTAACTGCAATATTTTGAGGATAAATTCAACAACATAAATAAACGATTTTTATGAAAAAAACCTTAAATCTTTATACGCTAGTTTTCAAGAAAAACGCCAAGAGACATTTCGATTAAAAAGAAAAATAAAGCACTTTCGGTAGTTTAAATTCAAAGGAGCCGAAACAGAGAGGCCGCAATGCCTTCACCGCTTGTGCCCCTAGTTTCATTCAAAAGAGCCGACAGAGAAGCTGCTCTTAAAAATATTACAATTTTTGTGTCAGGAAATGTAAAAAAGAAAACTGGCCTGAATTTTTTTTTAAATGCTAGGGCCTTATTTCTCTGATATAATTAGATGTTTTGTCAAAATATTTGCAGTTGATTAAAAGTGACCTTATATACCTTGTAGGTAACAAAAGCTATAAGTATTTAATTTTGATAAAAAAAGATCTCTTTTTAAAATCTCAAATCCACATGAACGAAGTCACAAGAAAAGTGCTAGTATTATACATATATACCTATAGACCTAATTAAAATGCCAATGTGCACACTATTTTTACGGGCCTTGAAAAAGATATGACCTGAATACCTATTTATGTACATTAGAGATTGCGCTAAGTCCCCGTGTAGGTGTTATAATTGAAATTATGCTTTAGAATTAGTCCCATATATTCCCCTAGTACTAGCATAAGTATTTTTTATGAATAATGCTGTATGATTTATTGTTCAAAGTTCAAGATTGTCGGTTTATAGACACGTTGAGTCAATCGCATTAAGATACATCTAAGAAGCGTTTATAGCAACATTATATGATTCATCGCGACTGATCTATTATTGTATGTAAGCTGTAAATGTAACCACAAAAAGATATTAGATTGGATTGGATTGGCCATAAACAAAGTAGTGCAAATCAGACTTTTTTTAAAAGATGATTCCTATCCTATCCTGATCTTGCCTAAAAATCTATCCATAGACCTTACGTGAATGCAGACAAAAATTATCAACTTGGCTAAAGTCCTTGGAATATAACGAGACTGAACGACTTCTTAAAAGTGACACCTGACACACACGCACATACACACACACACACACACACACACACACACGTGCTCATACACACTCAATTCAATAATTAGTTTAGTTTAAGTAGGTACTTCGTTTAATATGTACCGCAAATAAAGATGTCTTTAAGGAAGAACGACTCCTTTTTGGTACAGGGGCACTATGCACCTACAGGAGGAGTCAATCACTGCCTCTTATAAAACGGTTTTTGGTACAGAAATAAATGATTTAGATTTTTAATTTTGATTGTTAATAACGCGATTAAAAACGTTAATAATAGTCCAGGTAATCCATTGAGATAGCTAATATGCATGTCTTAGGTATGGGTCTAAGCAGCAGTCTAACGGGGCTCTGGGAATTAAACCAAGATATTATATTTTATATATATATATTATTGAACCCGACAATCTATCCGTTCGGTTACTGAACTTCAAATTTGACTAACGTAAAGGTATATTGTAAAGGTGTAATTGAAACTGTTAGGGGAGAGTCGGTGAAATCGTACCGGCGTTTTAATTGTACCACCTCTAGATTACCCACAAACCAACACATATTTTTAACGCTGGCAACACTAAACTATGCTTCAGTGGCGCCACCAAGGCTCGGCCATTTTGTAATGGCGTCGGTTGAGAACGTTAAGTGCTAGTGAAAAAAATAAGTTTTTGGGAAATTTGATTTAAATTTTCGTGCTGATTCGTAAGGCAGGTACTCACAGAAAAGATGAGTTTTTGTAACAATATTGAAAGTATTTGAGTGCCAATCTAAACAGTTTTTTTACATTGTTTCCGCAGAGCCTTTAAGTTTGAAGGTTATGTAGCTATCAGTTATTTTGTTTTTAAATACATGGTTGGCTAAATCGTACCACAGCGTGGTTGGACATATTGTACCGGTACAATTTATCCGATAGTTACAAAACAATATATTTTTATTTGTTTTTTTTCTTCTTACTTAGATGACGGACCCTGGTGATAAACGAAAATATTATAAATGGGGCAAAGAAGAACTACAGAGAGCACATTTGGCCTTTAAAAAAATGAGATTAAACAAAACTGCTGTACCTTATTCAATTCCAAAGCCAACAATTTTACGACATGTAAAGAAGATAAACAAGATATTTAGTCTAGGTTGCTATGATACAAACAATATAAAAAAGTTTGATTTAACAGAACTGAAATATATATTGTTATAATTTTCTTAGTTTTTAATTAGATAAATTTTTTTATCTTTGTTTATTTAAGACATGACTGGCATGTCTGTTAGATTATGTAATTATAGTCACCACCTCACCACTCACTCAGTAAATCACATCAAAAATAAATATTTTCATTTAAATTAATATTGTTTTTATTAGTGGTACGATTTAAACACCCATAGTACGATTTAAAATACCTGTAGTACGATTTAAACAACTAGTTGGCTAAATTGTACCGTTAGCAGACCTCCGAAAAAACACATATTTGGCTACTTTA
This sequence comes from Eudonia mercurella, assembly GCA_963082485.1. Taxonomy (NCBI): domain Eukaryota; kingdom Metazoa; phylum Arthropoda; class Insecta; order Lepidoptera; family Crambidae; genus Eudonia; species Eudonia mercurella. Next base: position 2,037,101 of record OY720034.1, on the reverse strand, counting down.
ACTGCAATCTAAGACAGCAATTTTTTTACATGTGATAACCAAGATGTTGACCTATAATTGTGAGAGTCACTCATATGTGTAAGCGTTTTTGTAAATGAAATATTGCCATTAAAGTAAAAAGTGGTACAATATAACCGACTTTCCCCTATATGTAATATGTCTGCTTAAATTCGATTTCTGATTTTTGAAAACATTAAAACTTGCCTTAGCCACAATTTTTTTTTGGAGATAATTTGCTGAGGTTTTTGCCCAGCAGTGGGACAGCGAGGGCTAATAATAATAATAATAATAATAATTTGCTGATTGCCTCAAACACCATTTTCAGTTTCACCAGGCTTTTTTGGAAACTTAAAGGGTTCCTCAAGTCGTGTGAAACGAATCACCTTCGGAGGTTTTCTAGAGGGAACGGCATCACGCACTAGTGCGTGTGTTGTGCAGATTCTCCGAAAGGTTCGCATCGGATTGGACCCTAGCCTAGTTTTGAAATAATTGTACGGGATTATATGCGAAGAGTACTAGTACTCTTTTAGCAATAAGACCTGCTTATATTGTTACCTTTTTCTTAACGCAATAAAGTATTACATGCTTACTTACTTTCTTACTTACTAAGTAAGTATAGGATACTCAAAAATAAGACAAATGATTACACTAAAACAAATGAAAACTAACTCAACATTTTGGCGGCGTTCTAAGATAATTTATTTAGCAAAAATAATTTATAAATTGACTGATATTATCCAAGATAGTTTTATACTTTATTTTATGATATAGCTTCTTCAATTAGTACCTGCCCATAGTATTTAACATCGAAACAACCGGTAATTGTGAACCGCAATTCAATTACGGAGAATTCGTTTCGAAAACTGCTATCGGCTAATAAAATGTAAGTTATGTAATTGACGTAATCAAATCTTCGGAAGTCAACTGATATCGCATTCAAATATTCCACGGTGGTGATTATTTATTTATTTGTTTCATCATCATCATCATAATCATCATCTAGCTACCTATAATAGTATTATTATTGTTTTAGTTATTTATTTTTATTTATTGGGAAACAAACAACATTAAATGCACTGAAGCTGAATGAAATATTTATATATATTTAAATATTAAAAATACAGTGAAAAAATTAAACGCCCACCCGACCCAGCTAGGAAACAACATTTTTAGTACAGAGGTAATAATAACTTTTTTTTTTCCTTTAGGTGATGGCTTTGTGCGATTAGCACATTTAGTTAGTGTCAAAGTCATTTTTCTTACAAGTAATACATAAATAAACAATATTTCCTTCATGTATGATGATGATGAATGATAATAGAAATGAGAAATGATATACCCCTCGAGTATCTCAGTAAAAATGTGGGGCTTTACTCAGTCCTCGGACGGACTTCTTGAGAGAATTTGAAAAGTGACGTTGCACTGTTTTGTTTCATTTGCCAACACTCATGCACACTCACGAACACTTAACGGTTAATAATCCACCATTATTTCACATTAATATTCGACTCTAAGTTCTAAATGTTATTTAAGTAAAAAATTAAACAAAACCGCAAACATGACTCTTTACTTTCCCGCCAAGAAGTTTAATAATAAGTATATCTAAGTTTTTCAGTGTTAACTGTGTATATAGAAAGGTAGATAAATACTTTATTGCTCACACATCTTTTTTCTTTTGGTCAATCGACCAAAAAACTTTTACACATAATCTTAAAACTAATATGGGCAAAGGCGGTCTTATTGCTACAAGCGATCTCTTCCAAACAACCAATTTAAAAATTATTAATAATTTTAAAATTTTGGGTTTAGGATTCCAAGAAGGAGATAGAGGAAGTGCGCAAATACTGAAGGATACATTTAGATCATTAACCAAAATATAAATAAGTTTTTATTATTATAATTCCTTTCCTACATACTTAGATGTATACAGTATGTATAGAGTTAAATATACATATATCAATAGTTTTCATAACAACCAAACAAACAAATCATTTTGTATTGGAAAATTAAATTGTCGCTTTTAGTATTTTTTTATGATATAGCCTATGTTACTCAGCGCTAATGTAGCATTCTAATGGTGAAAGATTTTTTTTAAATCCGTCCAGTAGTTTTTGAGTTTATTCGTTGCAAACATACATGCATACAAAAATACAAAGGTTTCCAATTTATAATATTAGTATAGATAGGTAATAGTTATAATAATGAAGTTACTATTATTTAATCTGTAGTATTGGCGTCTCCACATCCGCGCACATGTAAAAGGTCAGTAACTCCCAGTTATTTATAGTTCGAGAGTTATGTTCATTTATGACGACTAGCATACTTCGGGAACATTAGCTCTTGACTATAAATAATATTAAGCATAAATTGATGGGGTTCGATTACGACAAGAGGAGCTTGATGGCGCAGTGGTTAACGCGCCCGGTCTGCGATTGCTAAAATGGTGACCAAAAATTTATCATCTAGAGCTCCTCCGTGCTTCGGAAGGCACGTAAAGCCGTTGGTCCCGGCTGCATTAGCAGTCGTTAACAGCCACCAATCCGCACTGGGCCCGCGTGGTGGTTTGACTTGTTTTTTGGTTTGGTTTGGCCTGTTCTCCCTATTCATCCATAGGAAAGGTTCGTGCCCCAGTATTGGGGACATAAAATGAGCTGGTGACGATGATGGTGATGATGATGATGATGATGATGATGATGAAGTTTAGTACGTAAATGCCTTATTCCGAAAATGGCCACTGTGTTCTGAAAAGACTTATCCGGAAATATATTTTTTATTAAAACGACTCTTCCGAAAATGGCTAATTCCGTACACGTACTGGACCAGCGTGTTGGAGTTAGCCCCCAAATTCGCCATCGCTTTCGTACATAAAGAACTCCTAAGCTCTAACATATAATCTCTATATATGTTAGAGCTTAGGAGTTCTGTATAATCACCACTTAATTATCTTTGATAATGCGAAACAACAGCTGATTGATAACGCTCCACAAACTATGTTTAACAAAAACATTTACTTTATTTACAACTAGCAAATTGGTCGTTATCTTTAAAAAAATCACTATTCGTCATCTTTAAAGCAATTTTACGCAGTATCTATTAATTTATCAATTACTAAGCACACAATGAAATCAATGCATAATCAGTTTCTATCTATGTATGACTCAGTTCCTTTAAAGCAATCAATTTTAGTATTTTGTTACATGTCTTTATACAGTGCGGTTGTGGATTGACTTAGAGACTAATACACCTATTATTTAGTTGTGGAGTGATCCTATTGATTATTGTGTTAGAGTGTGTGCATAAAAATGTTCGACATGATAAAGGATTGGACAGAGCGCATGAATAGTGTAAGTAAGTCTTAATAGCTACCATTAGAAAATTTTGTCAAATAAAATAAATATTAATTAATGATAGCTAAATACTAACCTCCTTATTCATAAAAAACTATTTAAGCATTATTTAGTTAAATATTGTTTTATCAACGTCACACAAACGTCATTTTGAAATTGAGAAAAAGAGACAAAACAATGATTAACTAAATTATGCTTAAATAGTTTTTATGAATATGGGGGTTAGTGTGTCTAAACTGTTTGGATTTGTCATTTATTAACTCATTTATAAATGAATACGAATAAATAAATGTTTGAAAATAATAATTTTAATGTTTGGTAAACAGATCAACAGATCTGACGACTGAATATAAATACTACCTATATAAATATTGAAAAATATACTTAGTATATAAATATTAAAAAGCCATAATTTAATTACATTATAGATCAATGATTTGAAATACCTATAATTTACAATTTTACATCGTCTTGTCGCTCAGATTGCGGTATTTATGCCAGGCTTCTATCGGTATATAATTGATCGAATATGCTGGGAGTAAATACTTTCTATTTTTACTTCTACAAGACATAAACAAATGACAATATATATTGTATATACAATTAGATATTAAACAACATCACATACATTGTTCTGATCCCAAGGTAAGTAACTAAAGCACTCTTTTTATGTAAATCAGAAACCACGACGGTACCACAACCACCCAGTCCCGATACAGTATCGAAAAGTTCGTTTTCGACATTGACCCGACCGGGAATCGAACCGGGGACCTCGGCTACGGAGGTCGTAGAGTAATTTATTTTCCTTAGTTTTGTTGTCATTCTATCATCACAAATTGATTGGAAGTTTTCTAAAATAATACGTATTAACTACTTTCTTTGTATAATTCAATCTGCTTCTAAGTTCCTTGCGCCTCTTTCACAGTTCACGTCTCGTCATTATCCAAACAAACGCTGTAATGTCTTTTAAATCAACCACCGTAGAAAGTGGATCTCGTGTTTACTCTTACTCTTGACAATCGTCAAAACGGATGACATTAGCGTACCACCCAAACGCGGTATCGTGACAGTAGCAATCAAAGCTCATCGCACATAATCTAGCGCGGAGAAAGTTCAAAATGCCTTACGTCAACTGTCCAAACCCGATACGTGATCCACTTGGAACCGTTTTATAACTCACGTGGCTCGCTGACGTTTTTATAACCAGTATTCGTCATGCGAACTTTTTAGACAAAAAAAAAAGTTGAAAACAAAACATCACTTGTCCTAGATAGCAGTTCGTCATAACTTGGCCTAGCTTTTTTTGCGATGCACCGCGTTTTTTGGGTCTACCGTCTCGTGGTCTGGTGGTTAGACTTCTATTGTGTTATATAGTGGTCATTGTAAGCTCGATGGCGCATCTCGTAAATTGAGCAACTTTCGTTGTGCCGGGTCAACGGATGGGTGAACATTTATATAACCAGAGTTTCTCTGTGCTGTGGGAGATATATACAGACATGACAGTTGTTAGAACCCACCAATACGTATTGTGCTAGCGTGGTGGTTTATGGCTCGATTTTCCCATGTGGGTGATACATTTTGTGACTGACCTGACTGGTTTGTGGCTAAATTATCTTAGTTTGTCGCCAAAACAATAATTTTGTTTACAATGTGCTACTTCGACTATTAGCGATAAGATAGCCAGTATCTCAGTAAATATAACTACTGTGTCATTAGTAATGATCGATTGAGATAAAGGCTAAGCAATACGTCGTCTATTTAAAACGGTAATAGTTCGTTTCAACCTCTTTCTGCATGATATACCTGAATAGACCCTTGTCCACACCCATGTAGTAAACTGTTAAGCTTGTTTAAGAGGGGTATAAAGGTAAATCGCCAATTGTAGATTTGATTTTAACACTAGAAGATAAACCACGATTTACCCGAAATATTATAGATACTACAGCATACAAATATTACTAAGCTAGGATTAAAGTTCACTAATACTTAAAAAGAAAATAATAATAATAGTAACAATTAAAGAAATAAACACAATCTAATAAAATAAAATAAACAATGAAACAAATTATATTATATTACATTAGTACGCTGTCAATGCCACATCTACATTTAAGTTGCTTCGTACATCCATGTTTCTGCGCCCGCGCTATGATACCCTGTAGTTGGTGGTACGGCCGCAATCGCACATAGATGCAAACTACCTACCTTAAATAAAATTGTCAATTTTGTTTTCTTCTCAGTGCGTGCGTTCATTGTGCTAAAAATTAATAGTGATAAAACGTAATGTATCTTTCTCAGTAAGTGAATCTTATGTATTCTTATGAGAAATAAAGTTTCTTTAACCATATATATATATATATATACTTGAAAGGGACTGGACTAAGTGAAAGGATAATATAATAAAATTTTATCGATAAAAAACCTTACGAACTTACATCTACTTTTCAACTATTATCAATTTATTTTCAATTTGATACATATTACTGAGCCAATATTTTAACATATAATATCAAATTATATTACCAAGCGACCCTATTAGCGATTTGAAAAAATAATGTATATTTTACGAGTAATTAAACTAAAACTTATTCGGCGCTTACGACATTGTTATTGGCATGTTTTGTTTCATCGAACGTCGTGGTTTATCTTATAGTGTTAAAATCAAATCTACGATTGGATACCCCCCTCTTAATCAAAATATCGGCCCGCCGAAATTTCATACTCGTATTGAGCGATTCAGAGTATAAGCAGCGCCATCTCTGTTTACAAAGAAGAATTTATTATACATAACAACCAATACATAGAACTGTACAACAGCCTCGAGCACCGCGTTTGCTGGCTACAGACAGACACATCGCCGAGGTCAATTGGATTAAGTAACAGTAATGACAGTTCAAGTAACAGTACCTAAGCAGACGGCGCCCGTATCGATTCCGCTTCGAGTCCCGGTGCCGTGAGAGAGGAAGCCACTACGCCAAACTGGTTGACACTGAGACATAACATAAAGAGACTGCAGAATGTAAGCTTCATACAAACGTGCTTGAGCGACGCACACATAGAACCGCTTGCGGACACGGAATCTCGCAACAGTTGCGCTCGGACTAGGGTTGCCAGCCGTACTTTATTATAAAGTATTGTACGTTACGTGTAATTGTACTATAAACTTTATGAGAACAATAAAGTACGCGAAAATACTTTATTTCGCATATTTTATTTCTCTGGGATTCTTTTTACTTATAACACATAAAAAAGTTGCTGTGCAGACATTTAGCAGTGATAATAATTTGTTAAAAGTTGTTATAAGTTAATCGTAGGTACTTTATTTTGACACAATGTACTTTTTTTTCTACTTTGTAATAATCAATGTACTTTATTTGCACAAAAAAAAGGTGCCAACCCTAGCTCGGACTGTTGCGAGCTGGGTTTAGTGTGAGTTTCATTTGACATTCGATTACGTTAACGAAAACGAAAACGAGTATGGCATTGAAGCAGCGTTTCCATACAAATTTTAGTTTTCATAAACGTAATCGAATGAATACGGATAGTAAACAAATCTCACACTAGGCACCCTGTTGTGAGATTCTGTGTCCGTGAGAGGAGGGTCTATGGAGCTCGAGCGAGTGTTGAGCTTAGCTTCTGGGTCTCCTTATTTTGTAACTGAGACGGCGGTTTTAGCAACCCGTTCCGTTCTAGCCAATGAGTTTGTTGACGGGAAATTTCAATCATGATAATAATTCAAACAGCTAACTATCTTATTACTACCGGCTGGTAACATTAAATACGGTCTCGGTTTAGAATAATATTCTTGTTCTGTCTTAAATTAAGCCGATACTCATCAATTGCAGGGAATGATTTGATTTCAAAAGATGGAGGCCTTTCCGCTGCAGTGAGACAGTACTTATTTACGTTAATAATATATTTTCTTCACTTTACTTATATGTCTTAAGTATGAATATTAACATGAAGGTTTTATGATATGAAAGTGAAAATATATTTTCGATAACATAAATAAAAAGCCTAAGATGGTTTTTAGTTAAATAATTGTTGAATATGTAGTACAGATGTACAAACAAATAAAAATAAAGTTTGTATCAATTTATTTGTCTATATGTCTTATGTATGTATTTTAACATGAAGGTTTTATGTTATGAAAGTGAAAATGTATTTTCGATGAACTAGACTAAAATATATTTTCGATGAACTAGACTAAAATGTATTTTCGATGAACTAGACTAACTAGACTAATGAATGTGGATGAAGCGAAGGAAGTCTGTAAGGATCGCAGCAAGTGGAAAGAGGTGGTCTCTGCCTACCCCTCCGGGAAAAAGGCGTGATGTATGTATGTATGTATGTATATAAATAAAAACCCTAAGGGGGTTCTTAGTTAAATAATTGTTGAATATGTAGTACACATGTACAAACAAATAATAATAAAGTTTGTATCAATTTATGAATTTGGTGATAAGAAATAATAAATCAGTTTCACTAATTAATGTACTATGAAAGCACGACTATAATATATTCAATTATTGAATTTCTTACGGAACATTAGATTTTTCTGTCATGATTCCAGAGACAGTTTCAAAACTAAAGGTGTTTATCGTTATGAGTGCTTCACCTTCACTTCATGATGATGATGATGATGTGCTTCACCAGTCACCACTATACCGGCTTGTTATTTCATTACCGGAGACATCGTATTTCTTGAGAATTTGGTGAAAGCGATGCCTATAGTCTAGTGGAAGCGACAATTCTGCTTCGTTGACGCTGATTGGCGTCGATTTCGACTGGCCAATGAAGCGTGTTTCCGCAAATTTAGATGTGACCTCCGACGCATCGGAGATTCGGCTTTTGGAGCGCCATTTTATTTATTTTTTGGTTATTTCACAACGGGGAAGGCTGCACGCATAAGATTATTGAGTAACTATTATATTTTTTTGTAAATTTCGTTACTGGTATTAAAGCTGTGTAGTTTCTTGCACCCATTCTTCTCGACAGCTAAAAAATAGAAATAGTGGGGGAAAAAATGTATGGACGATTCAAATTTGAATAAAAAAATTTGACTTTGACCTTTTGACTTTATGACAAGTATTGTGTTTATAACAATAAATATGTAACTACTATACGTAGGCGTACGCACAGTGTTTAATGATTCTGGGAGAAGTGCACCAACTTCGGCTTTATCATCACTTAACATCAGGTGAGATGAAGTTCAACCCGTAAGAAATTTAAATGAAATAAAATAAAATAAAAATCGCAGTTACATAAAGAAACAAAAGTATATTATAAAAAAACAGTAAATAAAGTCGCTAAATGTATACTAGAAGTTTACTAGCGTTTCCCCTAATACATTGTTTACTTCAAAGTATGACTTTTGTGCTGACTATTCCATGTCATGAACACTTTTCTAAAAATTGACAAGCGCATGTTATTTTCTTTACTTGTTTTGACACAGTACTAATATTTTCAGCAACTTTCTTATACCTTGCCTTGTGATATGTGTTTGCACTTCTGGGTAGAATAGAATTATTTTGTTTGCGCTTGATCTCAACCTGGGTAAAAAGGTCTTGATAAGGTTGATAATGGATATTCAGTTATCTTTATGCCCACGTCTTAATAACGCTTTTAATTTTGAAGAAAGACAATGTTGAAGAAAATTCCATGAGCGGGATTTGAACCCGTACCCCATGACATGCCGGTTCAGGTGCACTACGTATCTATGCTATCGTGACTTAAAACGTTTTCTAATAAGAAAGAAAGAGTTTTGTCGTCAGTAACTATACTACGAAATAATCGTACCAATTTAGAGTGACTTTTATTCGGTCGAGTTGACGAACAAGTCACCAAAGTTTCTCTTTACGAAGGGAACGAATTCAGACGACCTTGTCTTGCCAACATGTTTTTGTTAAGTATGTCTCACTGCACCTATTAGATACGTCCGGTCAATCAGGGTACTATGAATGGTTTGATCAGAATCGCCGAAGCAGAATGCTCGAGGCCGTAAAAAATATACTTGCCAACCTAAATAAACAAGAACAGAGGCTATATTAAAGCAAAAAGTTAAGAAACCAATCGTCATAAATTGTTTATTTACTGAAAAGTTTTTATTAAATCAATGACATAATTTGGGGGACCGTTGATGTCTTTTGTTTAGTTGAAAACAAAAGACTAACTAACGAAAAATTTACCAGTGTAGAAGTTATTCAATAGCCTTAGCAAGTGTTTCACTGAATTAATTTACCCAAAAATAATAATAAAATTTATATTATAGACTTTTATCTATCAAAGCATTAGGTGAGATGAAGTGGGTTACCCGTAGGAAATTTTAAAAAAACGAGCCTTACAGTTGTCGCATATGATATGTAACATTTCACATACTTGGATTTTTTATCAATGATCTGCACTTTATTGAAACATATCATCAGTAAATTTATATTTATTAATCTATATTACAATATCAAATAGAGTATAGAAATTAACAATGACGTATATTTTTTTACAAATCCTAAAGAGAATGCAGTAAATACTCATTAGAAAACATTTGACATATCAAAATGATTACACAATATGTCACTTAAAATCATAATATGTCTTGTTTTTATTACCTATCGATCTTAAATGCGTGCTTCCGATTCCGTAGTTAGGTACTTCCGTCCCTTTTCTACGAAATCACTCCCACAAATTTTATATATAGAAAGCGAGCGGAAAGATGTTACACATCAAAAAATATGGAGGACGAGACTTCCTGGAATGCGTATCTAATAAATAGGTACGTAAAAGAAGGTTCTTAAACATCAATAAAGTTTCTGTAATATTTGACAGTAAAAACTTTTTTATTTTTATTATTGATTCAACCTAAGCAAGCGCGTTGGGTTATGTCCTGATGTCCCCCCTGAGCGGTTTGTATGTTTGTATTATGATTACAAACTTTCGTTTTTTACTTTAAATAAACAAACAAACACACAATTGTTAGCCCGTTACCACGGCCGTCGCGATTCGGCCGAAAAGTCTTGTATGGGGCATATATATAAAAGATATGATAGCTTCACCAAGGCATTTATTAAAAACTAGCTGTGCCCTGCGGTTTCACCCGCGTTAATTAGCGACTGTTCTACTCCTATTAGTCATAGCGTGATGTAATATAGCCTATAGCCTTCCTCAATAAATGGACTATATAACACAAAAAGATTTTTTCAATTCGAACCAGTAGTTCCTGAGATTAGCGCGTTCAAACAAACAAACAAACAAACAAACTCTTCAGCTTTATAATATTAGTATAGATAAAATAGTAACAAGTAATACAGTGCTTATAACCTATAGAGGTTTCTATACCAAAAAGTTTTTGTTACACCTCGTTAAGCATTTAATTTAAAAATGAAAAAGTAAATGTGCCAGGGACAAATAATAATATCAAAAGTGCCTCGAATTTCAATGAACTTTTCTATTATAACATTCGCGTCACAAATGGAGATATATAAATAAGAACCAAACTTGGGCACACAATGACATTTCGATATCAACACTAAGTTGAAACAATTATTGTGTTCCAAACGGCACACAATGGGTGACGTATGTGCATGCGCATACGTGCCTATTGTTGAACGCTTTTTATACTTTCATGAATGTATAAAAGCAAAACATGCATAACAGAAAGCCGTGATCGACGCTTAAGGTACTACTTATCAACAAATTTTCTGGATATCCACCATTAGGGCGATATTTCTGTGCAGGGGGTCAGTAGCTACACCCGCCTTTTTTGTTTTTGACAAATTTTATATTTAAGCTTTAACAATGAACTAAAACAAATGTCTTTGACAAAAAAAAGGTCGGAAGGTTTACTATTGGTCATTCTATGGTCATCTTCATGGTAGGAGTTAACTACGATCGCCACGTTAAGGCAAAAATGTTTGTAACTGGATATCCTTAAAATTTGTCAATCGTACCATAGGATTATGTTGGTTAATTGAGTTATTAATCAAGTATGCATGCTTCTGTGGTTTATTAAATTAGTAACACCACTAAGATGGTAGTTTTAAATACTCTAATTATTAATTTTTGTCGCAATGAAAAGTTTTATGACAAACTAAGTAATCGATTACTTAAAATACATATATCTTAATTATCTTCTCGTAATTAATCGCTCATTTTTTTTTGATGACGGTGGCGAAGAAGTGCCAGTACCTCCTATTTGAAAAATTTGGAGAAATTTACTTTCTTAAATTTGATATTTTTATTAAACGGAAAACAAAGAAGTAACTATATTATATAAAAGCTACTTCTACTCGTAGGTTCTCAACATCAGTGGATCATAAAAAACGAGAGCAATAGATGTGATCTAAATAGATATTGATGAATGGAAACTGATTGATCGATCCTGTAATAGAAGTAACTCGTTGGCGCAGCCACTGATGCGTCTGGTTGCAATCGTTTAAGTTAAAGCAACTTTCATAATGCCGTGTCCCGAGATGGATAGCTAAATTTAATTATTATGGGCTCCTCCAAGCTTCGGAAGATATTTTAGGCATGTTGTTTTGCATATTTGTGTACACTGAAGAGGAAAGCGTTGGTCGTCATCTCCCCTGATGATAAGTGACGAAGGTCGACGAAGATGGTAGCGCACTTCACCAGAAATTAACCACTGAAGAACTGGCTATCTTATTTCCAATTGCTGGGACACATCAATGCTACTAATGATGATGTTTAGATAAGTTCGTAGATGAGCTAGCTAAACGAACTAAGAAAAAGTGCTGCCAATAAACAAATCGAGTACAATATTGTAATTGAATCGAATCCTATAATAAAACATTTAACACAAATAACATTACGGCTACGTGTCCTAGTATATTAAAAAATATATATTCTTGATATATTGTGTAATTATAGTTTGTAATCTGTGTGCTTGTGTTTTTAATTGTATAAAAAAAACAAATACTTACGGAATGATCGAAGCTTACGGAAGATATCGTACGTAGGTACTGCTCCTTAATGTAAATTCGTAATGTAAAATGTGGTAAACGGTGTTGGTGTCAAATTTAATAGTTGTTATTGTATATCTCATAAATATTTGTAATTTATCACTGTTTATTTATCCTAATAAATTTAAAAATATATATATTTACCCTGGAGGGATCCTCTGGATCCTCTGAGTCACCTTAGTTGCCAAGGTATAGTCATAGAATCCTCACTAGTATAAAAAAAAAGGAAATTAAATTATGGTAATCAGTCAGACAGTTAAGATTGGCCATTAAAAACGACCTATTAAGCTTTGCTAATTAAAAATATACCAAAACAACTTTAGAACTTGCCTAATAGTTGGAACAAAAATCTTTAGCCTTACACGGGCAGGTACCAAAAAAGTATGCAAAACAACTAGTCGATTGATAAAGGCTAACATCCTGGCGTGTTCTTAATCTAGACATTGAGATTTAGAACAACAGGAATAGAGTTCAAAATTGCAAATATGTTTTGACTCAGTCAATAACGTGTGGGTCTTTGGTACGACTGGCTGTCAGTTCCAGTTTTTTTTTGCATATAAAGTTTTTTATAAATGTTGCATGGTAGATTTCGTGACTACAAGGTGTAATAAAATTTGACCAACGCGACGCTATGAATAAAGCATTTACGAATATTAATGTCTTTTTTTGTTTTTGTTTATTTTAGAACTTTTATTTAGTTTTCTAAATCCATTACATAATATATACTTCTGAAAGTGGTTTTACTACGAAGACTTGCTTTTCTACCCGCACAGTATACAACGTGTAACAAAAAGGTTTGGTCAAAATGAATAGATCCAAAGTGTATCCCATTTAGAACTTCTATGTGTTGTTATAAAGACATAATTATTAACTTTAATTTGCCATGCAGTGGTTAATGAAATATTTATATTTGTGAAGTGATGCGCGTCAGGCGCGCGTAAGCAAGCAACAGTGATCATAAATAAAAGTACACAGATGTTATTAAACATCTAGGGCTGAGATTTGTTTATTTTGATGTGACGTAACAATATAAATGTTTAATTAAAAATTGCATAACAAATCAAAGTTAATAATGATGTAACTCATAAACTCAGTAACTCTGCATACAAGAGCTGGATCTTTTCATTTTGATCACACATTTCTGTTACACGTTGTATAAGTATAGGTACCAATCTAAATAACATTGTCATACCAATTTCTGCCGTCACATCAACACTGATAGCAAAAATCAATAATCTACCTACCACCACCACCATATTTAATGTCCCCACTGCTGGAGCACAAGCCTTTTCTATGGATGGAAACACCACAGGTAGAACGAGCCATGACCACCAAACGGGCTCAGTGCGGTGCGGTGGTTGTTAACGACTATGTTACTTAGGCTTCAGTAATAACAATGATTATTCATTTTGTGTCTTTATGGCCCAATTTCTTTTTTAATTGACTTCTTTTTTGTTTCGCGGAATTGACTTTTTGTTTTAGTGTAGCTTTGAAGGGACTTGATTTTTTTCTTTTTAACGACTGCTATATTCAGCTAGTGAAACAAACACACTACCCTTAAATTTTTATAGTGTTAACATAAATAGATGTTAAGACAATTAAAAAAAACGTTAGTATGAAAATACAATTTTATAAATAATCTTCATACTTACTAAAAGTCAATTTCATAGGTTTGCCGAAAGATTGAAGATCTGGAACGAAGTGTCACCACACACTGGTAACTCTGATAGACATGTATTGTTTAGCAATGCCCTGAAAATAAAATTCACCACATCACTAGCAGGTCCTTTGGCGTAGGTGATATAACCGCTTATATAGCTCAGGGGGGTAACCACGAGCTCTTATAGCAGTATTATTGCAGTTGTGAAAACGAGACGCGTGTAGCGGCGAATATACACGCGTCTCTTTCCAACAACTGCAATAATACTGCTATAAGAGCTCATAGTCAGGGGGCAAGTAATATTCGCCTGGGTGATATTCGCTTGGCCAATCTAAGTGAAATAACCCCGCTAGTAATAAAACACAATGCGAGCAACGCCCAGCGTCAACACAGGTGACTAACAGTCTTATGTAACGGATTACACACCACACATGTTGAATCATCAGCCTTCCTTTGATGTAATCGATGATATATCGACAGGCCACTATAATCGGTTCATAAGGAAATAGACAAGCCACCTTTGTGTCAAATTATACGACATTTATGCCGATAAAAAATTAATGTTATTTATTAAGTTGAAATCTGTGTTTGTTACATTGTATAATATTGATTTATTAAATTATTCAATATTATAACATTATACATGTCGACTTTTTTAACACCATCCAAACTTTCTGAGATGACTCCCGTGATACAAACGAACAACTTTTACTATTGGACCAACTTCGTAACTCGAAAAAAAAAGCTGTTCCATACAAAACATCAATATTCATTCGACCAAAATGTATGGAACAGCTGTATTTTTTTAGGGTTAGGAAGTTGGTTCAATAATAAAAGTTATTCGTTTGTATCACGGGAGTCAACTCAGAAAGTTTGAATGATGATAAAAAAGTCGACCTGTCCATATAGAAATAAGCTATTAATAGCTATATATTGAGAATATATTTCATGTTTTGCACAATAGTTAGCCTAATACTCTATCGTTGCCTACCACAGATTAACAATAACGGAATAACTACGTAAGTCATTAGCTTTCATACTAGTACCGTCACAGAACAGATTACTGAAGCAAGTAGGTAACACATAGATACCTGTATATTATACTTCTCTCTATTATATACTTTGCTCTCATAAACCGCAGAGCGACACTAATGAATGACATACAGTGCTTCTATTTGCTTAATGTCTCTCAGTAATCATCGCATTTCCGAATGCAACCATGTCCATCAATTATTAGGGTATAAATAAATAAATGTTTGCCACACTCACACCAATTATCTAGCCCCAAAAAAAGCTTCCTTAAGACTAACTAGACAACGCATAAACATACTTAATATACTTAAATACATACTTATTATACATAGGAAACACCCAGACCCGAAACAATATAGAAAAACAGGTATTTCTAAATTGATCCGACCGGGGATCGAACCCGGGACCTCAGAGATAGCGACACCATGAAAACCGGTGTGCAAGCCACACGACCAAGGAGGTCGTCAAATGTATGTTCCGATATCTACTGCGAGCAGTGTAAGGTGTGACGTCAATTTAGTATAATGCGAAGCCGTTCCTTTATAGTTAGCTATACTGGTGACTGTTAAAAACGGAACGCAGTCCAGTATACTGTCATCCATGCTGTCATTCATGTCATTTCTAGACGCTGTTGATCACGTGATCAAAGCACTGAGAGCACCTTACCTCGAAAATGCCAGTGCTTACAGTACAAAAATGGCGACGATTTATGACGTTATATATTTCCCTAGGATACTACGGCAGTATACTGTCAGTCCATAACGGAACAAATTTCTCACCAGTAAGAGCACTGGACAGTGCTCGCAGTGTAAATCGGAACATACCCTAGATTTATCATGTACAAAATTTGAATTCAGAACAACGTACTTTATTGGTGTTTTGTTTGATTTTTCGTGTGAACTAACTATATAGAGCTGTTAATCTATAAACCGTTAATCAATTACGTATGGCACAATAGTATTTACCCTCATTCTACAATAAATTAATAATGAGTAAAGTGAGTAGTAGCAACTCTATATTTATACTAATATTATAAAGCTGAAGAGTTTGTTTGTTTGTTTGTTTGTTTGAACGCGCTAATCTCAGGAACTACTGGTTCGAATTGAAAAATTCTTTTTGTGTTGAATAGTCCATTTATACTCTATAACTGATTGAAATCCGACGACAGCTTATACACGAAGTTTGCCGATAGACTAAGAAAATAGATGAACTGTATACATAAGTAAGCTTTCATACGAGTACCTTAAGCAGTTACTTCTCTATATATAGGTATATATAAAGCTGTCATAAAGAGTTTTCTATAAACACACTTTGGAAAGTCAAGTCGTACTTTGTGTAAAAGTACTGAGTACACCCGGTTTTTCTATACAACTTTCCATCTTTACGACCACTGAGGAATCTGACATATGTCTATAAGAGCAGTGAGAGCTGACTAGAAACAAACTTGACGGGCGTGTTTCTAGTTTTTTTCTAAAACACGGTTTTAATTTGTAGTTGAGCTCGGAATGACTTTTAAGTAGATCTGGTTTAGAATCTCAAATGATACTTTTAAATGATTTTTTTAGACTTTACATGAAACTGTCTACTGCAAACCTGAAACGCCATCGACATAGACAGGTTTACGTCTTACGGTTAAAGTTTCATTTTGTCATATAAAACGATGTAAGTAGTTTTTATATGTAGCTAAAACCCACTTAGTCTCCAGTTTTAATGCATTTAGCATACCAATGACTTTGAATTTGACATGTTTAATAATTATGTGTGCTATCCCAGGTGTATAATTAAAGCTGAGTGACAAAACACAACATATCTCTTCTTATAAGCTTAAACTCTGTTTATTAATAAGACCCTACTTCCTTATCTAATGTATACCGATGGATTATTCCCATACAATGAAAGACCATGTTTACGAAAAATTTAATTTCATACATTTGTTCACTCTACCATCACGAACACGAAAAATTGAAATACTTAATACAAATATTATTTTTCTTCCCATAACAGCGTAGCCGTGGAGGTAGGAATTAATTCTTGAACACTAGGCAGTGTGAGATTTCTTTACTATCCGTATTCATTCGATTACGTTTACGAAAACGAAAACTAGTAAGACAGACATCAATACTTTCGCATTTATAATATTAGCTATGATATAAAACCGTTATCAAGTAACCGTTCCGAGCCATAACCATTAATTACTAAGAGCCATTAAAGTAATACAGCGTAATCTAATTTTAGTAAGTGTGGGAACGGAGAGAGGGCCTGTTGTGGGGAGTTAGAAGCAATTATTTTTTCTGGGAAATATTCCAACTCAGACCCATTCTAACCTGACAAAAACTTAACAAGCTCGATGCAGTGTAGTTTTTAGAATAAAAAAAAGAATCAGGACTGTAGATATATCCTTAAAATAATGTTGTTTTAATCAACAGAAGAATGGAATATTTAAACAATTATTTTCTTATTAAAAAGTTTTTTTACTTTTATACTTTTTTAAATATTTTTGAACCGCCTCTTTAGTCTAGCTGATGGTGAGACGATAGTCGATTAATTTCCGAGTTGATAAGTTTTTCTTTTACTCTGTCCCACTGCTGGGTAAAGTAAGCTGGGCATTGCTGGCCAATAGTGGGGACGTTTATAGGCTGATGATGATATATAAGAGTATAAAGTTTCATATCAATAAATATTCTATTTTCAAAAAAATTGCAATCAAAACCGATTTTATAATAGAGATTTCCTACAAAATTTGTGTTTAGATCTCAATAATTGCTGGTATTTCAAGCCGCCGTTTAAACCCAAACATCGCAATTACTATGTCCTACCGATCTAATCTGATCCGTAGATAATTCAGAGAGAAAGTCGGTAGCAGAACTTATTTACAGGCGGTTGTTAGGCCGTTTCCTGCCTGCATTTAAATATCATGTAGTTTGTTTCAACCTGATTGTAGACTATAGAGTAGCACGGTTTATTTGATAGGTTCCTATGTGCAGCGGTCGATCAAAATACAAGTCAAGATATTGATATCATAGTTTTTAAGAATAAGTGACCGTTTACTTTTTTTACTGTATTTTATAAATATTTAATTCAGCTTCAGTACAGCAATAAAAAAGTAAAATTTACTATAGCGATGTGTTATCAAATTTGTGGTATGTCATCTGCAAAGATGAATCTGCATAGACGTCAGTTGCAATAACCTTTGGATAGATGGCACCTGTGCCGCTATAAGCACTCAAAAATTAAAAAGCAGTAACAAAATTAAGCGCTTACGTCAGTCTTCCCAGTAGCATAGCGGTCGGTGCAGTCGCCCGAATTGCGGAAGACCCAGGTTCGATTCCTGGTTGGGTCGGGTGGGCGTTTAGATTTTTCACTGTATTTTATAAATATTTAATTCAGCTTAAGTGTAGCAATTAGCACTTAAAAATTAAAACTAAAAAGTCACCATTGTTCAACACAGCTGTCATCGCTAAAAAAACAACATTGATTTTCATTAAAATTTTACGGGATGATGGCTAAGCTGCAGGTGGTTGGTCGGTATTCAATTGTTTTCCTTTTGTTTTGTTTTTTTCATTTAGATGATGGCTTCGTGCGATTATCATTTAGCCAGTGTCAGAGTAATTTTTCTTACAAGTAATACATAAATAAACAATATTTCTTTCCTGTCCTGTATGATGATGGTGAATGATAATAGAAATGAGAAGTGAGAAATGATATACCCCCCAACCCCTCGAGTGTCTCAGTACGGATGTGGGACTCTACTAAGTCCTCGAGCGGACTTCTTGAGAGAATTGAAAAGACCCGTTGCACGTTATGTTTCACTTGCCAACACTCATGCACACTCACGAACACTTAACGGTTAATAATCCAACATTATTTCGCATTAATATTCGACATAACACAAATTTTAGAAAATAAAACAAAACCGCAGACATGACTCTTCACTTTCCCGCCAAGAAGTGATATTCAATTGTTACTAACCAGTTGCTGACTCCTATTTTTAATAATTAAAGCAATAAATGTCGAACACTGGCGCCACTAGCCTAATTGTCAATGTAATTACAATAAGCATTATACTAGTATAAATTATTGAGAACAACGCTAAATCATCCTTTTTTGTAACAAGCGAAAGTTGTTTCTCTGACGTCATTCATCGTTATCGTATTAACATGATATTTTAGATGCAATTCTAAAGTCTAGTTTTATACCTACTTATCATCATCATTTCAGCCAAAAGACGTCCAGCCACTGCTGAATAAGGCGTCCTCGCCCAAGGATCTTCACAACGACCGGTTTTGTGCAAACATACCTATAGTATATAATAAACAAAGTTAGAGTGGCGTTGTGCCTAATTGCTATTAGTGGTTTAAAATAAATAACGAATGCTGAAAAGAACATAGAGCAACTATATATAGCCTCCTACTATTTAACCGCCTAAGTCTAGTGGTTAAGACCACCGGTTTAGACCCAGAAATTCCGGGCGGGGAGTTCATGTTTGTGTACTCGGTTTGGTTGGTGGTAGGGCTTGTTTGTCCGCCTGGCTAGCTACCACCATCCTATCTAAATATGCCTCACTAATGTTTCAATATTATTATTTTTTTAACGCAAAAAAAAAATAGTATATTTAAACATTTTATAATAGCTTGCCTACTTCTTAACTGATCTTTAGTATTTGTAAAAATATTATGATCGGATGTTAATGATGGTAGTTGTTGACATTGAATGGGCGCCTTTGGCTTTCAAAGTAAAAAGTAAATAGTGTTGAATAATTTCGGCGGGCTGGTTAGAACCACGATAGCTCAATTGGAAGAGCACCTGACCCGGTATGTCAGAAGGGTGCAGGTTCAAATCCTGCTCGTGGAAATTTTTTCAACAATTGTGTTTTTTTTATTTTTTATGCCTCACTAGTTGAGGATCCCGGGTGAAGTGCACTTCCATCATTTGCCTTATCATCACTTAACATCAGGTGTGATCAAGGCACTGTGCTTTCCCGTTAAATAAAAAAAAATTGCATTGTGAACGAAAAATTTAAAATAATGAAAATCTAGTATTCGTCCGGTGCACGTTGAGTTGACAATCCTGCCGCCGCAACATAAATGCCAGTAAAAGTTGTTTCTTTAACCTTTGCGAGTCCGTTCGCGAGCCGCAGTTAGCGCCCGCGCCGTGACATAAGCGAGTGAGATCACGATTGCCCATAAACACCTAAACGTGGACACTTGATTTTACCTACTATTTAGTTTGGCAAGGTTAAGATATCTATATATTAATACGTGAAGCAAAAATTTTGTACCCATTTTTACGAAAATTGCGCGGACGGAGGAGTATGAAATTTCGCACACTTATAGTTTATATAGAGAAGGTTATCCGAATATTAATATTTTTTTAAAGTTATGCATAAAAAATACATTTAATCAACAAAAACAACATTACACACACTACCATGTATTTGACACACACGCATATGTATTTGACGCATACGTATTGTTTGTCTTTAATGCGGCCGACATCTGTCAATGCCAATCCAAACTCACATTCTATCTTTTTTAATTTGTCATTGCTTAGAATACAATCCGTGCAGCCTTGATAAAATTACGGTCGAATGTCGACCAATGGGCGACCACTAGTCTAAATAAATACGTGGCTATATGCATTTATACAAAAATACTAGCTGACCGGCGGTTCGTACCGCTTTGACAGATTCACGTTGACAGTTTCCATGACAACAAAACAAACAAATCATTCGTCCGCTTAAGAACACCCGTATCCCATGATATATTCCCTATAGCAGCGCCAGCTACCGGGTCCAATTGTAAATATAAACCATTCTCGAATCCACTTGATCATACACAGAAAATTTCATCTAAATCAGTCCAGCCGTTCAGGAGTTCAATAACATTCACACGCACAGAAGATTTTTATAATACGAGTATAGAGACTAGAGACCCGGTGAACTTCGTATCACCTACATTTTGTATTCCAACAAAACAGACCAAAGAGATCGGACCTCATATTACAGTTGAAACAGACAAATTTCTGAACGCACCCATAAATATTGACAATGACAACCAAGTGACAATTTTTCATTTCTAAAAAGACAAAAGACATCAAATGTTTAATTTACATTTTGTATTAGTAAATTAAATTGTCATTTTTGATATTTTCCGTTACTTATTATTTATGTTTCTCACCGTTTAAATCTTCCCTGAACTTCCACAAGTATTTCAAAATCAAAATTAGCCAAATCGGCCCAGCCATTCTC
Source organism: Eudonia mercurella (assembly GCA_963082485.1). NCBI lineage: Eukaryota > Metazoa > Arthropoda > Insecta > Lepidoptera > Crambidae > Eudonia > Eudonia mercurella. The sequence continues at coordinate 2,015,840 of OY720034.1, read as the reverse complement.
GAGTTTTTAGCGAGACTAACAAACAGCAATCGATTTTTATACATATAGATATCAGAATGCCTCAGTTGTTGTCCCTCTTAGAATCTAATAGCCCTATTCCGATCCCTACGAAGAATCTACTAGGGAAAGTGGACACGCTTAGACGGTATTTCGATCACGCGGTTTGAGGAACCCTTTAAGTTTCTCGCCGTGCGCCCCCAAAAAAGTCTGAAAAGGACGCCAGAGATCATAAGCAAATCTGTCCAAAAAAAAAACAATTGGCGAGCGGTAATAACAAAGCAATTGTATACCGAATATGTATATAATTGGTCTATAGCTTGAATTAACATTAACATCTTGAAATGACTAGTTCACGTTTTAAGGTTGTTCTTCGTAAATATAAGTTTATTTTTATCACAACACTAAGCCAATAAGACAATACATTATATTCGTCTTGCACCAAATCGTATAACGTTTTACATGCAATTTAAGTCTTTTTTTTAGGTCAATACCATAATTTGGCCTTTACCCAATTAATATGTTGACAAAATATTTGCTTCGCCTACAATACGTCGCAAGTAGGGTGCAACACAGCCTTCTGTCCATACACAATTTGTTTGTAGAGGTGCTAACTGCTAATGCGCGTAAAGCCTCAATTTCACTGAGACATTCCGGTTCAAACGTCGACCTGGATACCGCATTGAGGTGTTACGAATGCCGTATTTTTATATACATGAATATATTATTAAAACTTATGTTAAGTATGTTTAGATATTTAGGATTTTCTGGTGTTTACGGTTTAATTGTTGTTTTAAGAGGTGTTTTTTTAATAGTTTAATTTTACATTTTCGATCGATAATAATAGTTGATTGATGTGAATGATTATTTTGATCGAAAATAGATTGTTACAAACAAACCTCTTTTCGAGAAAAAAACTTCTTCACAAAATTTAAAAAAAATACCAATAACGATATATTGCACTTATTTTCACAATTAAAAATAATTTGCCCTGAATAAACACAAATTAATCTTTAAAAAAAAGTCGTACAAAGGTGAACTTACTCCTATAAGAGATCTCAAACTAGGAAGGCACGTCTAGGGCGTACTTTAGAATCGAGATCTGCTGCAAATTCAAATTCAAAATCATTTATTCAGTTTAGGCTACAAGTAGCTCTTGTGAATGTCACTATGCCATCGGTTCGTAAGTCTACTCTGGGCCGGTTCTTCTCAGTACAAGATCTCCCATCTTGTACTGAGAAGAACCGTCAAGAAACTCAGCAAGTGTCCAGCTCTTATCTCCCTTATAGCGTCAAAAATATTGGAAAATGCCCTATCATAGCAGGACACTTTCCATTACAAATAAACACAAAACATACTTATAGAAGACAACCACAACATGTAAAAAAAAACTTTAAAAAAAACTAGGTTAACAAATTTACATCAGGTAAAAGTTTCAATTTCTACAATGTCATACAGTACCACTACAGTACTCAAGTAAAAGTTTACATTACGTTTAGTAAAAGTTTACAATTTTAAAGTAACACCGTTCTACGGTACTTATTCTAAACACCTAATTAAAAACTGCCAATTGACGTCAAACATAGGTATTAGCCAATTCTGAATGCCTAGTGCGAATCTTATTTGCCATTCGTTCACGTTAACCAAATGAGTTTGTATGGCAATAATTTAACTCTCCTCATTAGTCACCAGACGGCGCTGCTTGCCAACAAATGCTATTAAATTCTTTTCAAATAAAAATCGCACTAGGCTTTCTGATTTGTTCAAACCAACTACCGATAAATACAAGAAGTGAATGTTAAACTGTCGCTTAATACACAATCGCCATTAATGTAGTTTTAAGCCGGCAATCAAGCCAAGATCCTCCGGCCGACCTCGAACCGCGTTGCGAAACAGAATGCAGTCGATTCGATGAGTAAGCGAAATGCCGGCTCTGTATACACCGACTAGCGCCGAATAAGCTTGTTTCGCAACCAGTTGTGGGTTTTGTTAAACAAAACTGTGAGTTTTTAAGTACTAAATATGTCGCTATAACATCAATGATTGTAGCATTGTTGTGTTCCGGCAGAGATAAGATAGCCAGTGCCTCAGTAGACGAGGATTCCGGGTGAAGTGCGCTTCCGCCTCCGTTATCATCACTTAACATTAGGTGATATGAAGGCCAGAAGACAAGACAAGTCTTACCCGTAAGATATTTTAAAAAACCCATTTTGTTTGGTGGTAGAACTAGGTGAAATCCGACTGGATGATGTCTTATGACCAGTCATCACCCAGTCGGATCCGACAAGATATGACTAAGAATGGTTAACCTTTTCACCGCCAGGTGGTCGCTCAGAAGAATGTGCCCCTAGCGCCGAGTATGTATTTTCATGCTTAACCTATAGTGTTGTGACACATCACTACGACAAATTAGTTTACAAGGTTAAAATAACTATAACTATTATACGAGAAACTAATGTTTGTTTTACTTGATTCCCCTCATATAATTTATGAAATTTTAATGAACGACATCAACAATCTATAATCTTGCAAGCAGACACTATCAAAGCCAAGATAAAGTTAATCCGATACTTCTACAAAATATCGATCTTGGAATCCCTATTGTTGTATATATACAACTCCGGTGACACACACAACAACTATTTTAGTCTAGATTATTCTAGACTAAAATAGTGATGTGGGTAGTGATTCCGCAAGTAACATAATTTCCGGTTATAGATATTACCTATTATTCAAATTATTAATTTTATAGATCAAAATGCCTGCTTATATTGTATACAATAAAGTATAACAGAAATTATTAAAAAGTTTTTCTGTTAAAACCCAATAAAAAAAGAATCCCTTAATTGATGTTGATGAATCGGCATTTAGTTGCAATAATTTTAATAGCAACTGAAGTAGTAAGCAGAGGGTAGTCGTTGCTTTCTTAGTGTTAAAAATGGAAAATCATCCGTCAGGTTTGTATTTGCTTTCATTATCTATATAAAAATATCTATGCATAATTTCTGATGTGGTACTAAACCTTGTTTAAATTTATTCCGTGCATGATTTATTACAAATTTAACTTTGTGTAATCTTGGCAATCTCTCGGCGGTTGAAAAACTATCAACGAAATGCATCATAGCCAAAATCAAACAATATTTATTCCTGTTCATGGTTTTTTGAAAGATTGAAAAATTCAGTAGTGGATCCGTAGACCAAAGCTCTTCAATATATATTCTTTTATTTCTTGTGAATAACATTGTTACCGCAAAAAATAGATAAATTTGTTTAGCATCAACGTCACACCAATCTCGAGTTCTAGAGTGTTCTCGTATATCAACATGACGAATGTAAAATTGGTAATATCTATTGGTACACCTGACTATCTCGGTCACCAAACCTTCGTCCACAAAGTATTCGAAGAACTGTAGTTCGTTAGAATCGGCCGAAAGGTTTAATTCTGAAGTAAAACCAACGGCAAAATCATCAAACGGTTGTATGATTGGCGATGTTCCCTCTGCAGTCCAATGGAATTCTCTATCACTTCTTTCTTAAAACAAAAATTCTGAATGTGAAAATGTAAAAGTAGGTAGGAAAAACACGCTAGTAAGCAGTAACATTTTACTTGTACTTTTATACCTTATATTTTAATTCTAAGAATAGTCAAATTTGTGTACACACCTCCTCCACTTCTAACTCATCATCGGTAACAAATTCTTCTATTTCTTCCTCGTGACCTTCCAAAATCCGAATTAGCTCATCTGCACTCGACATTTTGCAATTCACTTACAGCCACAATACATAGTAAATTAAATCAGGTATCCACTATAATACATTTGTAATTCTCAACACATTCTCGACACATCTACCCTCACTATTATTATATTGCATCCGCTTGTGACGTCACAAGCGGTTGCATATAAGCAACTCCGGCGCTGGACACTTCTGATAACATTAAATGTGCTAGTGTTGTAAATAAGTTTCATTTTAGCAACAACTAGATATATTATTTTACTATGATTCCACCTTAAATCTTGTAAAGTATTAGATATTATAATTAGTTAGCGGATTAAAAAAAACGACAATAATTTTATAACCTACTAATTCTGCATTTCCAATTAATTTACATGATATTTGTGTATGATAAAGTCGATATCAAGCATTAATAGTAGTTAATTTGTTACATCACTACTGTTGTATTTGTACAACCGTGGCGGTACATGTCTAGAAATAATCTACAATTGGCGATGAGTTTTATTAATTTTTTAACCTGAAATTTGACGCTTAGCATAGGTGTCATTAGGAAAAATGAAAGAAGGGCTCTTATCGCGAAAGCGTGGCCTTTATTATTATTATCAAATAGTCGTTATTCAATTGAAATTACGCTTAAAAATCGCTTCGGAAACTTTAGTTGCAAATTTGCAACTGCGGCGCTAGGGGCACAACAATCATAAGATTCATATATACAACTCCGGCGGTTAATGGGTTAAATAAAACCACGAAAAAATTGTTTATTTATTTTTAGGTTTTTTAGCCCTCTTCATTTCAACCGCTACTGGTGACCAACTTATTTTCTACTATTAATCTCCTTGTACAAGATCCAGGAAGCAGCGCCACCTATGACGAACTAATGAAAGCAACTTGCAATAATCATCATCATCATCATCATCATCTCAGCTAATAGACGTCCAACGCTAGAAAAAAGCTTCCTCCAAGGATCTCCTTGGGGGATCTCCTTGAGGGAAGCTTTTTTCTAGCATTGGATTATATAGAGATCCATAGCGACTGGTTTTATGTGTTCGCATCCAGCGGATACCCGCGACCTCCACCAGATTGGCGGCTAGTAATCGTTGCTAACTAATTCATTAGCCAACCATATTAGGCAGCAATATAGTAATCGCACAGTTTTCGCAGTGTGTTCGCACAGACACAGAATTAAGCAATAACAATAATAACACTAAATAGTCCACGCAACAACCTGTTAGACAGAATGACCGTCAATATTTAATAACTAAAGTGACTGTTTAAATTGTTACGGCGCATATCGCTACGCTAGTCTTTGTTAAAATTGTTGTTTGAATGACTAAGAAAAAGTTATGTGTTGAAAAGAGCAATACTTATGGCGGATTGCATAAAGTTTTTAAATATAACTTAAATACAACTTAAATCCATTTAAGCCTATAAGCAAGGCAAGCGTCTTGCACAACCAAAACATGTTGCTAATTGTGTTTATAGTTTCTTTTTAATCTTTAATTTATTTTGGGATTATTTTGCTAAATATGTTTAGTGAATGTCATCTGTATAAAAAGAGAGATTATGTTAATAATCTAAATAAAAAGATAATCAAAAAGCGGATTAGTAAAGAAATAGGTATTATATAGGAAGAAAGACGTGAACCTTTGCGGAGCAAATAATCTATTAAATAAAAATGAAATACAGTTCGTTGTAAGCGGATCACTTGAGAACGGTTTAAAGGATTTGGATGAAACTTTGCACATAGACAATCCATGACCCAGACTAGGACATAGGATACTTTTTTATCCTGGTTACAGTTTCCTGTGGAAAAGTGTAATCCTCGCGAACGAAAAAAAAAGAAAGCGATTCAGTGTAGGATCAAAGTAAATAACAATTTTGTATCTTAAAATTGTATCGCAATAGGAACCCGCCCCGCGCTGTAGGTATAATTAGCGGGCCACCTTACGTACGACCGTGCGTACATACGCACTACCGGGTTCGTGTGTTAGGCCCCCGGTGTGTGACGCCCCCGTGGTGGAGGCACCCGATTTTCAATTAAGTTATAACAGGCGATTTTGTCGTAATAAAAGTCATTTGTACTACATACAGGCAGCAACAAAATGTTTCTGAACTAAATAAGTAATTTAATTTCACTGTGAAATTTCATGTTTATGATTATTATGAGTATGATGCGTTACAGGTATAATTATCTGATATGTACAGTCACCAGGCACTAAGATGTGACTATCAACGGCCTGCAAAAATATCTGGTCATTTGTGGAAGACATATATATATGACGATCTAACACGGTATAAGTAGGTATGTGACGATTTGTCGCCGGTACAAATATGACTTTTCGATAATGGCATAAGTATCTGACACCGGGCCGCTTCAAAATATATGACATTGCACAAAATCAAAATTATGTAACCCACCACCAGCATAAATATTTATTCACTGTGAACATATAACCATCGGATCACAGATGGACCGCATAAATATCTAGCATGATACAAAATCTAAAATATGTAATCAATCTGCAAATATGAACTTTATCTTGTTGTCTTACGAAAATATTTTCAATACATAGACCTGACGTTTTAAGGAAAGAGTGCAGACTTATCAGAGCATATGTCTGTCGCACGTTTCAGGCTATCGCAAGTTTGACAGATCCCACGCTATTAAATAAAATTGCTAACTGGAACTAGGTAAGCATGTAGATATGATTATGTAAATCATCCTAATATTTAACTGTGATTTTTCTCTTAGGATCTGTGATTTTGCACGTTAATGTTGCAATATTTTAATGTTTAATTATTTTGTTATCAATGTTGTAAATATTTAAGTAGATACCTATATCATTTATAAGGTATTCAAAATTACCTTAATTACATTTTATATTAAGTACTTTAAATCATCTGATTTTATCAAATGTGATTTTAAATTGTAACTTGACTAATGTGATATTATTAGATAAGCAAATTGTTGTTTCACTGACATTATTAATAAAGATTTAAATATTAAATTTTTCAAATAATTTCATGTAGACACTTATAAACATTTTTATAATAGGTTACACTTTGCTATTTGACTGTACTTTTGATAAAAATATTCAACTTATAAATTTTATCGCACTAAAACGAAATCGGGTGCCTCCACCACGGGGGCGTCACACACCGGGGGCCTAACACACGAACCCGCACTACCGATACAATACTGTTGCAACTTAAAATATATCGATATTTGAAATTTTACCGTAATCTAATAACAGTACGGTTTAATCTCAAATATCAGTATATTTTAAGTTACAACAGTATTGTATTGGTAGTGCGGGCGCGCGAGGGTTTAATTGAAGTAGTGGACCTTTTATATATTATACTAATATTATAAAGAGGAAACCTTTGTATTTTTGTATATATGTTTACAACGAATTAACTCAAAAACTACTGGACCGATTTAAAAAAATCTTTCACCATTAGAATGCTACATTAGCGTTAACATAGGCTATATAAAAAAAACGTCAATTTAATTTTCCAATACAAAATGATTTGTTTGTTTTGTTGTCAAGGAAACAATTGATTTAAATTTAACTCAATGATGGAAACTGTCAAAGCGGTACGAAGTCCGCCGGGTCAGCTAGTATTATATAAATACATAATATAAATACTTATATTATGTATTTATATAATATAACACCCGTACATAATATAGCACTTTAATTTAATTTATTACCATTGCGATAAGAAATGACTAAAGAGTTTCTATTCGTACGCTTTTCCGTTTTCCCGTCGCCATATGAATATTTAATTAGTATACCACGACAGCACAGCCGCTTAGAGAAAGTACATACCTGTCTGTGGCAGCAGGTTGGTAACGGTGCGGTGCTATGTCTCAAGTAACGAAACATAGCGAAATAACTGAAATGGAATAGTCTATCAGGACACGTTTTCCCTCCTTCCTATGATATGGGGTTCTTCAAGAGGCGTGAAGAGGCACCTCGTGGGCCGGCAGAGGTGATTGATGTTGCGTTGTTTTCACGTTCCACGCTGCACGTCGCTTCTGGACTCCATTTGCACCTTAACATCAGGTGGAATGGAGTTATTTGCCGTGCTAATTATTTAAATAAATATATTTATTATCTGTCACATACATATGCCACAGTTTAAAACACAATAACACAAACATCTAATAAGAAAAATAACCTCGTATTGAAATATCCGTAGCTCTTGACATACAAACGAACAGTCTGGCAGAGAGGTATAGAAGCTTTAAAAATAAAATGCCTACTAAGTAATAAATACTTACAATTTTTTTTATTCATATAGTCATGAATTTTGTTGCTTGCAATATAGGTGCTAGGCTGATTTGGCTTATTTAGTTAGTATCTATGTTTAAAGTAATTTCATTCGTGTTTGAATCAAACTGTTCTCGATCCGGACCCGCACGGGGACACGCACTAGTGCGTGATGCCCTTCCCTCTAGAAAATCTCCGAAGGTGCTTTGTATCACACGGCTTAAAGAACCCTTTAAGTTTCTCGCCGCCCCCAAAAAAGGCCGGTGAAGCTGAAAATGCTGTCTGAGTCAATAATTGCCAACTCTCTCAAATGCAATATATAATGTTATATCCAAAAGAGCTACCGAAACACTAGTGCACTTGTTAAAACTGTCAGATAATCAAAGAGTAACTTAATAAAAATTGTTAAAACAACACTAGCAGTATATGGAATAAGCAATTAAACAAATTGACAGGGAAATCAGTGTGTTGGTAGCTCAATCGAAAGTGCACTCACCTAGGTTGCGAAAAGTCGTGGGTACAACCCTAGGCTGCCACCATTTTCAAGTGTCATAAAAAACCTCACTTAAAAATATAAAAGGTGTTTTTTTTCTGTCTGCAAAATTAGCTTTGCCAAATTCTATGCCTTACATTCGTATTCGCTACACATTTCCAAGGCATCTCACATCATACGAATTCAGAATACTTACCTACCTCTGTTTTGCAATTTACGTAAGAATCGATTGAAACACGAACGCATTTTGCGTGTTTAGATGCTCGTTCGGAATTGTTTAGCAATTTCACACATGTGCATAGAATTTGTGTTACTATATTATGCTTTGGAACATTAAATTACTACTATTACAAAACATTCAGGTATAGTTATCTAATATTTTCTTTCAACAAGTTGTTCTACTTATAAATAAACAATAATGTTAAACAACACAACGACGAACAGTACAAAGACACACGAGTAAACGCTAAAAATAACAGGTTATACAATTAAATCCTCAGCAATAATAGAAAGAAATGTTTTAATCTAGGTAATAGTTTATAGATGATGATTTAATTAAATATGAGTCTAATTATAGTTTTTCCTTCTTTTCCAGAATGCCAGTTATGTGATCAACCGACGCTACTCGAAGGGCAAGATGTCACCAGTATGCCACAACTTCGTCCAGAATGCGTGGAAAAAAGACTTCTGTTCAAATTGCTTCAAATCACGCGAGGAACACGTTAAACAAGAACGGACGACAGAGGGTGGCAAATACTTAGCTACACCCTTTCAGAACAGAATCACCTATTTCAAGAAAACACCATCCAGCATACTCAACATACATCCCAAGAAAAGAAACAAAAGAAATGTAAGATTCCCAGAAGAAGTATGCAGTGTCATAGGTTACGGAGGTGACGATTGGTCTGACGGAGAAGAATTCGAAGTATCAGAGGACAATGAAGACGAAGACACATTTCCAGATACCGAGGAAGAGAGAGAGCTTCATAGAATTACAAAATCAAATACAGATTTTAATACTGTGAAGGCTAATTTGTTGGGAGACCCGGTGAGCAAGTCATACACGTCTTTGTTATTAGGAAAAATGCAAACTGATTCAGCTGGCAAAAAGAAAACATTGTTGGTATCAGTTACTCCCTTCGGTCAAGATAATAACAATCCTAATGTTAAGGCTCACACCCGCAAGCCCGCCGCTGTCATACATGTTGCTGAGCCACCTACAGATGATGCTAATAATTATAAAACCAATATAATTTTATCTTCATACGTTAAAGAAACAGAGACAATAATTTCTAATGAAAGTGCAACTGGTGAACTATATACAGAAAAATCATTGTTAGAAGAAATATCCGAGACATTGGAACAGAATAGAATTAACAAGGATTCTGACTTAACTTTGATTCAAAAAAATAGCGACAAACCATTAGTTGTTGAAGGAAAAATAAAAGAAAGTATGCAAGATGAAGCTGATAAAAAAGAATTAAACGAAATTAAAAAGAACGGGATTGTAAGAAAATCACCGCTGGTTAAAACACAAGAACGACCAAAGGTGAATTTAAGTCGGTCAGAGTTTAAATTTTGCAAAATCAACATAGAGAGTAGCAGCGTTGATTCCGCTGTCAGTACTATGAACTCTACAGCAAACAATTCTCTCGCATCCGATGATGAAAGTTTTAGCGCGCGAACAGATTCCGATAACGATGATAGTGGGCATTTTTCAGAATCAAATAAATGTGAAGAAACCGTAAAAATCAAAGTTTTCAACGATAAGGATAACAATATTAAAGTATCACCAATGAATCATCTTCGAAAAATGGATGGGCAATCCAATGGTGGTTACTCAACATTCCAAACTCCTATTACGGACATGCCGGTAATAATACCTAAACAGCCTGAAAATATGTTTGCACCAGAAGCTAGTAGGGAGTTAGCCGGTGAGCCAGATGGAAGGGCAGACCCAGACGATACGTCTGAAGCACCAGCATTACCAATGAGTCCGATGCCAACGATGGATCCTCGACCATCTTTCTTACACGGAATTTTAACAGACATTATGCCTGCTACAAAACCTGCATTGCCAGAAAAACCTAAACTACCAGCAAAACCTGTTATCAAACAGTCTGCGAAAAAAAATACTAATACAACACTTCAACAAATACATTTACAAAGTAACATCAAGAAAGACGAAGAAGTTGTTAGAGCCATAAATGAGGAAAAAAATAACGAGATAAATGAAGTACAAGAAGACAAATCTGAACCCATCTACTACGCAAAACCAGTATTAACGAAACAAGATAGTGACACGTCGCTAAATAGCTTAAGTAAACGAAAAGCACCAACTCCTCCTATGTCTCCTTCCGTCGAAGAATATTCTAATAATTTGTACCAAAGAAACACAAATGGCTTCATGAAATCCGATTCGCCAGTTGTTAGAGAAATGGAAAAAAGGGAAAGAGCTTCGATATTTTCAGCAACGCCTAAACAAAGGTTCCAAGATGAAGTGGTAGAAGTCAAGAAAGTTGACATCATACCAGAACCAGCGCCACGAAGAAACATTTCTTTGTCACATGACAACTTACTGCTCGATGAGAAACGTAAAGGAAAACTAAAGTTCTCAATCAAAAAGTTACTACGAATTGGATCTTCAAAAGACTTAGATAAAAAGGAACTAAGTGTGGCTACCGTTACGAAAGTTGCCCCAAAAACTGATGAAATATACGATTTAACACCTAAACCGAAACCACGCCTTGTCATCATACATCCTTTAGACATTAACGGGACCAATGTCGAGGTCGTGAAATCGAACTATGAAGTTTCAGACAATTTGCGACGAGTTAGTCACGACGATGTGTCATCTATATACAGCGGTAGTTCAACAGAAGTTGAAATGCCCAAAGTTATAAGCAAGCCTCCTCCGCCACCAAGGCAATCGAGTGAGGATTATAAGACTGTGTCAATTGCACCGAAGCCTGCGAGGCCGCCGCCACCCAAGTCAGCCGTTCTACAAAAGAAGCAGAAACAGCAAACATGGGTGCCGCCAAGTAAAAACGACAATATTTATGCAAATTTAGGTAAGTCACAAAAGACATTTCCTAAAATACATACATGTTTGTCCAAAATATTTTATCGCCGCTGCGAGTCATACCTGGTTCAGAGACTCTCCCTGGCAATACAACGTGGTAACGCTGCCGGTATCATGGGAACCTTTGAGCCGGGGGTGGCCCGTGGTGGTCTTTTAGATTAAGGTTTTAGATTAAACTATTTAATTATTATAATTATTTGTATGTTTTAAAAAATGTACACAATTCATTGATTAGATAAAAATTTTATTAAATTTATTATTTAACATGTAAACTATTTTCTTACAGGAGAAATAAGATCAGCATTGGCACCTCGGAAACCCGAGCGGACAGCTAGCATGCGTGAACGTGAAGCACACCTAGAGCTGCCGAAACGGCGAACACCAATCGACGATGACAATGACGAGGTCGACGATGGACCTCAAGAGTTGGTGCAAGCCACCAACGAAGCTGTCATACATAACTACGACGACGTATTCAACTCTGCTAAATACGAGGAAGAAACTTGCGACTCGGCAAAGAATAGCGACAGTGATTACGAATACGTGCACCATGCAAGGTCAAGCTCGCCAGAATGTGACGCTGCCATCAAAGCCGATGCCACAGAGAACAGAATCGAAGCAAGAAAAGTCGTCGAGAACACCGAATACCCCAAATACAACAACGGAATTTTCAACAGATCATCTCTCCCTTACTGCGGAAGCGAAACGGAATCAGAGATCTATTCCCCGTACAGCTTTTACAGTTCAAACGACACGATGGACGGCCCTAACAACGAGGATTACCAGAATGAAATGACACTGAAAAACACTACGAACAAACTGCGAGTGAGAAAGGGACGCAGCGTCGTGCATAGGAATCTGGAGGATAATTATGGTGCCGTCGTAATTGCGAATCACGAAGCGCTCGCGCAGGTTTTAGAACAGGTAATTTATCGTACCATCCGCCTGGTGGAGCGTGTTTTTCTAAGCTTTATTACATCCAACCGTACCTATTATTAGACAATCCTGTACAATTGCATTGCAGTTTATTCACCCGTGCGTGACATATGGAAATCCGTGCTCATTGTATAACTTCATTGATGTGTACTCGACATGGAATACGTTGATGTTTCTTTTTTCAAAGAACTTTATTGTTTATTATTATATCTTTGTGCCTGTGAGAAGGCTACTGTTCAGCAGCGAGACAAAGCATAACGATCATCCTCTTAACAAAAATACAAATATTGATATAGGAGGACTCAATTATTATAAGCAAAGATGATTACTTTTTGATTCTCACGAACCGATTATTCAATTTGTATGTAGATAAATATTATGTAGGTTTGTCTCATCATTCAATCACAATAAAAGTCAAACAATCAAACAATTACAGGTTCAACAGAGTGCAACCATGCAGTCTTCCCTCCGAGGTCTGAAAGCTTGCACCAATCTCCGTTGGAGCGACTTCTCAATCCAAACAGGCCATAAGCACAGTTTCGTCAGAGCTGGCAAGCGAATCTTCCATCAGGCCATGTGGAACTCAAGCCAAGGAACCGTGAATGTAACCCTGATGTTGCATAAGGAACAGATGGCGTCACAGATGATATGCCAACAGTCCGTCCAACCGCAGACCCTCAGTCTCAACGCTATTACGGAATTCTGTGACCTGGTTCCTAAGCAACACTTCGGTGAAGAAGGAGACGACTTAGTCCAAGGTAATCTTCTAGTTAATTAGTCAAGACTTTTAGGTATGAAAAATTTATATGTGCTAAAACCAAGTGATTCGAGAATACACCGTGACAGGTTAAACGACGGACGCGTTTAAGGAGGTAAACTAGTATCTACATCCCTTTTAGTTAAAAAAGGTTATAGCAAATTTTAAAACACGCGAGTTATTACGCGCTTTTAAAAAAGTGAGTTATCGGCATTTCGCATGTACTACACGCACGAGTACCTAAGGTCAACCGCGCGGACACGGTAATAAGATACTATTACCGTGGCGCGGACAACGACTCGCTAGTCGCTTCGCTCGCACGCGTAGTTAATTGTAAATAAACAGAAAGACCATTTCAGTTAGGAAAAAAGTAAAAAATTAAGGTGTTGTTTTTTTATTTTGACGTCTAGCCAGTCACGGAGTATAGTTAATAACGCCCTTAAAGTTCATTAAAATATTAAAATTACTAACAATTTTATGCATTATTCATAATAGGCGCGAGTGGCTATGGAAAAACGTTCGGCCCGGCCTGAAGATCCCGGTTTCAATTCCCGGGTCGGGCAACGTGTGTTTCGGATTTTTCGATGCATAGGTAGTCCGGGTTTGTGATCACCAACCCGTACATGGCAAGCGTAGTGATTAAGCCATTATCCATCAATTGTGTGATGACTTGATTTCAATGATGGAGGCCTTTGCCCAGCAGTGGGAAAGTTATAGACTATTTCATCATCGTCAGCCATATGACGCCCACTGCTGGGCATAGGCCTCGCCTAAGGCCGGGTTTCCACTGACGCGGAGCTGGACGGAGAGGAGCGGTGAAGAGCGGTAAAAAGTGGTGAGTGTTTCCACTAAAGTGGAGCAGAGCGGAGTAGTGAAGCGGAGCGGAGTGGAGTAGTGAAGCGGAGCGGAGCGGAGTAGTAAAGCGGAGCGGAGCGGAATAGTGAAGCGAAGCGGCTGATAACTACTATGATGCACTGCGCGCGAGTCAAGTGGCAAGGCGTCATGCACCCACCCCCGCACCCCGGTCCACACCTCGCCGCTCCGCTCTCCCGTTCGTCCACTATACAACCTCACTGCCCTCCGCACCGCACCGCCCCGCTGTCCTCCGCACCGCACCGCCCCGCTGTCCTCCGCTCCGCATCGCCTCGCTGTTGTTTTATTATGAATATCCGTTCAGCTCTGCTCCACTCCGCTCGTGCTGTTTCCATTGAAGCGGAGCGGAGATTTCGAGCATAGTGATTGGTCAATTCATTCACCGCTAAGCATCTCTCCGCCCAGCTCCGCGTCAGTGGAAACCCGGCCTAAGGATCGCCACACCGATCGGTCTTGCGCTGCCCGCATCCAGCGGCTTCCCGCGACCTTGACCAGATCGTACTTGACCTTGTAGGGAGCCTGCCTACGGAACGTCGTTTACTTTTATTCATAATAGGGTTAATTTACTCCTCACATTATTATTAGTAACTGAATGACCGAGCTTTGCTCGTTATTTTTTTTAAATGTTTTCTAACCTAGCTAGATCGATTTATCGCCCCCGAAACCCCCTGCATACTAAATTTCATGAAAATCGTTGGAGCCGTTTCCGAGATTCAGATTATATTTAAACAAGAATTGCTCGTTTAAATGTATTAGATTTACACTATGCTATAGTAAATAATTATGAGTATTTGATGCTTCTTATGTTGCCCAATTCGGTAAGTTAGGTTAATTATTTAAACTGTCCGGGAGATTATTATTAACGTCATCAATAATCTCACTCGATCCAAAACAATATGCATATTATCAGTGGATTCTGAATTAATTGTTTATTACGTGTAGTGAGCACACTGAATGCAAATTTCAATTACCCTATTCATCAATTTGCACCATTTGATATTCACTTTCGTTGTATTTATATTCACGATCTCGCGGCAGCATGGTAGAGTAATTACTTTCATTCGTAACAAGTACTTAAATGCTTTGATCCCTATTTTGCATGAATCTTTACTTCCCTAAAACTTATTGCTTCTGTTCAGGGTGCAAATAAGAGTTTCATTCGCCATTCAAACACGTTAACGAAAACAAGAATTTGTATGGCAAAATGTTAACTCTTCTCGTGTGCCGCCAGGAGGCGCTGCTTCAATGCCATACTAATTTTCGTTTTCGTAAACGTAATCGAATGAATACGGATAGTAAGCAAAACTCACACTAGGCACCCTGGTGACTCGAACCACAGAATAAGGAGACTGCAGAAGATAAGCTTCTTACAAACATGCTCGGGCAACGCACGCATAGACAATATCTCACGGAGACAGAATCTGCGCCGAGCTGTTCCAAAATCCGAGTCCGTGTGAGGGTCTAACACCCGTATTTATAAACGAGTAAAAGCTCATACTGAAGCAAAGCAATTGCTTATGTAAAATTTTATATTCTTTAGTGAACTGATTAAGTTGGAAACGGCATAAGTTAGAATTCTTAGCCAAGCAATAGTCACCAATATCTTACTCAAGCAATCTAGTTAGGTTTCTCAAAGAATTCATAGTGGTAAGCTTGTGACAAGCTAGAATTGAGGTTATATTCCGTTTGACAGTTTATGTTATATCTAAGGGTATGTTCCGATATACACTGCGAGCACTGTCCAGTGCTCTTACTGGTGAGAAATTTGTTCCGATATGGACTGACAGTATTATGTCGCAGTATCCTAGGGAAATATATGACGTCATAAATCGTCGCCATTTTTGTACTGTAAGCACTGGCATTTTCGAGATAAGGTGCTCTCAGTGCTTTGATAACGTGATCAACAGCGTCCAGAAATGACATGGATGACAGTATACTGGACTGCGTTCCGTTTTAAACAGTAACCAGTATAGCTAATTATAAAGGAACGGCTACGCAATATACTAAATTGACGTCACACCTTACAATGCTCGCAGTGTATACCGGAACATACCCAAGTAACTTAAGTGACATGCTGCCGTACTCAGGGACGTCAATTAAGTTTTAAAGACAATAATTCTCTATTTAGCACTACACATAAGAAAGTGACAGCAAGAGACTTCATTGTCATTAAAACTTAATCGACGTCTCTGAGTATAGCAATAGTCAGACAGTCTAAATTAGTCTAAAATAATATAAAACTGATGAATTTGATAATAACAATAATGCTATTATTTAATTGAATAAGAAAACTTCTATTCTAATTTAAACGTTACATGTATACAAAATGAAATTAGATCTTAATGACATTTCTAAGAACAAAGTAATTACTAAGTAATGGCTTGTTTATAAATACGGGTGTAAGGCGTTGCACGAGCGCGGTATACATTAAGCTTACACTCTGGGTCTTCTTATTTTGTGACCGAATCCTTCTTCTACTTCCAGAGTTGTTTGGTCACCACGACTTTATAACACCCTACTTCATTACATTTACAAATTAACATAAGGAACTACATATATGTTTGTGAAACTTTTAGTAATTCAAAGAAAAACGGCAAACATTCACAAAGTCACATTCTTGTCGACAGGGACCAGAGATAATTTTTAAAATAATTAATTTTTAAAAATAGAAGTTAGCAATAGATTGTTTGAGTACAGACCCACCTGCTTCTGCTGTGATCCCGTAAAAATTCAATGAAAATCGATGTTATTTTTGCCTTCGAAAACTGTGTCGAACACAAGGCAACAGCTTATTAATTAACTTGTATATTACTAATCCGCGCATATGACATAACATCAAAACTAACCATTACTACTGAGATACCACTATAGGCCTTCGCCTTAAAGTGATACAGTTATAGCTAATATAATAATGATAGTAATAATTTCTACTGACTGACCCAATTCAACATACACCAAAAACATTTCTATTACAGCTACCATAGTAGTGCTAGCACACGCACAAGTAGACACTATCCAGTCTTATGGAGAGAGTCTTCACGCTACCGAAGGCCTAACGACTAAGGAGTATCAACTTGTCCAGACAGAACAGATCCACGAAGCCGTATTCATGATGCTCCAACTCATCAACGGCCTGAAGTGCCTGCAAGCGAGAGGCGTAGAAGACATCCCGGAGACCTTGACGGCGTTCATAGCCATGAAAGAGATACAGCCGGTTTCACATGGTAGCACGTCGAGTCTGCCATCTCCCGATGACAGACTCAACTCCCTATGGGCGCCGAAAACAAACAGTTATGGCCGTCTATGTATTTTGCAAGGGTAAGTTTCGATTTGAACACATTTTCAATTAAAGCGTATAGTAGCAAAATCACTGAGGGATCCGTTAGATACGTGTTTAAAAAACAAAATAAACGGCACCGCAATAAAAAACGTTACACGTAATGCTTTGAATGTCGAACTAGTGTGCGGGCGCAACCTTTTTGATTTTTAATACCGTACTTTTTTAAACTGACGTTATGAAAACGTTGCAAAACGTTTAACATCCAAATTCGAAACTGATCTAAAACAATCTTTTAAACTTTCGAAAATCCCTCCGAGTTTTTGTTACACAAAGTATACTTAGGGTACCTACTTCAGTCAATTACGAAAATAAATAGAACCGTTGAGTTAACGGTTTTGTAGGTTATAATATAACCTAAACTTAATAAACAAGAAGAAATCACAAGAACAGTCACAGCCGTGTATATTTAAAGCACAGGTTTATTCAATGCACTAGAACCTTTTTTTCACCTCTCTTAGGGTAGTCATAGACGGGCACTTCCACTATGCAGTCGCCGCCTACCAACCTGAAGCAGCCGCATCTTGCCTGACTGCTTCAAGCTGCCCGTGTATAGCCGCCCCAAGTTGTCCTTTAGTTAATTTACTATAGGCTTCCTAGTCATTTAATGGAAAGGTCACATAACGTAATAATGAAATTGTCTTCTGTCAAATTAATTTTTACCGGTTATATTTACTCCATCTCCCGACAAGTGATAAGATTTATTAATTTTTAAAATCTTATCATACAGTAATAAAGAGTGGGCAATTTTCATACAAATAGTCTTTATAGACGTCACTGGGTATGGCACTGTTTCTGTAGCTTTAGGTCGTGATCCCATTAAGAGCTAAAAGATAGTTCAACAGTATTCAGGTCACATTATTAGCTACTAAAATTCCAGCTCATCTATAAATTGCCATTTCTGTCTAACCTTGCAGATCAAATTGCAGTTTTAGCTCTTCTTAAACTACAAAATAGCTCCCATCTGCTAGTTAAGGGGGTGCCGCGCGGAATTTCGAAAATTTACGTGTTTTTAAGTCACTGGTGCTAGGCGCTGAATAGGTCATATACATTAAAAGAACTAGTGTAGGTTAGCTTGATCCTTTCACAAGGCCATGGTTGTCTTGGAATTTAAAACAAATACCCAGAAACTACATAAACAATACGTAAAAGTAATGATATCTAACAAATTATTTCTTCAGAAACTTTGTAAATATAGCACAAATGAAACAATGATCCGACATCAAAATGTTTGTATCGATATTCTGCAGGCCACTGTTGTCTTATTTTTCAATAAAAAAATATGAATATGAAAATATTATGAATTTTATAATTTTTTACCCAAACGCCTATATGATTTTACGAAAGTAAACATTGCTTTAATTAAATCACCAGCCTACTCTGTACAGATATTAGTGTGCGTGCGTATTCGTAGTCGTGCGCCGTTGTCACACCACTGCCACGCGCCGCTCGCTCGCTATCATAAAGAAACTTGAAACTCGCAGTTTTGCGTCCGCGCTGCACCCCCTTAATAGTTTTAATACGACCGCGCCCTTAGAAGAATCAAATATTCCATAAACTCTTAACATAACATCACCTACCTCCTTTCCAGATTGAGCGAAGAAATCAACTGCAACAAATCCTCCGACGAAGAGCACCTAAACTCCCTCTGCAAATGCGCTATCAAAGCTCTCGAGATTCTCCTGCCAGGGGAGAAGCTCACGCCACTGTTAAAGGAAGTTCTGCAAGAAGAACGAGCCATATCCTTAAACCAGGCGAAGTCGGTTCTCGAGTTCATGTTATGGGGACCGTTGGATGTCGTGCAAGGCGTTCCTATTGACGATAGAGAGCTGTCTCTTCAGAGATGGCTGGATCTCGAGAGGGCGACGGTTTTACATGGGCTCGTGAGAACGCGGGTCCAACTGAACGTGTTCGAACAACTCCATCTTATGTTCTTAGTGCGGTCGACGTCCAAAGCCATGTGTGACGCGTCCGTCTTACTCCAGAAAGCCAGCGTGTATTGATATGTAAATTTCTAAGCTTTAGAATAGGTGACCTGTTTATATGCCACTTTAACCTTGGATGTTCGTATAGTTTTAGGTGAGCGTGTGAATCGGGTAATCTATAACGTTAGTTTTAAGATTAGTTAGGCACCTGAAAGACTTATTTAATTTTAAAATAAAGTACGTCAATAAAACCCACCCAAAATCTAAGATGGCCGCTAAAATGATTTTGGAACTTAACCGTTTGACCGTGATGTGT
Organism: Eudonia mercurella; assembly: GCA_963082485.1. Lineage (NCBI taxonomy): Eukaryota > Metazoa > Arthropoda > Insecta > Lepidoptera > Crambidae > Eudonia > Eudonia mercurella. The sequence goes on along the minus strand of OY720034.1, from coordinate 1,996,112 downwards.
TGCCAGTAATAATCGTGCTAAAATATATATTTTAAAAAATGTACAAATTGTACGATTCTATTAATTAAACACCCTGATATTGATTTGATGCTAAAATTTAGGTGCCAATTAATAGTACTGATATGTTATACTCATTGTATGTTATTATTTCTGGTGCCTTATTTACTTTGTATTATATAGTGTACTGTAAATTTAACTCATATATTTATATTTCATGTCCGAGCTCTTTTAATGTAGCACACGAGTTCAAAATATTGATTTGTATTAAGCATTCATCGAAATATACAGATTTTTATTTAGTTCTTTCTTGTTTTATTTAAATAAAAACTGTAAAAGATATGCATAATCAAATTTATTGTTTGCAATGTACACATTATGACAGTTTAACGATAGCACTTTTCACTAGACGTGAAACAATACTCTGACATACTTACATTTAACAAGAACTTCATAACAATCTCTTTATAGTCAATCTCTTAACAGTATTATAGAATATTCCAACTTACATATTTTTAGAGGTTGTTTCAATGAAGCTCCATACAATATTAATATAGAAAATTAAATAAGTACATTTAATTTAACATATACTGCTAAATATAAAATTGATCATGACAAATTATGATTATTCCTTTAAGGATATAAACAACATGCAAACAGATTAAAGCAATTGTAAATACAAATAAAGTACAAAAATATCATACGGGGGGTTATTAAAAGTATAAAAAAAGATAATATGTTCATACAAACTGCATTTACTGAGTAAAAATTACACAATACACAACAATATAGAAAACAACCACGGAATACTGGTTTAATTTAGACTAGACAGTCCGACACTCACTCAAATACCTAATTCAATTTTTCTTTTTCTAATAATAAATCGGAATATTGTTAATGCAAAGATTATAAGTGGAATGTAAATTATATCCATTAAAATATCAAGCCACATCATATAAATAATAATAAAAAATTAATATTTAAAAAAATTCAACCAAAACAATATTAAATTGTAAACAGCCAAAACATGGCTCGCTAACTTACTGAACCGTAACTAAGAAAGCGTTAAACAAGTACCCAAATAATACATAAAAAGATATATAGCAGCTTTATAATTAGCTAATATTTAATTTAAAATACTGTATAAAGCAAACAACGGAAGGAATAAGTCGAATCTTTATCAACATACCTAGATTAACAATTATAAAAATTTGCTTAACAACGCAAAATATTTTTTTTATAACAAATTTGAACATTCCACAAAATTAGCAAATACACTTTCTCCATGCTATAAATATTCTTTCAAGAATTTGTTATAAGTACCTAATTACAATTAAATAAACTATCTACCTACCCTGCTAAAACATTTTTTGTTTCATCTACCACTACGAAGATATTTCAGTTGCTCTTGTGCTATCAAGTTGATCATCTTGCTTTGAAAGCGATACAGCAGTCACAACAAATTAAATTTCAATGTGACATTAAACCATAAAGAATGTGTTGCTAGCCGACAAAATAATGGCTGAAATTAACAGTTTTTAATCAACACTCAACTATGGCCTATTCGAGATATATCTAATGTCGCAATAAGCAAGAGGGTCACTTGCACAACATGTATAGAAACTAGACCAAACTTAATTAATAAACTTTACTATATCTATAAAAGTTCTTGTAATTTAATTAAACGATCATTCATTTAATTATTTAAATTTCGTATTGATTTTAATCATAACAAAAAACAATAATTGTAATGTCTAAAATCTTCTAAAATGACTAAAATGACCTTATTAACACTGCTAGTGTATTATTAGTTTCACAAAATGTCAGTTAGGCTGAATTAAGGATTGACAGTATATTGTCGCAAGCGAGAATGGACCTTAGATTTAAAACTGGTAAATATCAATTTGGTCGACTATAGGTACACGTAAAAGCTTCGTATTGCAGCTGTGACTTTTTGACATTAAATATCATCATCATCATTATCATCATCATCATCATCATCATCATCATCGTCATCGTCATCATCATCGTCCAACTCCCGCCCACTGCAGGGCATAGGCCTCTTCCCTCGCACGTCACTATTTACGGCCCTACGCCATCGCCATCGCCATCGCCATCGCCATCGCCATTGCCATCACCATTGCTATCGCCATCGCCAAATATCGACTTCGGCCAGCCGCACTTTGAACATATCCACAAAACTGTGGAATTTTCTCCGATTTTGAACTTTATTACTGTAGAATATGGTTGAACACATATTGAAGAAATTTGACAGTTGGATAGTCCGATGATGTACATCGGTCCGTACAAGTGAGAGGAACGTGCATATTCGTACTTGTTCGTACGAAAACGCATCCAAAGTGGGGGCCCCTACTTCCATAAACACTATCAGACAACAACTGGATAAACACTATCAGATCTAATTAATATGATAAGTAATACTAACACTAAAAACCAAATGGACGATATGACACTACCAACACGTTCCTTCCGAACATACTACTTAACATGTTTAATACCAGAACACCAGAAAGAGAGAAAGTTATTTATGCTAGGCTTCGTAAATATATTTTTTTTGGCATAATTTGTTGTTGTTTTATTTTGATTTTTGTCTAAACTAACGTTACAGAAAAATGTTTTAAGTTCATAAGTATACTTTCTATGTAGAGGTAATAATCAATAAATAGTTATCATCAAAAATGCATGTTATTTACATTCGGTCATTGACCTCATTACTCGCTGTGCACTAACCTAATAGGGTATTTGACTACAATAAAAATCTAAATCAAGCTATTGTTAACTTGAAAGTAAAATTTTTTTTAAATCATTTATAAAATAATTAAATTTTATGATTGACGTGATCGAAAACGCACGGGATTGATCACGTGATGTCGTGACGTCACTTGCATGTTTACAGTAAATGTCACTCGAAGTCTTGTACGGTGTGATTTGACAGCTTAGTTTGTTTACAAGCAGTTGACGTCACGACATCACGTGACCTGCATGCATCGTTTTGGTGGCTATTTTATTCATTTGAATTGTAATGGCAATTATCTTAAAAAAATAAAGAAATTCACAACGAATTAAACAAATTGCAAATATATTATGCTATAATGAACCATTAGACATATTTTATTAAAACCTGTCAAATACCCTATTACCCTTTCTTGCCTTTATTACTACCAGTATTCCTACTAGCAGTAACACGGGATAGTTTTTAATTCCCATATTACTATTGACCAATATCATTCTTGTGAAATGAGTATCGATAAAAACACATGGACAAAACTTGCATGTATGTTTTCATGATTTGTAATATGTGACGATACTTAAGAAAAAACAGGTGCAAGCAAGGAAATAGATCTTATTGACATGGTTTTGGACATTATTCGTATTAGTCATTTTTATTTTTGGACATTATTCGTGTTGGACTTATTTATTTTCGGACATTATTCGTATTGGACATATTTATTTTTGGGCATTATTCGCATTGGACATTTTTAATTTATGACATTAGTCTACCGATACGTTTTTTCTACGACACGGAATACCCTTGGCCTCTATCTCACCTGATGGTTTGTGATAATAGCCTACATATACCTCTTTCTGTGTTCTGTGTGCAATACAATACATTTCTTAAGATTTACAAGCCCTTGTTAAAGTACACATATCTCGGTGGTTTCCCTGACGTGTTCCTCACAATCTGATCGTAATTTTTCTTTTCGAAGGTCTTGATTGTGTCAATAGACAGTTTGCTGTAACGAAATACATTAATTGAATAAAAAAACGACGGGTTGCACTCTGGGAGTGCCGGCAGAAGTGAAAACTTGAATATTAACGTTGTGCATTTTTGATATTTTGGAATGGTTAGGGAATAATTTTGCACGAATTGCTTTAATTATCAGTATAAAAGTACTCTCATTTATGTGGTAGAATACAATATTTATTTATTGGGCTATCGTACACAAACATGACAATTTATATTACATTAAAAAGTTATATTAAGTTATATTAAAAATTTATATTACGCCGCGCCAGCTGTCTACTCTCCATCCGTCTTACGAATTTTCGATCAGGTCACGTGTCCTGACGCGAGTTTAACATTTTTTACCCATTCCAAAAAAAGTGCACAACGCCGCTAAAGAAGTTTTCACTTCAAAAATATAACTAAAATTATGTGTATCTTTAGTAAAGTATCTCGTTGACATTACAGCGATTAAAAAGTAATTTGCTGCTTACCATCTATAATATACAAAAAACTTGTAATACAGTTATTATATCAAGAGAAACTTACCATCGTTGTGGATATAACGCGCATCCTATAGGCACCATGAAGGATAGGCTGTAAATAAAACCAACAATAAAATTATATTTCACGGGCGAGCGACAGTTAAACAATGATGTTACAAAAATACATATAGATCTGTAAGTAATCGGTCGTAGACCGAGATCCCAAGTCTGTCAGACCTTACTTATTATCTCAAAGACCAAATGTGTTCGTTGCTTGTAAAATTGCATGCTCTAAAACAGTAGGCGCTTTAATAGCAACAGCTTGAACTTTTAGACCGCCTCACCAGATCGACCAGCGATAGCTTGCCTTGCATGCCAACAGCGGCAATGATCGACGATAAAACACAAAATAAAGATATTTGGAAATTTTGGAATCCTTATTCATGTTGCAAGTTTTTACTCTGAATTGAATGCTTGGCCGTACAGGACATGGCGTCGCATTTATGCTGTGGCTGTCAAAAGGTTTTAAAGTCTGACGCAGGTAACCGCCCAGGGGATTGTCTGGCTAATTTTTAATTAGTTAGGTACTTTATTGGTTAAAAATTGATAAAAAATTAATCTGATTCATTTTTAAGAAAGAAATAAAAGGCTTTTTAATTTTATTTTATTTATTTGTAACTCATAAGAATATTTACTTTGACACTGGCTAAATATGCAAACCGCGCGAAGCCATCAACTTAAGAAAAAAAAGTGTACTCACAACATGCCCACGATGACTGTCTGAATGCCGGCGTGCGCCCAGCGGATGCGCTGCATCCACGGCTTGGGCTCCAGGTTCTCCATGATCACGGGCAGCAGCAGCATGCCCGGCGCGCACATCGCTATCCTGCGGCACAGGGATTATGACAATCTTTATATATGTATACAAATCTTCTGTGCGTGTGCATGCTATTGAACTCCTTCTAAACGGCTGGACTGATTTGGATGAAATTTTCTGTGTGTGTTGAAGTGGATTCAAGAATGGTTTAGATTTACAATTGGACCCGATAGGTGGCGCTGCTATAGGGGTCCATCATTGGATACTGGTGTTCTTAAGCGGACGAATGATTTGTTTGTTTTGTTGTCATGTTGTCATGGAAACTGTCAAAGCGGTACGAAGTCCGCCGGTCAGCTAGTATGTATATAAAAATGGTCCCAAGTAACCTCCTTGGGGAAGCCCCACGCAGTATATGCCAGTGGGATTAATTCTAAATTGACTAGATCGTTTGGCAGACTCTAAATATTTTTGTCTATAAATATACAACATCTAACAGAAAGGTGTGGTAATAATAAAGAGATCCAAAGTTTATCCGATCTTGTTATTGTATGTGTTGTTATTAAAATTATAAGCAATTGTTAATTAAATATTAATATTAGTGTCGTCATGCGCGTCAGGCTCGCAAAAACAAGCATCAGTGATCATCAATGGCTTCGCACACTAGGCAACACGCGACTGCGACAGCTCGGCGACTAGACGCGACGACAGGCTGCGGCCGACAATTTTCATATATTTTGCTTAAAGCTCCGCACACTTGGCGTCAGTCGCAGAGTCGCGACGACAAGCTAGGGGAGTCGCGAAACTGACGCTTACAACTGTCGCACGACTGTCGTGTGTGCGAGTGCTCTACGCGGCTAGACGCGGCGACTAGACGCAGCGACTGTCGTCCAGTGTGCGGTGCCATTAAATGTTAGTACGCAGAGGTTACTGAAGCGAGAAATATTTAATTAAAAATTGCATGAAATTATTAATTTAATTTTTTCCATTCGCAATGTGTGTTCGATTCCCACTCGAGTTTCCTGAAACTGGTTTATTTTTAATAGTTAAAATGTATCTTGTTACTACTTAAAGCATTGTGAATTCAAAAATTAAAAATAAAATAAAATGTTATGTTCGTATTTAAAAAAGGCGATAATACACTTTACGAAATGCAAATATAAAGTATAAAAGTTTTTAACTAAATTTTTATACGTTTGTTCTATTTTCTACTCATGGTTTCATAAAAATATATTATTATGATAGCTTAGGTAGCTCTTTTATTCTGAGCACATATAAAAACATTTGTTTAAACACAACACAAAATGAATATGTTTATCCAACTTAACAGTTAAGAGTAACCATGAATATTTCGAGTTTAAATAACCTACTAAAATATTCATGCAAAAAAGTTGAAGCAAATATGGCGTAACCGCTTTTGCAAGTTAAGCAACTTTCGCAATGTCGTGTAACTGGATGGGTTTCCAAATTGAAATGTTTTAAGGTCCATCGTGATTCTAAAGACACTTTAGCCGTTGCTCCGGGTTGCTGTCGTAAGACGGTACTCGTTGTCATGTTCCGCAAGTAGTAAGATAATAAAAAATAAATTAGACAACGTCACACATTGTTCTGATCCCAAGGTAAGTAGTTAAAGCACTCGTATTATAGAAATCGGGTACAACGACGGTACTAAAACCACCCAGGTAGGCTACTCTTGACGCAAACTCAATCTCAATACAATTCCAATGCGATTAATATGTATCGATATTGGGATAAGTTTCGCAATTTCGGAACGCCCCATCTCGATAATAATTTGTTCACTCAATTTCCACGCAATTTAATTCCAATGTAGCGCTATTATCGCTTTTAAGAGTGCCATTTGAATTTTTTAGATTTGGGATTGGAAATTGATTATTGCATGTGTGTTTCAAGAGTAACCCACCTGACCCGACACAATAGCGAAGTTCACAAGTTCGTTATCGACATTGACCCGACCGGAGATCGAACCCGGGACAGAGTTAGCGCCGCCCAAAGTCCGGCGTGCTCGGCTACGGAAGTCGTCGAAAAAACTATAAGATAGCAAGTTTCTCAGTATATTAGGGTTCTGGGTGAATTACGCTTTCACCGATACCTTATCAACACTTTTCATCAGGTTAATAGGCATCTTCTGGGGCAGCTCGCTCCATCGTAGACCTCAGGCGTCACCATCAGGCGAGATCGAGGTCAAGAGCTGTCTTATAAGATAAAAAAAATAGGTGAGACCGTGAGATGAACGCCAAGGGCCTAGCCGTAAATATATTTATTACTAGAGATGAAACGATTACGATTTCGATTAATCGTAATCGACCATTATTGATATTTCACGATTAACCGTAATCGTTAAATCTATCGATTATTTAGCGATTACTTGTGACATTTATTTTTCTCAAAAAAAAAGTTAGCAAACAGTTAGCAAAAAAATATCTCGCAAACAAACCATCGTTTGTGGCGTCCGAGAGGTTATTCTCTACTGCTGGATTAATTCAAACCGAAAAACGGAGCAGATTGATGCCCGAAAAGTTAGAAATGTTATGTTTTTTGAACAAAAATTTAAAGTAAGTACCTACTATAATTTTAATTATTGATTTTTTATAAATTTTATTTGATTTTTCTTATGGTAATAATGAAATCTTATGTTGAGCTATCGATAATTTTTTATATTTATTACTAAAAACAAATAATCGTAATCGTAATCATATGTCGATTATTAGGTGCAATAATCGTAATCGTGATCGTAATCGCTAAGTAATAATCGTTTCATCACTATTTATTACTAGCTGACCCGGCGGACTTCGTACCCCATTTCTTTTTTTTTTCTTTTTTTTAATATAGCCTATGTTACTCAGCGCTAATGTAGCATTCTAATGGTGAAAGATTTTTTTAAATCGGTCCAGTAGTTTTTGAGTTTATTCGTTGCTAACTTACATACAAAAAAACAAAGCTTTCCTCTTTATAATATTAGTATAGATTGGTTTATCATCATTATCATCATCAGCCTATACTAGTTTACCGCTGGACATCATCATCATCAGCTCATTTAATGTCCCCACTATTGTGGCACGAGCCTTCCCTATGGATGGATAGGGAGAACGGGCCATAAACCACCACGCGGGCCCAGTGCGGATTGGTGGTTGTTAACGACTGCTAATGCAGCCGGGACCAACGGCTTAATGCGCCTTCCGAAGCACGGAGGAGCTCGAGATTAAGTTTTAGTTATTCAACCGATGACCGGCCTTAACGAAAATTGCTAAACAGACTCAGGCGACGCATACTGGGCGCGTTAACCACTGCGCCATCGAGCTCCTCCTCAAAAACATCATACTGAAAATAAACATGGCAAAAAAGTATCAAGTAAAGTTTACCTCGAAATGACGACTTGTGTAATCCCTTTGACTGGTGCGAGCTGTGATTTGCCGATAATCTTTCCGTTTTCATCTGTTACATCTAAGCCTGTAACCAAACCGTTAATAGCTAAATGAAATCTATTGTATGGGGCAATATCAAGATTACTGTAATTCGATCAATAAAAGTACTCGATTCCCGATAAGCGCTTTCATAAGAGTCCGATAAATCAAACAGCAAATACTCCTTGTGGTCTTATTTCAAATAACAAAGGTTGATTACAGTATTTTTAACAATCTTAATGAGGGCGGGAACGGATTTTTTTTTTTATTCTATTAGTTTCAACTTAAAATATGACATAATTTTTTTTCACTAGTACTGCTAATTACTTCACAATATTTTTCAAAAATTTTAAAATTACCACAAGATTTTGTTTTCCGTAAAGATCACAATGCGCCTGGTAAACACATAAGTCGATGCGACTAATTTGTACTGGTCTACTTGCTTAATAATTATATTTTGACATACAATTTGTTCAGGTTTATTATTAATTATATATTATTAAATAAAAAAGCAAAACAAAATAGAATAAATGTTCAAATAATTTTTAACGCAAATTTTGTTGCGAACAAATTACAAATTGTTAGTGACGGTAGTTGTTGACATTGAATGGGCGCCTTTGGCTTTCAAAGTAAAAAGTGTTGAATAATTTCGGCGGGCTGGTTAGAATCACGATAGCTCAATTGGAAGAGCACCTGACCCGGAATGTCAGAAGGGTGCAGGTTCAAATCCTGCTCGTGGAAATTTTTTCAACATTTGTGTTTTTGTAAAATAGAATAATTTAAGCAACCAAAAACAGCACAATATAATCTTAAACTGCACGTTGCCATAGTTTACTTGTATTTTAATAAGTCGTAAGTACTTAAATATCATTCGTCACTGCGGCCCATTCACGGCTGTTGTTTGTGTAGGTACCAGACTTCGCGCTGCGTAAATGACTCGCGGCCGGCGCAGCGGGCTGTCGGGTACGGTGACGTCACGTCATCACGTGATATAAGCCGACTGCCAACGAACTTACCGTGTTTTAAGCAAATTAATTATGTACAATAACTTTGTAAATACTTATCGTATCAAAGTGAAACAAAAACTATACGTTTTGGAATAACGTCTTCTATAAAGTAAAAATAAACTTTTTTTATCTTTCCCAAGTCCATTGAACTTTATTTTTAGGATTTAACGTTTAGTCTATTGATGCTGTAAAACATTTTTAACATTATGTTATATAATGTTAGAACATAATCGAATCATCTATACTAATATTATAAAGAGGAAACCTTTGTATTTTTGTATGGTATGTATGTATGTATGTATGTTTGCAACGAATAAACTCAAAAACTACTGGACCGATTTAAAAAATTCTTTCACCATTCGAATGCTACATTAGCGCTGAATAACATAACAGGCTATATCAAAAAAATTATGTATGAAATATTACGTACTAAAAACGACAATTTAATTTTCCAATACAAAATGATTTGTTTATTTTGTTGTCATGGAAACCGTTGATATATTTATCTCAATGATGGAAACTGTCAAAAGGGTGGTGATTGGTGATGGTGGTGATGATGATGACTTACCTAATAAAATTTCATTCTGTCTCATTAATGGAATGTTGACGAAGTTGGCGGCAGCGACTGCTACGAAAGGCACGAACCTCTGCAAGCAATCACAATTTTTGATAAACGAAACGAGATAATTTTTTCCCTTTTCTATACAAAGCCTCTATTGACCGAGCATGCTTTGTATGGAAAAGTTAAAAAATTATCTCGTTTTTTGACCTATGTTTCTTGGGGAAAGTTGTTCAGTTTCATGGTCTGATCTACCCACCTGCGGGAAAACTACCACTAAAATCTCACGGTGTATCATCATCATCATCAGCTTATTTTATGTCCCCACTGCTGGGGCACGAGCCTTCTCTATGGATGGATAGGGAGAACGGACCATAAACCACCACGCAGGCCCAGTGCGGATTGGCGGTTATTAACGACTGCTAATGCAGCCGGGACCAACGGCTTTACGTGCCTTCCGAAGCACGGAGGAGCTCGAGATGATAAATTTTTGGTCACCCATCCGATGACCGGCCTTTGCAAAAGTTGCTTAACCTCAGCACTCGCAGACCGGGCGCGTTAACCACTGCGCCATCGAGCTCCTCACGGTGTATATTATTACTTTTTACGTTACCTAATGCGCTTTGGCCAATCCGCATAGAGCGGTTGGTTGGTATTGGTAACGATACCAAGCATAACGTTGCCCTTTGCTACGAACGTTATCTTCGGCAGAGGTAGCGTACAGACGCACATCAACCTATTCAAATCTGACAAATTTCTTCAATACATTTTCAACCCTATATCTAAGGCATAAAGTTCAGAATCTATTGAGGAAATTTTACAGTTTATGGTAATCTGATGTGCACGCGTGTGTACCTAATTTTTATCGTTACTCGAAGCCGATATATTATTAGGTCCTTACCTACGAAATTGACGTTTTGTATGAAGATTTTTTATAAAATTATATTTTTCATACTTACGTTTTTTTTAATTTTCTTAACATTACATTTATGTTAACACTATAAAAATTTAAGGGTATTGTGTTTGTTTCACTACATATAGCATACATTAAAAAGAAAAAAATCAAGTCCCTTCAAAGCTACAATGAAACAAAAAGTCAAATCCGCGAAAAGAAAAAGAAGTCAATTAAAAAAAAAATTGGGCCAAAAAGACACAAAATGAATATTCATTGTTATTACTGAAGCCTAAGCAACATAGTCCTAATTAAAGGTGTATAATAATAATATTAACAACCGGTATTGACTTTAGGAAGTAATACGCCTATTAAGAGCGTTTACGCCGCACACTAGCGCCGCCAATGAAAAAAAAACATATCTAGTAATTAGAGATAGAAAATCAAATTATGCTCAACAAACTATTTGAATGATGTAATTTAGCATTTTTACGTCACCTAATAACATCTAACATGTTATGGTTTAGTTTTACGTCACCTAATGAACATCTGACTTATGGTTTAGTTTTACGTCACCTAATGAACATCTGACATGTTATGGTTTAGTTAAATACAGCGTTATAGTTAAAAGTGGCCGTTTTTATCTGTAACGTCTTCATTCAAATAGTTTGTTGAGCATAATTTGATTTTCTATCGCTAATTATTAGATATGTTTTTTTTTCATTGGCGGCGCTAGTGTGCGGCGTTCGCTCTTAATAAGTGAGAAAGAAACGTCAATTTCATAGGTAAGGACCCAATACTCACTGCCATCAAAGGGTTAGTGGTGCGCTTTTGCACCACAAACTTGAAGACAAGCGCGGTGGTCATTGCGGCCGAGGTGGCCGACACGTACGCCATCCCCATCTGGGTGGTGGAGAGCGGCGAATTCGCGTTTCGGTTGGTGTAGTTCACCAAAGCGTTGAACGACTGGTTCACCCACTGCCAGAACACCACGGCGGTCGCGGTTCTGTTGAAAGAAAGGAAGAAAAAACATTTATTGACTGAGGCAAAAAGACATAATATTCGTTAAAAACTATGAACTATGTATTTTAGAGATTTAAACATATTAATTTCTTTACCATAAACCATCATACTCCTTTAAAAAAACATAATTAAATATTGTATGTATATAAATGAGTATGTAAATAAATGAGTATAAGTAAAGTATTATATTAACATAGATGCTGTAACTGATCTTATTTTGCAAGTAAGTTTTTTTGTTTTTGTATTAGCTTAAAAATTATAATTAGTCTAATTTTGTGTCACTGATGTACTTATGCTATAAATTTTTCTATTAAAAAAGACACATAGTATCTGTTTTTACTAATATTATGTGGATAACTGTTATTGGCTTCGTTATGATTAGACACATTTGTAAAGCTTTTAGTATTTAAGCTGTTGTTATCCCCAATAAAATAAAATAAAAAATAAATAAACGAAAAACGAAATAAAAACAAAGAATAAAATACAAAAAAAAAACATACATTGGGAAATTAGATAGAAAAGAAAACATACCTACACTTTTGTTTCTAAATATTCTTGTTACATTTTAATCAAAGGTTAATAATTTAGATAATATAATAATTGCAATGCCCTAACAGGGTCCATGTATTAAGGAACTAGAAAAAATATTTTCGATCACGTTTACAACAAGATTTTGAAGGACAATATTTTTACTGTACCTACCTACTCGTCTGTTACCAGGAGGCGCGGCTTCAAAGCCATATAAATGCTCAATTTCGTGATCGCTTTTATACTAATACTACGAGTATAAAGCTGAAGAGAGAGTTTGAACGCGCTAATCTCTAAAACTACCAGTCGGATTTGAAAAATTCTTTTTGCATTTCATAGCCCAATTTTTGTGGAAGGTTATAGGCTATTTAACATCATGCTATGACCCTTAAGAGCCGAGTAAAAAGGAAAGTCTGAAAAACCGCTGAGCGAATACGAAGTACTAGCACATTTGGAAGACGTGATGCGACGCGGTGGATCGGGTAACAGCTAATAGTAAATAAAACTTGTTATTTCATTTGTTTTCAACATTTGACCGCCTCTGTGGTCTAGTGGTTAAGATAACCGGTTTAGACCCAGAGGCCCCGGGTTCGATTCCCAGCGGGGGGTACATGTTTGTGTACTCGGTTTGGTTGGTGGTAGGACTTGTTTCTCCACCTGGCTAGCTACCACCTTCTTATCTAAATATGTCGCCATTCGCATCGCATTGTTGTGTTCCGGCAGCTAGAGATGAGATAGCCCGTGCCTCAATAGTTGAGGATCCCGGGTGAATTGCGCTTCCATCATTGGCCTTTTCATCACTTAACATCAGGTGAGATCAAGACACTGTGCTTACCCGTAAATATATATATATATAAAAAAATAAAAAAAACATTCAGTAGTCGAGAAGACGAATATATTTTTAAATCTCGTGACGAAAGAAGGAGGTGTGTCGCGGTGACAGACAACTTCTTAGACCTTGAACTATTTATGACATGACATGACGCAGATTCTTTTATTAGCTTAGTGAGAAATATTTTTAAATACAAATCGCCGCCTCAGACAAAACTTTACCTATAATAGCGTTCGGATCCGAACCTCTCGAAGAATTTAGTAGGGAACGGAGACAGGCACAAGTGCGTTATGTCATTCTCTCTGGAAAACCTCTGACGGTGTTTCGATCACACGGCTCGAGGAACCCTTTAAGTTGCCGAAAATGCCGTCTGACGCAATCAGCAAACTCTCACAATAAAAAACCTATAATATTTTTCATCATCATCATCATCTCAGCCAAAAAACGTCCACTGCTGGACAAAGGCCTCCCCCAAGGATCTCCACAACGACCGGTTTTGTAATTTTTATCATCGACTGTCTGATCTATGGATCAAAACTCTAACCCAATTCCAGATGACCTAGAAAGTTCAAATTTGGCATCCAGATAGGTAGTTGGGCGAATACAAAGGAATAAATCAGAAACTAGTAATTTTTTTTTTTCAATATATTTTAATATTTTTCAATTACTTAATTGATTCTAAGAACACTTACTTATAGATGCCTGTAATGTTAGAATCAGCAATCAAAACCTTAAAAACCACATAAAGACCGGCTGTCATCAATCATTGATGACAGCCGGTCTTTATGTGGATTTTAATGTCTCCACGTGAATATATAACGAGTGGAATACCACCCTTAATTCTTCTTCTGCTGAGGCACATGCAGACGATTTTTATGCCTTAATAAGAAAGAGAAGTGCATCTCTATTAAGTCGTCTAAGATGGAGCAGTAATGGCACCCTGAATGTGTTGGTCGAGCGGTGGGATTCCCCTCTCTGGAGGAGGTGGATGCATTTGCACGTCAATGCGTCCCCTCTTTCTTTTATATAAACGTATGATTATTATTTGTGACATTTATTTGATTTTATTTTATTGATTATTATTTATTTTTTCTTATTTTTCGTTTTGATTTATATGTACCTAAGTATATTTTATTAAGTAGGTAATGTAATGTTATGTAATTTAATTTAATTTGATTGTATTGGATTATTGTATGTGTTAATTATGGATATTGATATATCTGAAATAAATGATTTATTATTATTTATTTATTTTAATTCAAACATATCAGTTTTACTATTTATAACTACTTATAACTAAGAATATAGACGACTTTCGTATTTATTACGTTATTATTATTAACTGTGATTTAGTATTAATTATTATTTCAATAATTAGCGCACATCAATAGTGTAAGATCATTACTTATAAATAATTAAATAATACCACGGACCACGGCGCACGGTGCTGCGGCCGTGGAGCGGGGTGGGAAGCGGTGCGGTAATTTTATTATGAACTAGCTGTGCCCCGCGGTTTCACCCGTGTTAATTAGCGAACAATCTACGCAGCGCACGCATTGAAAGCTCCCAAAAAAATAATTTCCGGTTTTTGCAAAAATTTTCATTGCTGCTCCACTCCTATTAGTCATAGCGTGATGTAATATAGCCTATAGCCTTCCTCAATAAATGGACTATTCAACACAAAACTAACTGTTCAATTCAAACCAGTAGTTCCTGAGATTAGCGCGTTCAACCAAACAAACAAACTCTTCAGCTTTATAACATTAGTATAGATAAGTACCTACTAATAATTTCTGTACAAAAAGTAATGATATCCTATCAAAAACATAAAATGTGAAATGAGAGCCAAGTTCAATATTATGATATATGCCTTGGTTGTTGACTTTAATGACAAGAGAAGTGAGATCTAAATGGGTGCCAAGTTCAGTGGTCAGTTCTGAAATTTATTCATAACAACATAAAATATTTTATAACAACAAAATAACATCATGGCTATATTCATTGTGGCTCCGTGGCCCCAAAGTCGCCTACCGTTTTTCAAGCACTCATCGCGAAACGAGTACATTATTACATATATACTACTCAAAACAAAATAAGGGCCACGAGGTATTTTTTCATTTTGGTGTAAATTATTAAACATTTACATATTGAAAGTAGTAAAATATTGAGTATACAAACTCTTTGATACCTAAACTTTTTAATATTGTAGTATTCATCTAATGCTGGCAACAATTTTAAATAAAATTTGATTTAAAATTATTTTTGAAAATTTTGATTGCATTTTCTTTGACGTTTTGCTTTCCTTAGCTTCTTGGTTTATTAGAAATTATCAGAGTTCATTGATATCTCGAGTCAGAAACATCTTTTGCAATATGCCACAAGCACGCAGGCGTCATATGGACTCGCTGACAGCAACCAGAGCCGTTACAATGATTGAAGAAGGTCATTCGCAGCGATCTGTGGGTTTGCAATTGGGATTTTCTCGAAGAGCTATTCAAAATCTATGGAATCGTTTCCAAGAGACCGGCAGTGTTAGCAGAAGACCTGGTTCGGGCAGAGTTCGCATTACAACAGCTCAAGAGGATCGTTACATTCGATTAAGTGCGCGCCGAGATCGCACAACGACGGCCCGCAAGCTGCAAAATCGTTTACGGCTCACAACGGGTACTCGTGTCAGTGACCAAACTATTCGTAATCGATTGCATGAAGACCAGCAGGCATCAAGAAGGCGAGTTGTCCGTATTCCATTAACCAGAAATCATCGTGCAAATCGTTTAAGATTTTCCCGTCAACATTTGGACTGGGACATAAACCAATGGGGCATGGTGCTCTTCACAGACGAATGCAAAGTTAAATTTTTTAACGACGATCGGCGTATTAGAGTATGGAGAAGACGCGGCGAGAGATTTTCAGAAGCCTGCATCCATGAAGTCGATCGTTTTGGTGGTCCAAATGTAATGATTTGGGGCGGGATAAGCTTATACGGCAAAACTGAGCTCGCTATTTTAAATGAGGGTACTGTTACTGCTCAGCGGTATATTGAGGAAGTCGTCAGACCACATGTGATCCCATTTGCCCAGCTAGCGGGTCCTGGATTCATCTTGATGCAAGACAATGCTCGTGCACACACGGCTCAAGCGACTCGGTTTGTACTGGAAGCGTCTCAAATTCAAGTCTTGCCGTGGCCGGCGAACAGTCCGGACTTAAATCCAATAGAGCACATGTGGGATCAGTTGAAACGAAGAGTTAGAGACGGTGATCAGGAAATCCACAACCAACAGCAACTCATCAACGCTGTTAAAAGAGCCTGGGAAGAGATTCCAATGGAAAATGTCAGGCATTTGATTGAGAGCATGCACTCCAGGCTTCAGGAGTGCGTAACGAAACGAGGGGGGCATACCCGTTACTAAAAGATGAGCATGGAGTATTTTCTTTTGTTTTCAGTAACTTTACATTGTTTTTATTTTTAACCTTAAATGTGTTTTTTCTTTCAAAAGCAAATAAACTTTTTAATCATTATTATTGGAATAAATTTATTGGTCTACACGGTAAAAACAACATTAGTTTTCGTTATGGAGACAAAAAAATTAATATTGGTTTTATTATTTTCATGGTACAGACAAAATACCTCGTGGCCCTTATTTTGTTTTGAGTAGTATAAAATAAGACTTACTCATCCTCTCTATCAAGATAGTTTATAATTTGTACTTCTATACAAAATAACACCTTTTGTTAACAATATGGTTGCAATGAATATTGACTATTGAGTACTATGAGTATAAACATTGCTCCTACAGGCATTTATCACCAGACACGACGAAATTACCATCACAAAAGCCATCTTGATCGCTGTCGTGATCAGAGAGTAATTGATGAGTATACACGAATTGTGTATTTAATTAAAACAATATGGAAGTACGCGCATGGTTAAGGAAGTCATCCACTTACAAAGTACAATCAAATCACCACTATGCAGAGGAATAGGAACCATAACACCTCGGACACCCGCAGGTTGAATTCTCAGGTCGGCCAGGGCCGTAGCGAAGGGGGGGCATTGTGGTGCAATGCCATACCTTAAAATACCAATGCCTTACCTTAATAATCAACTAATAATAAGCAAAGTACTGTAAAGCAGATTTAAGACGGAAAAAAATAATAGCGTATCGTGGCATCTAGTCTCACAGTAATATAGGGTGTAACAAAATTCCCTTAAATGCCGAATGGGGGTCATTCCACACATCAATACGAACAACTTTTACTATAGCACCAACTTCGAAGTCGCAATTTAAAGGAATTTTGTTACACCTGTATATCACCCCGACAATTACATAAGTATTAACCTGTCTCGCACATGTTCACAAATCAAGGACACCAAAATTCGATAGACCAGATCAAGTAACATTTTTACTTCCGCCCTACCTGTAACCACAGCTGCCCTACCTTAAATTCAAGTCTAGCTACGGCCCTGGGTCGGACAAAGTGAGTTTCGGATTGTTTCGATGCATGCAGGTTTGTAATAAGTAGATGAAGTAGAATATTATTAGGTAAATATTGAAATCAAAACTTATTAAGAAATACTCGCTTTTAATTTTACATATCATTTGATCCTGATGTTTCGAACCCTTTAAAGGGTCCGTGGTCAAAGGAAGAGTGAGGTGTTGGTCCTCTCATAATTAATTTGAAACTTGCATAATGCCCGGTTCACATTATTCCAGTCAGTAATCCAGCGAGTTAATCCAGTCCAGTGCTGGACTTTCCCCTTTGCTACGGAGCGGTTGATGGGCTTCAAGGAGTATGGAAGTGTAAATTTTAATTATAAAAAAGATAATAGCATTGTTTTAATGGCACTTGTAGACCACGATTATTGTTTTACCTATATCAACATAGGAGCAAATGGAAGTGCATCTGATGGTGGTATTTTCAAAAACTGTTCTATCTATTATCCATTAGAAAATGGTGGCTTTATACTAGAAGGAGGGGTAATTGTAGCTGATGCTGCCTTTCCATTAAAAACATACACGATGAAACCATATCCTGGGTCCAATTTAAGTTATGAAGAAAAAATATTCAATTACAGATTATCACGTGCCAGACGCATTGTCGAAAATGCTTTTGGAATATTAGCAAGCCGATTTCGAGTTTTCGAAAAGGCTATTTCGATAAAGACAGATACTGTGGATCACATTGTCTTTGCAGCTTGTTCTCTACACAACTGGTTACGAAAAACGTCGAAAGCTTATTTAACTACATGTTCGGTTGACCGCGATGATATTAATACCCACAGATTGATTGAAGGTATGTATGTGGAGAACTGACGTAAGCGGTTTAAACAGTATCACACAGCAAGGCAGTAACCATTTATCGTTAAGTGCAAGAGAGAAAAGAACACAGTATACTAATTATTTTGTGAACGAAGGGAAAGTACCGTGGCAAAATAATATGATTCATTAAAACGTAGTACGTAACTGTAAATTTTATAGTCACTGATTGTAGATGAAAATTCATGTCAATTTATCATTAATTCTAAATTAATAACAATTCTTAAAATACATACCTGTACTTTTCTTTTCACCATTGCAATTCTTATAAATGAACTAAACTCGGCGAACCATTTCATCTTCGGCTGATAAACATCACCACTATTACCAGACATGGATGATTTTTTAATCTTGTCTAGTTCAAGGTAAAAAGTAGATCGCATACCTTTAATTTTATTTTTTACATCCTCTACTGTACTGTAAAACCTTCTATTTGCATACCCTCACAAATTTTTTGCAGGACGGGTTGGCGCATGTCTTTGTGTTTATAAAAATTCGAATTGATAACCCACAAAAAGTCATGTTCTCTGTACAAAGAAACAAACTGAAGAGTTTGGTTTTCAGTTAACTTCATTGTGAGGTCCTATATAGGATTCCACAAAAAAACAACAATGCTTGTTTACTGTTCAACGTATAATCAAGCACTGGATTGGCCGTTCACACTATTCCAGTGGCGCTGGAATGGGCGAGCTGGAATGAAAAATAGACCATCATTCCAGTCAACTGGACTGGATTGATCACTGGAATGGTATATTCCAGTGCAAGTTCACATTATTCCAGTGGCATTCCAGTGCTGGACTGGAATGCTGAACTGGAATACTACTGGAATAATGTAAACCGGGCATATCGTCTATTATTTAATCCTGTTTTGTCAATGCGTAATGCACTTAAATTCAAAGTCCTCAAGTCCAATGTAATACTTTTAATAAAACGTGATAAGCGTTAAATGGTCGGATTAACAGTATTTCTTTAATCTAGTCGGTATTATTATAGATTATCCAGTTATCTTATACATATATATATATATATATATATATATAAAACATGGCTGTACCTAAACTGAAAATAACAGTTAAAAATATTTTTTCTCAGGTAAAAAATTCGACAGAGAGGTCAATGTCTCGACCATTTAGTTTATTTATTTAATTAATATAAGTACACAAACAAAAGAACCATCAGTACATGGCATAATTATAAAAAGTATTAACCACTTATGGCATTATTTGAGAAGAGAGAGTGGTCTAGGTTCTAGAGGTTGGCACCCATGTGACCCATGCGAGTGCACATGTTTACTGTAGGTATCATATGAATGTGTAGTAAGTAGCATTTTAAGGATTAAGCGGGATCATGTTCATGCTCACTTATAAAACTGCAGCATGCCGCCCGTGATGATGCACCCGCCCGGCATTTGGAACGACATCCTGCCGAAGACATTCTGCAGCTCGCCGCTGTCGGGGTGGAATGCGGACTCGTATAGCTGCTTCGCTCTGACCAGCTGCTCCATGGTGGTGCCGCGCGGCTCTCGACCGGCCCTGAGGAAGTATATGCAGTTGAATGACACGTAAAAGACAAAATACAAATAGTTAAAAAAACAAGTGTTTTAGAACTGAAATATATCAGTGAAATTAAACTATTTTGTAAATGTTTTATTTTGATATGTAAATATTTTATTGTCACTTTGCAATGTTACTTAGTAATAAACAATCTTAATATCTCTGTCATGTGGTGCTTTTCAGGTATGTCTATAATTTTCCGGGGTATTTGCCAGATTCGGGATGATACAAGTATTACCCACACACCATATAATAAATTTTAATTTATTTAAACCAGACAAAACAGTTGCTTTCATTAATCAAAATATATGCAAATAATTTTACAAGATGAAGAACAGAACACCTATAAAGAGTATTTAAAAACCAAATTTGTATCAAGGGAGTAGCAATGTTTAAATTATTTGTAACTACAAATTGCAAAGTTATTTTAGTGAAATTTTGAGTTTTTGAAAGTGCTTGAATGCAAGTTTCAATCGTAACATTAGTATATATACTTCTCAATTGTAACAGGCCATCATAGTATAATATACACCTGTATTGTGTAGTGATACTGTATATATGTATACAGTATCACTTTTATACAATACAGGTGATACACTTATGAATGAGATAAAGAAATAAATAACAAACAGAAAGTACAAATAAATTGCAGTGATATACTATTTACTACCATTTTTAAGTAACACATTTTGACTTATTTGCATTATGCATACATACATAAAATGGAAACTAAACCTATCTTAATGTAACATACTGTTCTATAAGCAATGGGGCACTTCATTTTTATCATCATCATCATCATCATCATCATTATCATCATCATCATCATCATCATCATCATCATCATCATTATCATCATCATCATCATCATCTTCTTCTTCTTCTTCTTCATCATCATCATCATCATCCTCATCATCATCATTATCATCATCATCATCATCATCATCATCATCATCATCATCAAGAAGTGCCTCTCTACACACTTAGTTACTTTTATGTCTTTTATATCTTACTTTGTTTTATTATAAGTACTCATGGTTGGGCTGACAAATAAATATCACATTGTGTAAAGCTCCTGTTATAGATAATATATTTATTATTTATGATTGTGTATGGAATGGTGAGGCACATACATTTTTGCATTTAATATTTAGAATTCTTTATTCCCTTTGCAATTAGAGCTTTGTTTGTTCAGTTTAGATCTGTGATATCTAAATAAAAGTAATCAATAAATAACTTGAAAGTCAAAGAGGAAAACATATTTAGTTTAGTAATATTAATTAAATTTGTGTAACTAAAAATAAAATAAAAATAGAATTTAAATGAAAGCAGGGTTTTTTTGTCATTTTGTGTTTTTTGCAACATTTATATATATTATAATTATACAGTTTATAAAATATAGGTATCTGGTCTTCGTGTGCTTTTGGCACAGACCTCCCCATCCTCTACTATCGCTTAACTATGACTTACTTATAATTTAAGTACAGCTCCTTCGCTTCATACAACTCCTTTTCCCGGGCCAAAGACAGTAAAGGATTGGTTATGAATGCAAAGTGCCGAAACCTTCCATAAAATGTGTTCTGGTCCCAAAGTGGCTGGGTGATGTCAATCTTTTTTGTTATTATTGCCATTGTCTAAAAACAAATTTAAAAAAACACTGAATATGTGGACACTATTACCACAAATTATTTGTATGTTATCTATTGTTGTTATAAGCATGTTTTTTGGTAAGCAATAGATGTTATAATGCAAAAAGAAAAAAGCTACTGTTTGCCTAAATTCATCTAACCACAATATTCAGTCAAATTCTTTCTAATTACAAAAACCTACTTATACTGAACTCGTTTTTACATACCATCGGCTAACTGAACGACCTTGTATGTAGATTTTGCTTAATTTATAACAAAATTAAAAATTAAAATTTTACAAGTGGCATTCTTAATTTTCTGTAATGAACTGTGAAAAAGTAATTTACTGATGGATCTAACGTCTTCGGACTAAAGTAACAATTTCATTACACTTCTATTATGCGTAAAATAATGCTGGACAAATAGCTGACCTTCAACGAAATAAATAAAACCGGTGGCAATTAGCGATATACATTCTCAGAGCAACACATTACATAAGATGGAATAACAAGTAGAATAGAACAGAGAAGCATTTATAAAGCCAAATCATACACTCACTAATAAATTTTAAAACACCAAAACTTAAATTTCTCTTTTAGATTTCCTAAAATGATTATTTAAAATTTGAGTTAGCTCTGCTGCTGTAACCAAACTTCTTGGCCAGACAGCAGATACAACTGACTCTGATTGTCAGTGTCAGTCAGTAAACAAATTTTTTTTTTTTTTTTTTTAATAGTTTGTTCTCTGAGGAACCGGCTAAGGTCATAGACCATGCTGCCATGTCATTAGTTTCTTAATTTCATTAGTATTATAATCCTAAAGATGATGATGAATGATAATGGAAATGATGATGATGAATGATAATGGAAATGAGAAGTGAGAAATGATATACCCCCAACCCCTCGAGTATCTCAGTAAAGATGTGGGGCTTTACTAAGTCCTCAAGTGGACTTCTTGAGAGAATTTGATTAGTGACGTTGCACTGTTTTGTTTCATTTGCCAACACTCATGCACACTCACGAACACTTAACGGTTAATAATCCCAGTAAACAAATTTATTAATCAATGTCATTAATTTTTTCACTTCTTCTAGAAGACAAAGGGGTCGCGAATAACAATTTTATTTAATTTGACGATAAAATAAAAGATGATATTCTCACGAATATCCCACGATCCCTTTTAGATAGTTCATCAAAAATATGAGACTAAGGACTTTACTAAGATCTTTCGTGGATTTATTAAGAGAGTTTCAAATGGCAGTTGTTTTTACACCATGCAGACCACGTGCAGACTTTTAATATCAACACTATTATTTATTTAAGAGTATGTAAATTGAATATGTACATAAATAAAGCTTGCCTTTTCCTAATCCCTGGGCCTCGATCGCGCTATTTGCCAAAATCTCAAACTGACTCAAACGTTCAAACGTTAACGATAAAGTTTTGGTTCGGTTAAGGTTTAGCCGATGTCACAAAAATGGTATCGCACATCCTAAGGGGTATGATATTTTGCACAGCGGGGGCACTAATTAGGCACTAAATGTGTGTGTTTTCGTTGCTACTTGCTATAATTTTGCATAACGGGGGCACTAATTAGGCACTAAATGTGTGTGTAAATTTAGTTGCTATAATATAAGTAGTTTTCGAGAACGATCACGTGTACGCCAGCTTGATTGTGATGCCAGCGTACACACTAAGAAAGGTCTTTATTTCTTAAAGGAGGCACTAATTATTTTATGTTTGCAGTAATTACACACTAATTACGCACTAAAAGAAGGCATAACAACAACACGCTAGCTCAACGGACACAATGTTAGCACCTTAGCAGCTTAGAAAAATAATGTTTGAACGAAGGACATTACTTTTTATGAGTTTTTATTAGCAATAAATATGGCGGCTGTCGCTGAAACAGCCGATATGACGATTCTAAAGAATTCTCAAATTTTAGTGAACGTAGAAGAAGCGCTAGCTGATTTAATAGTTGTGTCATATTGTAGTGAGAATAAGAAGTTTCAGGGCGTCCTTTTAGACTCTTCTAAAGGGTAGGTACTGCTTAAAACTAGAGTCACCTTTATCGATTTATGTACGAAATTTTAGTTATTTACAATAATTAACGCATGTTTTTACAGTAACTTACCTTTTGGAGTATATAGCCTGAATCCAGCGTTTAATAAACAGGCAGAAGGTGCTGAAAATGATCATGATAAGCTGCATTCCGCTAGTCAAAGATTTACGTACCAAGAGCCTCAATACGCCACAAAAAATGACCAAAAGTCTAAAAAAGTTGGACCCAAGGGTAAACCACCACAAAGACAAAAGATGACAGTACGTCTTCGGCCACGGAAAGTTTTATGTTCCAATTGTAAAGGCATTTGCAATGAGAATAGTGAAAATGTGGACGTGTCCAAGAAACGCAAATTAGATTCAGATGAGGATGCACATGATGGCGAAATTAGTGAGAAGAAATACCTTGTTGGCGGCATGCTTATACCCAAGCTCTCACGACTGCAGCCAAATGAAATATCTAATGCAATAAAAGGAAGCTCAAAAAATTCCAGTAAGAACATTGAAAAATCTTGTAGTAAAGTTAAAAGTGAAAAATTAAATGATAGTGACAAAGTAACAAGAGAACTTGCATTTGTGAGTGTCCCTGAAGGAGATGTGTATGAAGATAGACCTGACTCAAAAGACAACAATGACAATGATAATGATGCATCATTCAGTTCCATGTTCTCAAGTGCACGTACCCTCAAAATATGCTTTGGTGAGGGAGAAGGAACAGTTGTTAAAATACCGCCACTCACTGGTGATTACAACGAAGATTCTGGTGTTTCTTGTGATATGACTAAACCAATGAAACCAGATGTAAAAGCAGCCAAGAAGGCTATGAAGAAAGCTAAGAAGCAAGCCAAAAAGAGTACTGTAGAGAAGGAGAAGATAGAATGGATAGATCAGTCACCTAAGCACATAGGAGCTTTGTCACCACGCAACAATGTCTCTAATCAACCGACAACAGATCCTTTAGAGAAGAAACATAAGCATAAAGTGAAACATAAAAAAAAGTACAAGGCACAGAAAAAACGGGACGAGAACACAAGCAAATGTGGAGAGGGTGATTCTATTGACTATTTTAGTGACATTAAGGACCATTGTTTGAACCAGAAACTGTCAATTAATTTGAGAAGGTTGAGTAGCAACTCTTATGAGCCACACAATGAACAGGAGAGTAGCTCTGAAGACTGTGAGAGTGAGGTGGTGCCAGATTTCCCTGCAAACGGTCCGGAAAGCGCTGGAGGCAGACTGCTAAGAGTTTCACCAGGTGACATTGTATGGGGGAAGGTGGTTGGGTTTCCATGGTGGCCGGGCCGGGTCCTCAGCATCACGCCGACGTCACGAGCTCATGTGGCGTGGTATGCATCCACCACTTCATCTCTCATGCCATGTGATAGTTTGAGTCCATTTTTAGATGACTATAAGGTAAATAAACTCAACTAATAGTAAAATGCTTATGATTAACAAATTCTTCTTGTTTTAAGCACTCATTTATAAAGAATAACCATTTTAAAACTTTTAAGTTAACAGGCTACTAACAGGTGCCACCAATTTTGAGTGAGAGTGTGATGACATAACAACACTCGCTTGTGGCTATAATGATTGGATGCAAGAGTACCTACTTTGACCCAACCTATTTTCATGATACTACTATGTAAATGAATCACATTATGTTTTACACAAATTACTAGGCTTTTCTTACTATATGTTAAGCCAAAATAGCTTTTTAATTAATAAAAACTTTGCAGTCATGCCTACAGCCTAATCATGCTCATTCATTAGTTTGTTTTTTGTTTTTACATAATTATATGGGCTAGCATTATGATGCACAGCCACAATGGTATAGAATTCTATTCAATTCACATTGCTATACTGATGGTATTCTGTCTGTGTACCTATCATAATTAAATTAAACCAACCTAATTTATTGTGAGGTAATAGTTAGACCACTCTGGTCTCAACGGTACCCGGAGAAACTATTTAGATTCCCAGCTAGGGTATATGTTTGTACTCTGTTTGGTTGGTGGTAGGACTTTGTTGGTAAATTAATCTTAGATACTATTGTTGTGATTTAGAGATATATTCAGTATAACATAAAATAATAACAATCAATTCCTTTCAGATACGCTTTAATAAGAAAAAGAGGGGTCCATACAAAGAGGCTGTAAAACAAGCAACAATTGAAGCTAAAAGTAACGAATCTCAAGTTAGCGACCCGCTGGGCAGTCCCACGCACGCCAATCTGGTTGCCATGTCGCCTCGGCCTATAGATGTGTTCTCATAGACACTTGTGATTTAAGGTATACCTACAGTCGAATTTATTCAAATTCATGTGATATTTTAAGGACTTTATCATCTGCACAAATTTTGTCTGGAACCATACCAAAGTGTTAATCAATATCTATTGATGTTTAACTGATTTTTTATTTAATATCATCACAATATTTAGCAAAATTATTTGTCAACTTTTATGATTTTGATACTTACCTACTGAAGTACCAGAATAGTTATTAAAAAGGCAACTATGATTAATGTGGTGTATACGTATTCTTATTTGCTTACATACTGATTTGTATTTTAAATCTCAATTCTCTCAAGTGCACTGTGTGCTGTGGTTATTCTATCCAGAATACCGTTATTCTAACGAATTGCGAGGAGACAGGCAATTGTGTTATTGATATTACCATTACTAAGGTTTATGTAGCACACTGCGCAATAAAAACGTAATCACGCTCACATCACAGTCAATCCTAGGCTTCTGCTCGTCTTAGAAGCGCCATCGGGATTTTCGCTTATAATGTAGGATTGGTGAACATTCTTAGAAACAGCAAATCTAGCCTCAGTGCTATTATTTAGCTCAGAATTGGTTAGTTATCATGAATCTACCGACCTAGCTAGAGACCTTACAATACAAACAGCATCCTGATTCCTGTAACGATAATGTTGAGACTTAGTTGTTGAAACCATTTTTGTATACATATCCGTCAATTGACCTGACTTTAAAGTTTTTTGAATGACGTTCCAACTAACCATATTCAGATTTTTTAATACGGTTGCTTAGAATTTCGTTCAAACGACTTTAAAATCGGATGTAAATGTGAAAATGATTTTAACATCTAAGTCGTTACGATTTTGTTATGGAAAGCTGGCTGCTGATGTGCAATATCAAATTGTCGCCCTTTTGTAATATAAAAGCTATCTAAAGTACACAATAAGTCTGAAACAGCTTGGTTATTGTATTATAATGACTGAATAATTATGACTTTTACAATATTAACTTGCAACTAAAAGTAAAACTCAACTAGATTATATGGTATGGCTTCAGTTGAGCCACTTGGGTGAACTGGGTCCCTGCATTGGATTTGTGCAGTTTCACCAATAATTGTTCCAATATTTAAGATAGATTTATTAATATGGTTTGTAGTCATCATTATATATAGATCCTAAGATCTAATGGTAAGGCATGTAAAGTGTTTCTGAGTCTTTGCAAGAAATGTTTGTGAACCTTCTGATGTTGTGAATGTGCAATAAGTGTGTATTTTCTAAGATGTGACACTCCTGTGTTTTCTTGCAATAAGTGATAAACATTTCATTACATGTGAGATGTGACTTTCCATCAATAACATTTCCATTTGTATGTGAAGTTTCTTAATAAATATGAGCTCAAGCGTCGAATACCCAGACACAATAGAATTTTAATTGTTATTGGCCACCTGCTGGACGCTGGACGCTCAAGGGGATATGATCATTTTTGACATTGAATTTGTCATAACTAATTATGCGTAAAGTTTTTGATGTTTTTTAAATTCATAATTGTTTTCTATCTTATTTTATATATCTAAGTCTAGTTGTAGATTATATAAATAATTGCTATCAACTAAAGATTTCATTGTCACATACAAAGCGAAATGCTTGTATATTTTTTTGTAATAGATACTTACTTACGAAAACAACTATTTGCTAGATAGTTACTTAAACTTACTTCCTAGTTTTTTTGACATCTAACCAATGTGAAAAGTAATGTGTTTTTAATTTAAAATATAAAATTGTCGTTATTTGATATTAATGTTAAACTATATTATTTTTGAAAAGGCAACAAATCTTAAATGCCCTTTATTGTTGCGTAAACATTTACCCCCTTATTCATAAACACTATTTAAGCATTATTTAGTTAAATATTGTTTTGTCAACGTCACACAAATGTTATTTTCGAATTTGAGCAAAAGAGACATAACAATGATTAACTAAATTATGCTTGAATAGTTTTTATGAATATGGGGGTTAATATTATGTTTGGGTACCTTATTAGTTTGTAAATTTTTTTATCATAAGTTTTTCTTATCATAGATGTACAAAAAGATATCAATAGAATCTGTTATGTTTATTATATATCTGTAAAAGTAAAACAAGTGAAAGAATTTGTGTATCTGGGGACTAGGTTCACGAGGGATGGAAGGCATGAGGGTGATATTGATAGAAGAGTGAATGCAGGGAATATGGTGAATGGAGCGCTGCATGCCTTTATGAACAGTCAGAAAGTGTCAGAGAAGGCGCGACTGGCTGTTCATGCGGGGGTGTTGGTGCCGACGCTTATGTACGGAAGTGAGAGTTGGGTATGGCAAAAGAAGGATGAAAGTAGGATAAATGCAGTGGAAATGAGAGCATTGCGAAGTATGGCAGGAGTGACATTGAGTGATAGAATGAGGAATAGCAAAATTAGAGAGCGTTGTGGTGTGAAAGAGGATGTTGTCACTAAAATTGAGATGGGAATGCTAAGATGGTTTGGGCATATGGAAAGGATGGATGAAAGGCGATTAACGAAACAAATTTACAAGGCGAGGGTGGATGGAGCTGTTGGAAAGGGTAGGCCTAGACGGACGTACTTAGGACAAGTCCAAGACGTACTAAGAAAAGGTCAGGTCAGGAGTACCCATAACCGACGAGCATGTATGAAAGGAGTAATGAGAGTGGAGGAGGCGCAAGAGGTGTGTCAGGACCGTAGCAAGTGGAAGGATGTGGTCTCTGCCTACCCCGTTGGGAAAAAGGCGTGATGGTATGTATGTATGTATATCTGTAGATATCAGAATATTTGTTCTGTTTATTAATGGGCTATTAGTGATTAAATAGTTTTGTTGAAACTATAAGGTTTAACAATTCTGTAAAATAATGTGAAATTGCCATTACTTTGTATATATCTCTCTTAGTTTTTGTGTATCAATAAATGTTTTTATTTAACAACAACTGAAGTACTGTAAAAGAGATATAGAGAAGAAACATTTATTGACATGTTCTATAATTTACGTACTTAGGTATAATAGATCGCGTCAAACTTCTAGTCCCCTCTGAAGTTGCTTCGTTGCGCAGCTGTACAGTCAGGCCCTACCGCTCGTCCCCGCCTTCGCCCTACTGACGCCTATTTTTTACTACTGCGACGCGAATCGCGCCAACTTCAGAGGGGACTAGAAGTTTGGCGCGATCTATACAAAACAATTTTATTAGATAAAATGCCCTTTGATTTCTGTTAATTATCACAACAGTATGTGTAACCCTTCATACGAGTAGCATACATTTTCATATCATAGAAATATGTTGTTTGTTTACTACAGTAGAGTTCAAAAAAGAAACTAAGTAAATTTAATAATTGATAATAAAATAAATATAATTATGATCATTTTCTAACATTGTTACAGTAATATAAATGTATTGTTTTCTATAATTGACGCGAATATTACTCAGTATAATAATATACTTTTCAAGGACTTTTTCTACTCCATCCATAAATATATCTTCAGCTGATGTTTGGAACTCATCCTAGGGTTCATGGTCAATTTGACCGAAGGGTCACAAAATATTGACTTTTTCTAATTGTAAAAATATTTTTGATTAATATTTTTCTGGTAACTTTACTTACTAGGTATATCTGCGATTTGAAGTTAAAAATGTACCTAATTAAAATTCAAAACCAAGAGACCGAACCTGATAATATTATTGTTATTTAATTTTTAAGGACTCATGATTTTATATTATTTACTTTTTTTAGAGTTATGTTATATATTGTTTTTGGTTATGGTGGCTGAGACATACCATTTGTATAGAAAACTTTTTGGATTTTATATCCTTTATTCTTGATTAAAGTTATTTTTATTCATTTCAAGCTTTGGACGTCCATGCATCGTATAAAAGTGGGTAATAATTTCTTAATTTTAAAATTAGTAACTGTAAACACAAAGCTCCTCACTTATTTTTGTAAAGCGTTTATACAATGGCCGAACATTTGTTTTTAATTTTGACGTAAATGGTAAGTTTCTGTTTTCATTTCAAGTTTTAACACTTACAAAGAGAGTTTTGTAACATATGATAATCTGTTATTTTTAATCAATAAATTAATATCTGAATTGAAAAATGTTATTGTAATTGGGCCCATGACTTATGAATAAAACCTTAGAATATAATGTTACTTTATATCAATTAATATTTACAACTTATGTTATAAAAATTAAATGTAAATGTTAAAGAGGGAGCTAATACATTAGCTTTCGCTTGGCGGCGCCACTTGCAAGTAGCGTATCAGTAAAATCTGAAAATAGTTTCTGCACTATTCTCATTGTATATTGTATGACTTATCGGCGTGTTGGATTAATCTGTAAGCCGGCAGCAGGTACAAATGGAAATAAATGAATTCGATCTAGTTATTTAATTATAGTCAACTTAAACGGATTAAAGCAGTGCCACCTAGTGAAGAAAACATTAATACAATTACGGTTATCGATTCTCCTCTATAAATTAAAAATAAATGTAATTATTCAAAAATATTACAAATAACAATTGTATTGAAACGGACACATTACCTGGGGTGCGATTTATAGACCGGTGATCATTTTCTTATCTTAAAATTACCGGTTTTATTGAAAATCGCACCCATGAATTGCGAGTGACACTGCCTGGTAACATAGTCTTGGGAGGGTAGCTTAAATAAATTGGTGATTTCATGAGTAATATCATGAAAGGAATTTAGCCAAAGACTCGTGAACTTTGTTGTAAGTGATGATTTCTCTGTCGTAATGTAGGCAACTTAATATCGTGGTGTGGTTGACCGACATCAAAGTGTTCGAATCACTGTCGATCGTAGCAAAATATCTAAGAATTTTTATAAAATAATCAGTTTTGAGTCTGTTGTTGCTTGAATTTAAAAGTTTGATATTTGTCAAAACATACTCTGCTCAGAGATGATAGATATAAAGTTCTCTTTTGCTTAACCCTTAGATATTTTTGATCACTAGTGTTTCGACCATTTTGATAATCACTATCCCTAATATGTAGTTTACTGCTATGTATTACTATTACAGGAACTTATGTATATTTTTAAATAGATGAGTCTTTAAAGCGAATGTTTTATTTTCCTACGCACACTAAATTCTATCAGTGCACAGTGTGGGATTTTTTATCAGTTTTGGACACCTTCGTTTTATGTTTTTATATGTTGCATTATATCTTGATAAAGCCTACTATGAAACTAAAACATGAATATCATGTTTAATTTTAACGCTATAATTTTTTGTAGGTGAGGTCAATAACCTTTAGTAATCGTGTTTACTTTTATATCTCCTAAAGTAAAATTGATAAAGCCGTAAATTTTTTTTCTTGGCTTTTAAATAATAATCCTAATAATATATTAAAAACTCAGCATTGTACCTTAACTACATAAAAAGTTATGTATTTTTTATTTTTTTTTAGTTATTTTTATTTTTTTGGATTATTTTACAATATTAGCGATCCATTACATCTGTATTGCATTAAGCATAAGAGTACCCATGTTAATTTAAATTTTCAAACTAATCTTGTATGATTCAGCATTTATGGCACTTCTAAGTTTTTATCTGGTTTCTATAGGAATAGGGTTGACAATTCGGGGTTACCCTTGTTTTATAAAAAAAAATTGACAAATTAACATTTCCCAAATAATTTTTCGCATAAATTACCCGTACAAGTGTTTTATGAATCTATGTATACATATAATAAAGCTAAAGAGGGTCGAAAGTCTGTACATGGAAGATATTCGAAAAAAAGTTGGCTGGGGATACTTAGAACTGATAATGTTACAACAGTTTTTAGATTTTTGTCTGTTTATTTAACCGCGCATCACGTGAAAATGGCTGAACGGATTTGGATGAAACTTTGCACATAGACAGACCATGACCCGGACTAGGATATAGGACTTTTTATCCTGGTAACAGGTTTCTGTGGGATAGTGTAGTCTTCGCGAACGAAGTCGCGGGCGACAACTAGTAAATAATAAATAAATATTTTAAATGAGCTGTGTGAAAGGAAGTTAAATGTTATTATAAGTATTTTCATTCATCATCAGAATTAATGAGGACTTCATCTGTGCAAAGAATTAGATCCGTGTCTTCGTTAATAAGTGACTCATTGGTGACACACAACACACATCATTACATCAAAAATTCAAAAAATAAGTGGCACTAACAGGTGCCCGCTCAGTTTCTAGGCCTCCTAGTTTATAGGAAAACCTGAATCTGGTCTTGGGTGTTGGTTCTGTTGTTTTCAAAAGTGACAAAACTTTATGTGGAATAGGTAATCGCTTTTTTTTTACTTGCGGTTTTCTAGGGATAAACTCGTTAGGTAGGGGTCCGAAGACTCGAGAGTACGGCGAAAGAGGTCGAGGATTGTGGTTTTCTATCTAATTTTCTTGTGTGGTGCTCTCGGTCATATCGCCAGATTTATTTCTGGATTCACCTGCCTGCTCGGACAGCATTCCTATCGGTAAAGGACTCGCTTCAATGATTTGCCA
This sequence comes from Eudonia mercurella, assembly GCA_963082485.1. NCBI lineage: Eukaryota > Metazoa > Arthropoda > Insecta > Lepidoptera > Crambidae > Eudonia > Eudonia mercurella. The sequence goes on along the minus strand of OY720034.1, from coordinate 1,963,449 downwards.
TCCATGTAATCCATGTTTTGTGTACAGTGACTGACATATAGCACCAGTTGTATTTTTCTACATATTTTTAGCCACGGAAGCACAAAACACTCGAAATTTTGCAACATCTATTGGCAAACCACTCGAAAGAGCAACCAAAATTGTGTGAAAATCGTCCTCCAGCAATTCGTCAATGTCTAAAATGTTTGCAAAAGTTTGGCGATTTCCATCTGATAATGCTGTCCGAACAGTATTGCCGTCATTGCTGGCCCCAGAATTTGGTCGAACAACATCCACTAAAAGCGTATGCAGTACTTACTGAACACTATTGAAAGACTAGATGACAACCCTACCTATAATATTAAAATAAATAAATAACGGCAATCATGCGTTATTTTAATACAGTTTTTTTTTCGTGTTAGTTCTAATTATACTTAATAGATTTTCATAAAAATAAATCGCTAATATTGTGTGATTATCGAGAAATAAATATGGTTCAATACTTGAGAAAAATTATTATATTGTCGTATAGGACTGTAATTTTCAACTTTAATTGAATGATAATGGTGCTTAAAGATTATCTCAATAAAACGTATATTTAGGAAACTTTTAAAAACATATATAAACTGAGAAATTACGTTTTTCAGGTTTCTATGGGTTTTTCTCGAGTTCTCAAATATCTCCAAAATTATGTAAGATAAAATTCTGAGAGTTTTACCTGATCCTCAAATTGATAATAACGGATCAAATCGGATCGGATAAAAACATAAAACTAAGGTGGCCGAAAATGATACCAAATCCCACACTGTGCAGTGGTAAGAACTGGTAGGCTACTCTTGACGCAAACTCAATCTCAATACAATTCCAATGCGATTAATATGTATCGATATTGGGATGTTTCGCAATTTCGATAATAATTTGTTCACTCAATTTCCTAGCAATTTAATTCCAATGTGGCGCTATTATCGCTTTTAAGAATTTTTTAGATTTGGGTTTGGAAATTGATAATTGCAATTGTGTTTCAAGAGTAACCCACCTGTATTTAGTAGTATTGACCAATATGATTTGGTTAACTATCCCCGGTGACTGACTGTTACAGCATTCACGATCATTACTCAAACGCTTCTGAAGAACAGACGCTTGCACATAAATATATCTAAAACTGTCAAATATCTTTAATAAATATTCAACCTTATGCCATATATACCTATAACTTCAAAGTCTATTGATAAATAATAAAAATATGTACCAATCATGAGCAATTAAATTGATTGATGCAACATAAGTGCTCAAAAATATCTAATAATTCGCAAAATGCTTACCAAGTCTCGAAAGGACTACTTCGCAAAACGACTTGTCGGCATTGCCTTCCCGGCTTCCGATGCATCTTAAGTGCACCGTCGCGTTTCTGGCACGAACACTACTATTTAGCTAAAGGACTACTTCGTGTAATACCTAATTTGCAAAAGGACCAAAGGACTACTGACAATATTTACCAAATTAATTAAAATAACTCCCATTTATATTCATTGGTAATATTTATTGATATTTTTTATTCTTGAACAAAAACCAAAACTACCTGTTTTTGTTTAAAAAAAATCGAATCACATGATACAATTACGTAAGGAAATTATGAAAACGTTATTTTAAGGGCGGCCGTACACGGACTGCTCGAGCAGTTAACGGCTGAGCTACGTATACGGACCGCTCGAGTGGGCGGCGGGCGGTTGTTGGCTGCTCGAGCTGTCGCTACCAACCACTCGAGAAGTTGACTTTCTACCGCAGTCGACAGACGCTGCGAGGCCAGATGAGAAGGGAAAGGGAGGTCGGAGAGCTGTCGACTGCTCTAGCGCAGTCAACGGCTCGAGCAGTCAGTGTATGCCTCGCGACCGGTCGCGAGCGGTCGACGGCACGATGGAATTTCGTCATGTAGTTGACGGCTTGAAGCGGTCGCGACTGCTCGAGCAGTCGTGTGTACGGCAGCGAATGAATGACTATAGTTCACCGCGCGGTCGCGGCTTCAAGCAGTCGGTCTAAACTGCTTAAAGCAGTCCGTGTACGGCTGGTCTTACTTACAAAAATATAATCAACTTTATATATGAAAATTGTAAAATCGTCAGTAGTCCTTTCGTGAATTAGTCCTTTGGTTAAGTAGCCATTCTGCGAATTGGTCCTTTAGCGAATTAGGCATTACGCGACTAAACGGACATTCTTACTGTTATATTTTTGCTAGTGTCCATATTTTTGTTGCAACTAGAAATCTTAAAACATGAAGCACTTTCGGACCATTTAGGCTGGTTTCAGAGCTGTCTGGGAGATCCGTACGGACCGTCCGTACACGGGACCCGTACGGCTAGCGCCCGCAATGCTTTGAAAACGATGTTCTAAGCGCCTCACATGTCTCCGCTCCGGGGGCCCGCCCGTACGTGCAGCCCGCACAGCTCTGAAACCAGCCTTAAGAGCTCGAGCGCGCGAATACCAGACACAATAGAATTCTAATTGTTATCGGCCACCTGCTGGTCGATCGATGCTCAAGGGTTATTAAGTTTCGATCCATTCTGACTAAACAAGTTGCGAAAAACACTTTAATGTTACCTCAATTTTCTCATTGTGAAATTGTGAATCGAACAGTTGTAAAAATAAAACGACGGTTTTGAACACAATATATGAATTTATTAGTAACCTGAATGAAGGCACTACCTTGTCTAAATAGGCACCTTTAAGCTGATCAAAATGTTCTAGGGCGTCAACGATATCGTAAATAATTATTATAGCGTCTACAACTTTAACAAATTTATCGAAGCAAACATTTCTATATACATTAATATAATTTATGCAATTAATTGTCAAGTTAAAATTGTTTTTATAACAACTGCAAATAGGGTTGAGAGTATTTATGTCCATTGTGAAATATTCTAATGAAAATATATTTTAGAATTACATGTGATAAAAATTTTGATGCACTCTTAATATAATTATCATAATTTGTTCGTTCAAAATTCGTTGTCAGTTAGCACGAACTGCGCTACGCTGCCGTACTCTAGGATCCTATTCTTGATACCCTTCAGTTTAGCTATATAATGCTTGTGAATCTTCGTATTGGTCCTCTTGTAGCGGAGGGCTGTTATCATTTTATCGACAGTGTAATGCAACCAAAGTATGTTCGTGTAGGGCTCGAAATTTTTCCAATCATTTCTGTGGACAAGAAAGGTCAAATTAATATAATATTTTTGTTGCTTTTTGTAGTGTTTTAATATAATACAGACGTTAACAGAATTCGTGGTCACAGAGAGCGACTAAATCTATACTAATATTATAAAGAGGTCGCGGTCGTTTGTAAGCTTGGATCTCCGAGACTTCTCATCGGAATTCAAAAATTATTCCATCAATATTTAGAATAAACTTTCAGTGTGGACAAAGGCTTTATTTTTTTTTTTATAAAAAAAAAGTTTACGGAATAATACGAAATACACGCGGACGAAGTGCTCGTCTAAGATAAAGCGCGAGTAAATTCGTAAAAGTTTACATTTTATTTTCCTCCATTTCGTTTCACTATTCTTCGAACCAGAACAACAAATGCTCCTGATGCTTTATTCTGAATTATTTCAGTTGCTTACTAATCTGAACTGTCTAATGTCTCTTAGATAAAATTACTTTAAAACAATAACTTAGCAACAGCGTTGTCTATTTGCGTCTGCAGATAAGAAATCAGTCGCGCAAAGAGGCCGTTGCTAACTGCTACAATTTAAAAAAGTAATTATCTGAAATCATGTATGTAGCACGCACGTGAACTTGTAGAATGTCTATTGTTTTAAACGTTTGCTATATTTCACGATGAGATTGGGGTTAAAGCAATTACTTTTATTTACTCGCTAAATGATTTCTAGAGTAGCTCATTGTAATAGTAAAGATAATGCTAGTTTCTAAATTTATATTGATTGTACATATATATAATCAGGAATTTCAATGGGAAGGCGATGAAAAAGTTTATAAGCAAAAGTATCTACCTATATACAGTATAAAATATTTATTTAACCCAAAATTACGCCAAATTTCTTTGATTGGACATGTTTACAATATGTATAGTACATGTGTAGGTCAGATACAGATCTGGGTCTACGGACCGGTCATTGACGTGTGTCACGTAAAGAATATGTATAGATCGTGTATAGTATGTGTGTAGCGTCAAGCGTGTTTATATTACTCTACTCTTATTTTGTAAGCCAAAGGAGCCAGAGGAGCCACGACAGCGAGTAGTCGATGATGGTGTGTGTAGCGAATGTATTGTATATGTGATGCAGGTGTAGGGTCATGCGCTCTATGCCAGGTAGAGCTTGACCTGGGCGCTTCTCCCCACCCAACGACCCGACTAATCCAAGGTCTTTAAGGACCTAGTCTTTAAAGGCGCCCTCGGGCTGTTCCGCTGCCGGTTCTATGCGAACCCCTCGGATAAGCTAGTAGGGAAAAGGAAAGACCTCTTGACCTTTGGACGGTATTTAGATCACGTGGCGGTCAAGGAAGAATGAAATTTTCACGCTGCCTCTAAAAAGTCCGGTGACACTGTATTAAACGATTGAAACCAACATCAAACTTTAAAAAAATCGCTAATTATATGTATGCAGCACGTGTTTAGTGTACTAGGTGACCCGGCGGACTTCGTACCGCTTACTTTGACAGTTTCCATCATTGAGTTAAATATATATCAATGGTTTCCATAACAAAAAAACAAAGAAATCATTTTGTATTGGAAAATTAAATTGTCGTTTTTAGTATTTTATTTAATATAGCCTATGTTACTCAGCGCTAATGTAGCATTCTAATGGTGAAAGATTTTTTTAAATCGGTCCAGTAGTTTTTGAGTTTATTTGTTCCAAACATAACATAATAATAATAATAATAAATTTGTTTATTTCCATTAACAATTTTCAACGTTACAAACAATGGGTTGGAGCTTCTCTTTAAGCTTTAAGGCCTGTTTTGAGAAGCCCCGCTCCTCTTTAATGATTTTACAAAACGAACGAACATACAAAAATACAAAGGTTTCCTCTTAATAATATTAGCATAGATATGTAACTCGTGTATAGTAAGTATTTAGCGCGTGTATAGTGTGTATGCAGCACGTGTATAATTAGTGTAGTTCCGATACTGACCCCAGCTTGTCGCGCATGAGGCGGTAGACCTCGAACTGGCGGTCCCCCACGGCGTCGAAGAGGCCGTCGTCGGCGGCCAGGTCGTTGTACAGCGCCGCGCGCTCGCCCGCCAGCGCCAGCGACAGCCGCGACAGCGAGTAGTCGATGATGGTGGCCGCCACGCCGCAGCGCGCCACGCGGTGCGCGCGACCGCGGAGCACGAACGTCGCGAACTGCACCCGGACCACATTATTATAAGTTTTATATTCAATTCGATTCAAACATTTATTTCAGACATAGTAGTCTATACCTCAGCGTAGTAATAAAATATTATAAAATTACAAATAAAATTACTAATTTTAATAATAATTAATAATTTTATAAAGCTAGCTGTGCCCCGCGTTAAAGATATTTTCCCTTGTTACATTTTTAATTGCTGCTCCACTCCTATTAGTCATAGCGTGATGTAATACTCTATGTACTCCTATTAGTCATAGTGTATGTATGTAAAGGCCTATAGCCTTCCTCAATAAATGGACTATTCACCACAAAAATAATTTTTCATTTCGAACCAGTAGTTCCTGAGATTAGCGCGTTCAAACAAACAAACTTCAGCTTTATAATATTAGTATAGATTATTATAAAAAAGACAAAGTGTTGAAAAAATTCCACGAGCGGGATTCGAACCCGCACCCCATGACATGATGTCGATGACGTAGTTGTCGACGTTGAATAGGGCTCCTTTGACTTATAAAGTAAAAATAGATATTGTTGATTAATTTCGGCGAGTTGGGTTGAGCCACGATAGCATAGTTGGCAGTGCACCTGACCCGACATGTCATGGGGAGCGGGTTCGAATCCCGCTAGTGGAATTTTTTCAAGACTTGTCTTTTTTCAAATTGTAATTTGTTCGCAACAATATTTGCGTAAAAATCATAAAAGCAATCAGTCTCAGAAAGCTCTAGCGGGAATCGAACCCGCGATCCTTACATTACCGGACCACTGGATCAGAGCATTAGACCTGTCTCAATAGCCCAGAAGACTCGTTGAATGCTAATAAACTAGTAAAAATTTATTTTGTAACTACATTATAGCATTATGAATGCAAAAATTTCAACCGCCTCTGTGGTCTAGTGGTTAAGACCACCGGTTTAGACCCAGAGGTCCCGGGTTTGATTCCCAGCGGGGGACACATGATTGTGTACTCGGTTTGGTTGGTGGTAGGGCTTGTTTATCCGCCTGGCTAGCTACCACCATCTTATCTAAATATGTCGTCATAACATCAATGTTTGTATCATTGTTGTGTTCCGGCAGCTAGAAATAAGATAGCCAGTGCCTCAATAGTTGAGGATCCCGGGTAAAGTGCGCTTCCATAATTGGCCTTATCATCACTTACCATCAGGTGAGATCAAGGCACTGTGCTTACCCGTAAAATATATTTAAAAAAAACTATTCTCAGTAAAAAATATAATTTATAAATATTAAATATTTATTTTCCAAACTAGGTTCGAAAAATAGTTTAAACACAACATGACAACATCATTGCACGCCGCAATAACCTTGATGGTAAAAAACGGTTTTTTATTTAAATAACTAATTGCGTTTTATTTGGTGATAAGAATATGTTTCGACACAAAACCTTGTTTATCATAATCAGACTAGAAACGTGCCACTGCAGTGCTCAGGTCTTCCCCACAATTGAAGATCAAGCCACCCACCACGCTGGTTAGTGGGTTTAACGAATCTAATGTTACGACAACCGAGACCAACGGCCTTAAAGTGCCAGCCGAAGCAAGGAGGAGCAGAGATATTTTAATTTGGTCACCCATCCAGTGACACGACACTGCCAAATTGCTTTACATGTAAGATCGCAAGTTGCGATGCGCATTTACCAGTATGGTTCGTATTAAAGGAACATTGATAAGTATTTTAATTAATTCGTATGATAAAAACACTATTACAAATTAGTTTGTTATTTAAGTGCCGTAACAAATAAGATGTGTTTGTGCGTATAAACAATACCTTCTGATCAGTGGGTGCAATCAGTACGTTTCCCCAGTGCAAATCACGATGCTCGAACTGAAACGCTTCTTCTCCCACTGCCAACCCGAACGCAATCTGAAACACAAACATAATTCGTTAATATTTATAAAAGAATAACAATTTACATAAATTAAAATAATACGTTACTTATATTGTAAACAAATTATAATTTCAGAAAGCTATAAAGGTTTAACCTTCTAAAGATTTAATTCACAAAAAAAGATAGATTCGGATACAACGGCGCGGTGGTACTCGGCCGATGTGTTTTCCACTGTCAAAAAAAAGGGTCGGATACAACCACCTTAATGACAGGGCCCGGATTGTCACAACGTGAAATGGTTCAATATGCTGGTGTTTTGAAATGAAAATTGTTTATTTACCAAAATTAATAGTAAGCCGTGTTACAGGAATGTACAATGATTCCCACACTAGGCTAGGCCTGGCTCGTGGGGGTCAATTCTCTAGCTAGGGTTAGCAGGGTAACAATGTGGCTATTCATCACAAACAATAACTACACAGTATGATTCTGACAATAACAAATAATTAATTATTGAACGGTGCAATGCGCGAATGTGGGTGCATGTATGTAAGAATGAGTTATGTGCGTGTGTTCTTATTATTCCCTTTATTTATTTTTAATCTTAGACTTAGGTTTTATGAAAATTAGGTATATAAAAAGCAAAATATAAAAAAATATCATACAAAAATACAACTTACATACACTATTATTATTTTTATTTTTATTATTTCAAAAAGTTTTAATAGACAAAGGTTTAAAATTTGTAGTTATGACTAATCTTACTATGAAAACAAACAGAAAACAACTATCAAATTGTCAATTTTCAAAACGATCTTATCCCACCCAAGTTGACGTCACACTTATCGGGTGTTTGTGGTAAAATCATGGAACATAAAACACAACAAGGAAAACTTGTACGTACACACAACGGATCGAACGTCACATGACTATGATCAATAAAAGTAACATCACCAATTGATCAAACGATAAATACGCGAGAAGTAATGCGCGCGCGTACATTATATTTTCATATTAAGGCGAAGGGTAAGGCACACTAGCGCCACAAATTGATAATTTTACAATTACTTACTAACGGACCGGTCCTTTTTTTAAACATTGCGAACAGTCCGACAACAGAAAAGCATCCATAGTATTTATTTAATAATTGTGCACTACTTTTTGTTGCGTGGTTTATTCACAAAACGGGCTATCGCATTTATTCACAAACAATGACCACTGTTGGTGTTAGCGAATGAATACAAAAACAAACCTAAAAGTAGTGCACAATTATTAAATAATAGATGTTTGCCTAGTGTCGGAAGGTCCGCAATGTTTGAAAAAAAAATCCAGTTTAGCAGTTATCAAATTAAATCCATTAGCGGCGCTAGTATTAAATTATATTAAAAGTATGAAGTGAAGAGGACATTAGATTTAATACCTATCTACATATTTTTTATAATTAAGTATACGTTTATTTTTTAGTATTTTTTATTTAGCCGTTTTTATATGTAATATTTTATTTAGATGTTGTGCGCAGTTGTTATTGAGGTACAAATTTATACGTGTTATTAATTAATAATAATATAATAATAAATAATATACAATTGTATTGTTGTATTTTTAGTATTGTGATTTGTGTCTTGTAACTGTGCCAAAGATAAATAAATAAATAAATAAATAGTGTGCCTTACCCTTCGCCTTAATACGTTTACAATTTGTTTTACTAATGACGCATGCAAATTTCGTTTGGCAAATCAAAGGTTATGACGAGCTCGATGACGCAGTAGTAAACGCGTTCTGTCTGTAGTTGCTAAAGTTAAGCAACTTCCGCAAAGGTCGGTCATTGGTTAGGTGATCAAATATTTTTCATCTCGCTCTCGATGCTGATGAAATAGAAGGTGTACGCTGACCGCTTATAACCTTTTCAGCGTAGACAAGTTTATGGACGGCACGAAACTTGGCACTTCTCCAAGTCGCGGCGACCGATCTATCCACAGAGGTTTTCTAGGGTCGAACTCGACATCACGCGGCCGTGTACAGACGTCAGCACATCAACTTATCCAAAACTGTCAAATGTCTTCAATAAATATTCAACCATAATGCCCTTATACACAAAGTTCAAAGTCTATTAAGGAAATTTATAAATGTATAATTTATAAATTATATTTTACGTGTTTTTTTTTTGGCCTTGATCTCACCTGATGTTAAGTGATGATAAGGCCAATGATGGAAGCGCACTTCACCCGGGATCCTCAACTAGCGAGGCACTGGCTATCTTATCTTTAGCTGCCGGAACACAACAATGCTACAAACATTGATGTTATGTTACGTTAGCTAGCCAGGCGGACAAACAAGCCTTACCACCAACCAAACCGAGTACACAAACATGTACCTCCCGCTGGGAATCGAACCCGGGACCTCTGGGTCTAAACCGGTGGTCTTAACCACTAGACCACAGAGTCGGTTGTGCAGGCGTGTGTACACAAACGTCACTAACGTACTTAAGACTGAGAGAGAGGAAAAGCGCCCAGGCACAAGCGTATGTATCTGGTAATGCCAAGGGCCTTGTGAACAGTATAACGCATGTGCTCGTGGCCGGCACGAGCCCCAACGCCACGCAACAAGCTAACTTCTATTTCATTACGCGTTATACAACGGAAGTCCTAGTCAATGGTAGAAGAAAAAACGCAATGGTCAGGTTTTGTGTGCAGCCTCCTTTCGAGAAGAGCAAGGCAACAATTCAAAAGTTGCTTCTTTCACAGTTCATCATTTATCATCATTACCAGCTCATAATGTCCCCACTGCTGGGCACGAGCCTTCCCTATGGATGGTTAGGGAGAACGGGCCATAAACCACCACGCGGGCCCAGTGCGGATTGGTGGTTGTTAACGACTGCTAATGCAGCCGGGACCAACGGCTTTACGTGCCTTCCGAAGCACGGAGAAGCTCAAGATGATATATTTTTGGTCACCGATCCGATGACCGGCCTTTGCGAAAGTTGCTTAACGTCAGCAATCGCAGACCGGGCGCGTTAACCACTGCGCCATCGAGCTCCTCAAAGTTATTGCTACATAATTGATTTTATCTAAACTAACCAACATTTACCAAATTTTTTACATATTAAATCTGCACAGAAGAGTTGGAAAACTATAACAGGCATACGAACTATGTAATTAGAAACAAATAAGGAAAAACACATTACCACGCCACCTAATACAGTAATAATGTAATAGAAGTAAGTGCAAAGAAAATATTTGCATTTCCCAGCGACGGAATAACCGATAAACGGAGACGTGACGTCACCACTTGCAAAAACAACAACAATACAAACACATATTTTACATGTATAATTTGACTATTCTATAAAACTTAAGGTCAAAGAACTCTTGACTCTTTAGACGTCCTAATTTCTAACCTCTATACAACGAGATCATAGCTATTATTACTGAAACAAAACAGTATAAAGGCGCAAATCCATTGCGGCATACGCTGTTGAGTTTCCATGGAAACCGCCTGTAGTCACGCGTAGCTCCGGGTGCCTAGTGCGAGATTTATTCGCTATTCGATCATGTTAACGAAAACGAAAATTTATATATTTTAATTATTTTGCATTTTGCATTCACACTATAGTTACAAGATTTTTTTTTTAATTAAAAAAAAAGTGTTGAGTATTTATATGTTAAAATTTGTATTCTTTTCGTTTTTCATTAGGAGGCAATAATCGCCATACAATTTCTCGTGTTAGTAAACGTTACCAAATGGCAAATAAAACTCGCGCTAGACACTAGACGTGCGACTCGTTTATATTAAAAACGTAGCCGGGCACAGATTGCGCGCCGCAGTGGATTCGACCCTTTATGTTTTATGTCGGGTTTTAAACTATAAAACTGTTTATTTATAAATTCTATTTTGAATTCACGCATTGAAAATAGAAGACTTTTAAATTTTTTTATACACTACGATCTTGTGAAAAGTCGTGGAATCAAGTCCAAGCTAAGGCAAATCGTCTATAGAACAGGTGTTTAGTAGATAAAAGTAACATAAAAAAGAATAAAGAACATTTTTTAATCTAGTATATGTTGCCATAACAACAATGTCAGTAGCATTCGATAGTTAAAAGAGATAAGATAGCCAATTCCTCAGTAGTGCGGATTCAAGGTGAAGTGCGCTTCCTCTTTTAGCCTCATCGTCACTTAGCATTTCCCCGTTGTGATATAAAACATTTAGACATAATTAAAGCCTTTAAAAAAATATATGTATACATTTCCTGTTTATTCTCGAATTACAGTTGACATTCATATTAATCTAAGGTTGATAAAATCAACCCTAAATTACATTTCAATGTGTACAACCAACAACACCTCAAGAATTAAATGTTAGAAATTGCAAGTATTACCACATTGTGAAAAAAATATTACCATCCTACCAACATATTATTAAAGTGTTGTTGTTAACAAAGGTTAATTAAAAAAAACAACATGCACAAAAAAACAATAAAAAAACTAAAGTAGAAAAAAGGACAATCGTGCCGGCAACACTGAACATCGAAAGCGTCATCGGTTCCCGCAGAGGATAAGTGAAAATCTAGTCAAGATAATGGGTAAACTTGCACTAGAAAGTCACCTATCGTCCGAAGAAACCGTGTTTCATGCACTCGTGATACGCTGCAAAACAAAAACAAGGAAAAGAAACACAATGGAAAACAAAAAATAAATAAAACACATAATTAGTTTACACAACAAAAAAGATTCAAAGAGATTTCGTAGAGCTGTCTGCCAACCGTCACTAGTTGGAGAGGCACCTTAACAGCCGAAATTAATAACCTATCCTCAGCAAGAGATAGGCCAGGCCTACTAGAGATTTGTTGCTTAGTTATTTCTGTTATTTATCAGAAAGTAACAGCGGTTGCTAGGTAACTAAACTAAGATAGGCCTATATCTTACCAGAGATAGGTTATTAATCCCCAGCGTTAGAGGAGAAGAACAAAAAAAGATTAATCTTAACGTCAGATCACAATTTGTAAAAAAATCGGAAATTGAGTCATCTTCTATTTAATTGCACTGTTTAGTGTGGTAGATTCGGCAGTTTGGATTAAACAAAATTTTTATGAATTATAATTTTATAGCTTTTATGTCAATAAGTGTTTAAAGAGTTTTCATGAAACTGATGAACGTGTCATCCTGTCGAATTCAATACGTTTCCACATGCTATCGGGTTCAGAGTCCGGATTGAGGCAAATCGTCTATTTTCGAGTGCCAAGTCCAGTTTTAATTAAGACTTTCCAAAGTTACATAATGCCGCGGTTTATGCAACCAGGTGCTATGCAAAATATGCGTCCGCGCCATTAGCAACACAATGCTGATCCGTACAATAGTGTTATAAAATTGCGTTCGATTACGTAAAGCGCGAATGCCACTTGTATCCTACTATTAACTCGATGTGCTTAAATGTACCGGGCAGTGTTGCCAACTTGATGCCTACGATTGGGATGAGGTAAAAACGGATAAACTGGTCGTTTTACGGCTACCGGAATTTTATAGCGGAATGACATAATGTTAATATGGTATTAGGTACTATTTGTTAGGTAGGTATCTTAGAAGATTTTGTCTGGAATTTGAGCAGCGCCACTGACATGGATTTTTTACGTATAGCATGACGATGACGCAGTGATTAAGGCGCTCGCTCGGTTTGGGATTGCTAAGCAACTTTCGCAAATGCCGGTCGCCGGATTGGTGAACAAACATTTATCATATCAAGCACCTCCGTGCTTCGGAAGGCACGTAAAGCCGTTGGTCCCCGCTGCATTAGCAGTTGTTAAATACGCACTGGCCGCGTGGTGATATGTGGCCTGTTCTCTCTATCCATCCACAGGGAAGGCTAGTGCCCCAGTATTGGGCACATAAAATCAGCTTCAAACCAGAACAATAATGCTAAACGATGCTGCTTGGCGTTAGAAATAGGTATTAGAATGGTCGCTTTCCATTCTGGGTAGAATGGTAGGAACCATTAAGCGTCTAGTAGACATACTAGAAAATAATAGCATTTAATTAGTACCAATGCGTTTATGAGGTTGCATACGACAAATGACGTCATCAAAACGTCACAAAACAATTATGCGCATAGGCATGCGTGTACATTTGATTGGTTACCCGTGTCTGCGTGTTCCCAGCTGACCTCAATTCAGTATGCATTGTCATCTAACAGTAATTACAATATTGCAACAGGGAATTGAAACTAGGTGGTCGATCTAAAAACGATTGTTCGGTTACAAAGTTGCTATAGTACCTACTGTTTTCATTGTTGTTACTTTGTTGAGTTTATGAGGTTAAATAAATAGACATTTAAATATTGCTATCTTGTAAAGAGAAACACCGGTATATACTTTTTGAATCTCCTAAAAAGCGATTAGGGGACTGTAAGTCATAAGGGAGAATCGCTTAAAAATAACCGATTAACTGAAGAGCTTTAATCGGTTATATTAAAACCGATGATTGAACCGATAACAGCCGCCATTACAGTTTTGTATCGCGTAAATGATTAGAAGTGCTTTTGTCAGAATCAGTTGAAGTTTTATTTACAATTTTACCAGCAAAAATGGTTAATTTAAACATCGGTTATTTAAACCGAATAATTGAAGAACCCAAAAGAAATCGACATGCTGCTATGTAAAACAAATAAACAAAACGCTCAAGTATTTTAAAATTGCGTCGTGTCGCCTTTAAAACTTCCGTGTATTTATCAAACAATAAAAAAATTGGCAACGTTCCCACATAAACGAAATTTAGATTGGAATACAAATGGAATATACAAGTGTGACGTAGTTATTTCCTAGAATACGAGTAGGAATTACGTTAGCAATTGGCACGTGTGCCGACCGCGCAGATGGCCATGTACTGGGTGACTAAGGTTGTCGACTCGGTACTTCAATGACGAATATAATGTATCACTACATAGTATAAAACAAAGTCGCTTTCTCTGTCCCTATGTCCCTTTGTGTGCTTAGATCTTTAAGACTACGCAACGGATTTTGATGCGGTTTTTTTTAATAGATAGAGTGATTCAAGAGGAAGGTTTATATGTATAATACATGCATATAGTAGAGCAACACTGATAATATCAGCATTGCAACCGTGCGAAGCCGGGGGCGGGTCGCTAGTATTATTATAAAGATAAATAGGTAAGTACATCAGCAACAAAGAAATCATATGTTTACACATGACGACGTAAAGTCACCGACTCGTTTCCATTTTGAAAGATAATTGCGGACTTTTGAACATACTTTCCCTTACCTCGCAGTGTTTACAGGCCGGTCTATTAGGTACGGTCGAAGAAATATGTCCTCTAATTGCACTGTATTACGACTGAAGTTCTGTTGCAATCAATACACATATGAAAAGAGAAGTACTACTAATCTAGTCCAAGTACATCAGTCGAATCTGAAACAGATCTACGACTACCGCTTAAAACAGGAATTGAAAAAATATTTATTTTTTACTTAGTAACTTACGAATGTACAGAAAGTGCGCAGGTGAAAACTTATAAGCAGACTAGCGGACTAATACCCTCCGTCATTGTCCTCTTTTGAGCTCGAGGTTATCGTGATTCAATATTTTTTATGTATGTATGTATGTATGTATGTTTGCACTCAAAACTACTGGACCGATTTAAAAAACTCTTTCACCACTAGAATGCTACATTAGCGCCGAATAACAAAGGCTATGTTTAAAAAAAAATCCACCCGTGCGAAGCAGGGACGGGCCGCTAGTAATAAGTAAAACATGCACTAGACACTCTAAAAGCAAAACGGTTTTTGACAAGATTTCAAATAATGCCATTTTTTTTTGATTTTACAGATTACGTTTTTTTAAGCTACGCTCAACCCTTGAATGTGACTACGGAAAGTCGATAATCCGACATTATCTCGCGAGACGCGCCGACGACTGTAAACCGCAGTGCGCTTGACCTTTGATACAAGCCTTCGCATCGCCGTCCGCGAGTTTGCAAAACGTCATTTCAGACGTACGCTCATTACAACTTAGGATTTATAACAACATTTCATGTTGACCATGTTAGAGTCTCTTTATTATCACATTGTCGCAGTGCGGAATAAATGTTAAGACACATCCTAAGCGCATTATCCGTACACTCAAATAAATACAAGGTCTTAGTAAACGTAGCATTGTTATATTAGTACGAGATTAGGAAGTAGGTAAACGCTTTCAGTTTGAAAAAATCAACAAAAATTGTGATCTAACACAAAAAGAAACTGTTTTTACAATACATCTTATCTATAATATCTAGCATATAAAGACAATGATGCAAGAAAATAAATAAACACTAAAATAAAAATTTACTTAATGACTAATCGTTTACAATGTCAATACTACAGAATAATCAGATAAAAACAAATAATTTGTCCTACAAATGTTTCTCTTGTTAATACACTTATCAATTGTGACGATATACCAGACACATACTTTCTATCAAATTCTCTACGGCCAAGTGGCTTGCATCTGATGGTAAGTGACGATAAAGGCCGTACGCACTATCCCATAGTATTAAACTGGCTATCTTAACTATAACTTTAGCGCCATTTTTAATCTCACCTGTTTACTTAAAGTTAAAGTCATCAAATAACAAATGCAAAAGGAAAAACTACTTAAGAACCGCTTACCTACAAGAACGGTGCCTACTTAGCATTAAGCTTAAAGCTCTTCAAGACCTGGTCACTACGCTTAACACAGTCAAAAACAACAGCTCACCTGCAAAAACAGTGCATGCTCCTGACCTATTCAGTGCTGCTAATCTCGAAGCTCTCCAACACCTGGTCACGTCACTTAACACAGTCATAAACGCCAGCTCACCTGCAAGAACAGTGCGTGCGCCTGTTCAGCGTTGTTGAACTCGAAGCCCTCCAAATCCTGGCCAGCGTTGGCTAGCTCCAGCACTATGTACTGCTGGTCCACCGGCAGTACCGCGGGGTTGTCGTTCTCAGAGCCGTTGCACTCGTCATACAGCTCCCACAGGTCGAGCAGACGCGACGGGTATGTGCCGTATACGCACTTCACTGCTAATACCTGGTTGGGGGAAAGTAAGTTTTATTGTATAGGTAGTAGATGCTAATTTGGATTGCTTTATTTTATTTCTATTTCTTTGGGAATTGGGAACTAAATAAATCAGTAAAGTTTTCACACAAACCAAAAAAATATCAAAGAAGAAATGAACATCACAAAATGTTATAAAATTAAGGCTTTATTATTATTCCACTTAAAACGCATCAGGCATACAGCCCACTTAATGGAATGTGGTTAACATAGCCTATTCATGTAAGAGGAGCTCGATGGCGCAGTGGTTAACGCGCCTGGTCTGCGAGTGCTGAGGTTAAGCAACTTTCGCAAAGTTCGGTCATCGGATGGGTGACCAAAAATGTATCAACTCGAGCTCCTCCGTGCTTCGGAAGGCACTTAAAGCCGTTGGTCCCGGCTGCATTAGCAGTCGTTAACAACCACCAATCCGCACTGGGCCCGCGTGGTGGTTTATGGCCCGTTCTCCCTATCCATCCATAGGGAAGGCTCGTGCCCCAGCAGTGGGGGACATAAAATAAGCTGATGATGATGATGACGATGATGATTCATGTAAGAAATATCAAAACATTATTTGTAACAAACAAGTACATATTATTATTATCCTGTTTTTCTCACATAAGTCTCGTTTCGAGTTCTACCGTGGTTAGACGCATACCAAATTGTTCTCAGATTTATAAAATTACAGTCACTGCATTTTGCTTACTATGTCATTGTAGTTACGTTTAAATTTCCATACGCGACACCGCGAGTGACATTTGTGTATGAGCGAGACGGTTAATCTCCTATACTATTCATATTCAACTTCGTGAACGTTCGTGAACACTCGGAACAATTATCGGAACAGTGCAAAAGAAAACTTACTAATTTCTACCGCCAAGTTTTGTTGTTGTTTGTGTCATATCACCTTCCACTGAAAAAATCGTGAATAATGAGCGTACAAAGGAGCCCTACAAACCGAAGTACCGGATCACATCCCGATTTATCCAAACTTCGCGATGATGATGTTCCCCATACAACGCAACGGAAGAGGAAGGTGCCGGAGTGCGAATGCAATTTCCAAGAAATTCTGTTTGACTTCCAAAATAAAGTTATGGCTTCAATAAAGGCTACCCTTGATACTCAAAATGAAAATATTATAAGTGAATTAAGATCGCTTCGTGACGATTTTAGTCAATTTAAGTCGCAAATGCAAGTAATCAAAACTACCGTTCAGAAACTAACTGAACAGCAATCTGTAATCAAAAGTGACGTTTCAGTGCTTCAATCCTCCAGCGACCTTAATACCCAGAAGGTTAAATCAATAAATAAAGAAATGATTGAGATACAGTCAACGGTCAATGAACTGTCTGAGAAGCTAAGTGTCAAGGAACAACTAGGACGAATCAACAACTTAGAAATTACTGGGATTCCATTTTCAAGAAGTGAAAACCTAGTTACTATCATAAACAACATCGCAACAAAGATAGGTTTTCATTTAACACCTTCCGACATTGATTATGTGCACCGGGTGCGTCGTTTCAACTCAAAAGATAACGAAAACTCAACAGCTGTTGGCCCCCGTGACTCGTCGTCAATCCCCAACATTATCGTAAAATTCACACAAAGGAAGCGGAAAGCAGACATGCTGGCGGCAGCGCGGGTGCGGCGCGGCTTAACAACAGTGGACGCAGGATTGGACGGACCGTCCAAGCCTATCTTCATAAGTGACCACCTAACCCCACGAAACAAACTATTACATAAGCAAGCACGTCTACTTGCAAAGGAAAGAAACTATAAGTACGTTTGGTTATCAGAGTGTAAAATCTTCGTTCGAAAAAATGATACGTCTAAGGTACTTTTGATGTCTAGTGAAAGCGATCTTAGTAAGATTCAATGACTATTAACAAGCTATTTCAAGTTCATACTGTCAAACTTTTCTAAAATAATAAGAATGTTAATGTTACGTGTTTGCCTTAAAAATATGTATTTTCGATTATCAATTGTCTGGTGTAATAAACGACTTCGTATCGGTTATATTTTGTCTATATTTAATGTTGGTGGAACTATCTCCCTTCTTATTAATTTTATAATTTTTATTAAAATACGATAACAATAACTTAACAATTTATTATCAAAACGTGAGGGGCCTACGCACAAAGTCACATGATTTTCTTAGGAGTATTTTGATTAGTAATTATGACGTTATCTGTATAACTGAGACTTGGCTAAATGATAACTTCCATGATACTGAGTATTTTGACCAAAGGTATGAGGTTTATCGCTGTGATCGTGACGTAAAGGTAAGTGGTCTTGAGCGGGGTGGCGGAGTAATGATCGCGGTTAGGCGCGAATTATGCTCAGTTAATTGTCACAACATGCGTGCGCCTCCGCCGCCGGCCGAAGAACTATGGCTATCGATGCCGCTGCGCGCGTTACCTGTTACTCCCGCCTTACCCCGTCATAGCACACCTCGCTATTTACACTTAATAACTTCGTATATAGCACACGGAAATAAACACGAGTCTTTGTTAGCATCATTCTATGACAGAGTTAGTGAATTCATAAACTCCAAACCAAATGACGTTTTTATTGTACTCGGTGATTTTAACGTTACGCATGGATCTTGGTCTTATAATATATGTTCTAATTGTATGGATTTACAAACAAATAATAATAATTTAGCCTGCCTAACTGCAGACTTCATTAATTTATCATCTTTATCACAGTACAATGCTCAATTTAATGCAAATGGTAGACTCCTTGATCTTGTGTTCTGTAGTGAATACTGTCAGGTTAAACCTTGTGATCATCCTTTGGTGACAGAAGATCTCCATCACAAGTCATTAATTTTAGATTTAAAATTAAATTTTCCCGCTCCTCTTAAAGTTGCATATTATAAAAAAAAACTCTTTTATAAAGCAAATTATGAGTCGATAAAATCTGCAATAACGTCTATCAATTGGAGAGACACTTTTGGCACCATACGTGACGTAGACACAATGACAAACTATTTTTATAGCAATCTTAATGATATTATTGATAGGTATGTACCAACATCTAATACTAAAATTAAGCAAAATTATCCCCCTTGGTACACTCTTCCGCTAATAAAAATATCAAAAGAAAAGGCTAAGTTTCACAAGAAATGGAAACGTTATGGAAACTCGTGTGATTACCAGACGTTTTCACTATTAAGAAGTAGATTAAAAAAAGCGGAAACAGATTGTTACAAAAAGTTTATTCATTTATCAGAGGACAAAATTAAAACGCACCCTAAATTCTTTTGGTCTTTTGTAAAATCAAAAAACGCAATTAATGGTATCCCAGAAGTTATGTCGTACAATGGTCAAACATTATCGAGCGGTAAGGAAATCTGTGACGCTTTCAATGAGTATTTTCACTCAGTTTTTATATCCACGACCGAGTCTCTTATCCAATCTCCTATCGATCCTAAATACTCACCTTTAACTGTTGATGTTAATACCATAAATATTGACCATGACATTGTTTTAAAGGAGCTCAAACGAGTTAATGTTCATAAGGGAGCAGGTCACGATGAAATCCACCCCATCCTCATTTCCAACTGTGCTGAAGAACTTGCCATTCCCCTGACAATAATCTTTCAGCGCTCTATTGAATGCGGTGTTTTTCCTAATAAGTGGAAAAAATCACTTGTTACTCCCATCCCAAAAAATAAAAAGAGAGATCAGATTTCTGAGTACAGGCCTATCTCTAAATTGTGTGTCATAGGTAAGATTTTGGAAAAAATTGTAACATCTCAACTCTCATTTTTTGTCCGGAACTACATACCCGTCCAGCAGCATGGTTTCTTTAAGCGTCGTAGTGTGGATAGTAACATGCTAACATTTACTGACTTTTTGTCACAAGCCATGGACGATGACTTGCAGGTTGACGCCGTGTACACTGACTTCTCTAGGGCATTTGACAAAATAAATCATGATTTACTTATCAAAAAGCTTGCGAGGGCCGGAGTTCACGGTTGTCTTCTCAGATGGATCGAGTCATACATCAACAACAGGAGTCAAGCAGTTTGTGTGAAGGGGTATTCTTCCCAGTTCCTTCCTGTGCCATCAGGAGTTCCACAGGGATCCCATATCGGTCCATTACTTTTTTGTCTTTATATTAGTGACATGGGTTTTGTACTGGAGAATTGCAATTTTCTACAATATGCTGACGATACAAAGCTATATACTGTTATTAGATCGATTGAGGACTGCCTCGGACTGCAAAAGGATTTGCTTGCCCTGGAAAACTACTGTACATCCAATCAATTGTATCTGAACAGTGACAAATGCCATATCATATCATACACTCGAAAAGTTAAAAATACTATATACAACTACAAGTTAAATGACACTACTGTCAAAAGAGTGACTTGTATCAGAGACCTAGGAACAGTTATGGATTCAAAATTATCATTTGTTAACCACGTGGACCATATACTAGGTATTGCAAATCGTAACCTAGGGTTTATACTAAGGATTAGTAAACCCTTTCATAAAGTATTAACTTTGAAAATTTTATACTTTGCCTTTGTTCGATCAATTCTTGATTTTTGTAGCACAGTTTGGAGTCCTTGCTATCAATTACATATAAATCGAATAGAAAAAGTGCAAAAAAGATTTATTAGGTCTCTCAACTATCGTCATAACGTTGTAGAAGAACTATATAGTGATTCATTACTTAAGTACAAAATATTATCTCTCTGCAATAGACGAAAGATGTTTGACATTGTGTTTCTGTACAAGATTTTAAATAATTATATCGATTCCACAACACTCCTTAGTAGGATACCTTTCGTGTCTTGTGTTCGACTTCCAGTGCGCTCCTCACGTACACCCAAACTTTTTGTTCCTCCAAAATTACGTAAAAATTATACACGTAACTCTTTTGTCCACCGTTCCACCAATATTTATAATAAAGAATTTTCTGAAATTGATCTTTTCAAGATGTCGTTGTTGTCATTGAAACAAGAATTAAAGAAAAAACTTAACTGAGTAGCTAAGCTTGGTTAAGTACCTAGTGTGTATTATATAGCTCAAAATGTTTATGCATGCTTTTCTTAACTTTTTTTATAATGTTTCTCTGAGAACCTTTGTTTAATCACATTACTCATCCTATGTTATATCTTATATAAATTATTTGGCACTGTAGGTCTTTATACTACTTTGTACTTACTATATACTTTTTGTGAAAATGACTGTTTGTTGCCAGAATAAATGAAAAAATGAAAAAAAAAAAAAAAAAAAATAACTTTATTGTATTTAAGTTATAGTTTTATACAAGACAGTTTAATGTATTTGTCTGGACTAGTACACAACAACATGGATCTGTTGACCTACATCTGGGTACTGGTATGTAAAGTTATAGTATACCTTTGTTTATTTATCGTACTTAGCGATAAATATTAAAATTAGTTTATTTTTGCACTATTATTATAACCACTCAAAAAAGGACTGAATAAATTTCGGAATAGTGCATCGAAATCCTAGCTGCCCTCTATGGCAGTATAGCAGTTATCTGTATTCAAATGATGAACGCGAGAACACGCCACATTCCAGTACGGCATGACTAGTTTTAATTGTCCACATGCTCAGATTCGCGCACTGACAGTGAGCGTTGTCTATACTAATCTATAATATTACTAGCTGACTGGCGAACTTCGTACCGCGTTTTCATGACAACAAAACAAACAAATCATTCGTCCGCTTATGAACACCCGTATCCCATGATGGACCCTTATAGCAGGGCCACCAAACGGGTCCAATTGTAAATCTAAACCATTCTCGAATCCACTTGAACACACACAGAAAATTTCATCCAAATCAGTCCAGCCGTTTAGAAGGAGTTCAATAACACACACACGCACAGAAGATTTTTATGATAAAGAGGAAATCTTTGTATTTTTGTATGTATGTTTGCAACGAATAAACTCAAAAACTACTGGACCGATTTAAAAAATTCTTTCACCATTAGAATGCTACATTAACGCTGAGTAACATAGGCTATATTTAAAAAAATGCGGTAGGAAGTCCGCCGGGTCAGCTAGTTTATTATTTATATACTTAGCTGATGATGATGATGATGATGATAAAGAGGGGAACGTGCTTTTAATGTTAATGGCATAACAGTTGAAGAGGAAGTGTTGCATTGAAGTTGAGGCATTGATTTTCGAAAGATTTGTTAACTGAGTATTTAACAAGAATATTTAGCAAGATCTCAACTGCATATAAACCTATATTGGATGTTAATGGAAGAATACATACCCTCAAAAACAAAGTTATAAAAAACCAAGTCTTGCAAGTCAGTTCTTCTACCGTAAAAAGTTGTAAGATCCATGTCAGTCAATCTATTTATTTAAAAAAGAAAAACCGAGTTGCAACACTTGGTTTTTTTTACAAGTTTGTTTTTGAGGGTATCTCTTTTCTTTTTGTAGATAGTCCTACTTTTTTCCTTCCTGGTACCATCTAGGTACCAAGCACGTACCCAGGATTTTTTGTCGGGGGGTTGGTTGATTTGGGTAATTGATTAAAGCAAAGCAAATGGATTATTTTTCATAATAATTTTACAATAGGTTTTTTTTTTAAACCTATAAATAAAAGCGTAATACATTTTGATGAAACATTAAAGAACATTAAGTATATTACACCTTCATTATTTTTCTTTTGCAATCACGCTTTATTAATAAAAAAAAATTTGGTGCTAAAATGCATCTTTTTTCTTTTATTATTTTATTTTTTGGTTTAAATTATTTTTAACTTTTTAGTATCTTTAGGGGAAAAGGGCTTCAGTACAACAGGGTTCGCCCTGGTACCATGAGGCGCAACGTTAGCGATATGATATGTTTATACACCCTTATACCATTCAGTCATCGACACGTGCTCACCTTAGCATTGAGTCATCCATCTAATCAAAGACAGAATCCACATTCATAACAAACGGAACGAACGAACGAACGAACTTATTTTCCCGAGTTCCTAAGGCCATCTTCCAGCTCCATCATTAGAACCTGGTTATCATCTAGCACCAAAGTACTCGTCAAGACGAATCATACGAGCCCAAACTCGATGGGGTTGTGTCGTTTAATTACAGAGTTCCTATGGCCATCTTCCAGCTCCATCATCAGACCCTGGTTACTATCAAGCACAAAAGTACTCGTCGAGACGAATTATACGAGCCCAAGCTCGATGGGGTTGTGTCTACACCTATTATTCCATATTATTCATGAACTGCAAATGTAACTTTGTAATCCTATACATTTATATGGGATTACAAAGATGCAGTTGGTGTATCTAGAAAACTGGACCGAAATTGCATTTTTTTTAGTTATTCCTTGATTTGTACACTAAACACTAAATGTATTCTAAATTTGAAGCTTCTATGTCTGTTAGAAGTGCCTTAGAGTTTTGATGATCGGTCAGTCAGTGAGTGAGTGAGTGACAAAATTAGAAACTTTGACTAGTTATAATTCTTAAACTACTGGTTTAAATCGAATAAAATTTGAAATACACTGTGTTTATACAATGCTTGCTTGGTTACTGAAAATTCAGGCTTCTAGTTTTATCCACAAAGAATTAAGAGGGGGTCGAAAATGGATTGAACTGCTTCGAGAAAAGAATGGTACGGGTCGTGCCGCTTTTTTGCTCGACTTGGCGGGGGCACTGCCGTGCCCCCAGATAAATGAGTTCACAAGCCAAGGTGACAAATCAATGATTCATTATGTAATTTAAGAGGAGTGTATTGTGAACAATGGATCCTGAACATTAGCACTGTTGTACCACTTCACAATAACTCTTTCTCAAAGAATTTGTAAATTTGTACTTTCATTAAACAATTTAATACAACAAGACTAGTCGGAGTCTGTTGAAGCTTCCTAATGTTTTGATCCATTCCTTCAGAAGTGTTAGATAATTTTAATGCAATATGCAATCTTTCTATTATAATGCATCATCAAAAGTATCAGATAGGTAATTGAATTCAGAGAACTTATTTCAAACTCATAAGAATAAGTTCACTTATAATAAGCTTACAACTACATCACTTTAATTCACATAACTTTTGTATACATATACTTTCAATGTTGATTTAAATACATTATGCAATCTTTCCATAATAAGGCATCAATTAATAAACATTGTGGTAATGCTCCATTATGAAACCAACTGACTGGCCATGGATAAACTTCATCTGATCTCATCAAGGAGATACCCCTTGGCATATCTTACACATAGATAACTCTTGACACAAGTAACATCATCATGTAATAAGATACAGATTAGAAGTAAGCTTTTTAGAGCAATCAATCCAGCTGAACTAGAAATACATAGCAAATGGAGAATAAATAACAACAATTTTAGCAAATCAACAAAGATAATATTGTGCTCTGATAACAGTCTGGCCCAGTTTGCTTATCAAAATAGTAATTACACTACAGCAATACAGCAAATGCCCTATCTTTGTCTTAATGAAAGAATGATTCATGAACTGTTTCAAATATTTTCAATATTGAAAAATATGTGTTCATAATGACTCATTGTCCTTGACGTTAGCAATACCGAGAAATGCATATCTTCAAATCAATATTAGTCATCATCAATTTCTTTGAAATAATTGTATTAGAGAATTTGCACAAAAATAAAGTGCAACTGTGCAACCTATAAACCCTAAAATGAAATAACAATGAAATCATGCCTATCTAGATTTTAACCCTAACTTACAAAGGCAGGTAGTATTTTTTATAAAGAGGTTAAAGGCACATAAAATGTTATCCTAAAGGTTATGATAATAGGATGAGGCATTCCATAAACTTACCTCATTAAAAACATCAGTAGCATTCTCTACAGAATGTAGATCCAAGGCATCAATAGTCTTCCCTTCATCAAAGTCACGCTGAATTTCATCTATGGGAGTGCGCAGTGCGCTCAATTCCCTATAATAATTAAAAAGTTCAGATGATTCACTCAAAATAAATATAACTAAAACAACTCTATGATTAACAGGGCAGTGATGTCATTGACAAACAATTATATTACTAAAATATTTCAGCAACAATAGGTATGAGCATTGTTGTTTCTAATCAACCAATAATAATTAAAACAGAATCTAATATTTAAATTTGTTAAACTACTAATTACTACAGCTATTTCAGACAACCCTTTGTTTTTACATTACACAAACTAACATTAGGAAACAAATTTAGTGATCCATGACAGATTTAAAGTAAAATTTTATTGTATTTAGTATTTTATTGTTCAAATTAAAACACTGGGAATTTGCTTAGCATTAATTATCTTATTAAAATGCTTCATGTTAAGTTAGTACTTACATAGCAATCACAATCTCAGAGATGATCTCATGGAAGTCTTTCTGATGTTCGCCATTGACCTTGGTGGTGCCAGCGATAGGGACTATCTTCATTACACGCGCCCGGCCATCTCTAGCTCTCCATAAGAACACTTCACCATAGACACCTTCGCCGATCTTGCGGCAATTCTTCAGGACCCTAAAATGTTTTAATACCGATAAAAAAAGGTAAGAAGATTGTAGGTAAATTGAAGACCTTTGACATGCATGAACAATGTTGAAAATGAAAGTTTTTCACTTAAGTTCTTAATTTTAACGCAGATGTTTAATAACAATGCTACCATTTTATTTGCTTGACCTACTTAGCTACAAATTTTTTACGGTTTTTTGAGAGCAAGGTTAGAGACATGCAATTTGAGGGTGACAAAAAAAATGCGACTCACGTTTCTGGATAGCACTCATCGAAGTGTATAGCGTCTGCTTGGCTGCACCGACGCAACACGTAATCTCTCGCGGTGGAGATACGGTTCGAAGTATCATGGAAGTTTTCTAGTACAGTGACTTCGTGTTCCGAGTCGGCGATCGATAGTTTTGATAATTCGACGACCGTATCATCACAATCTTCGGCCAGAAATCCTGAAATCAACCGTACGGCGTCAGCAAACGCAACCATGACACACAAGGAAGTGAATGACGAACTTTCCCTTCGCGTAATTGTATTACGTAGACGGTAGGTACCGAGAAATCACGCCATCGAAAGCGAATATCAACTGCTTTGAATTTCACTGTCGACTAACCTGTGTATTGCAGGGAAAGATGCATGCACTTGGCTTTAGACACTTTTTGTAGAACAAAGGGGCAGAACCAAGCTATTATCCCGTTAGGGATAACGAATGGTAGTCAAATCGATTAACCACACCACTAAGATTCACACGATTACACGGTCCTCACTGCTATTATTCAATAATAGCAATAAATGTAACTACACCTCGTGTAATATCACACAATTACTAAATAAAAATAAAATAAAAATGTGGAGAGACCCTACAAAGCGTCTTCTTCCGCGAAATCGACGAACGAAAAGCACAGAATAAAAATAAAAATGTCGTCCGTCACCACTTTTTTTTTTTCGCGTGCAATGTTGCTAGATTTGTGGTTTTCTTTTGAATAGTAGAAAATATACAAGTAACGAGGTCTGTGGTTACTCACCTTTTAAATCTTCAGATACAGCACTTGTACTTATAGAGAGCCTCGAACTATTAGGTTCCTAAAACGAATATTAATATTAATTAACTAATTCATAGCTGTTAAACATATTCAATTGAAAAACCTTACGATATATATACTTTTATAATGCGAATCGTCGATCTACACGGTTTAGATACAAATGTACTCCTGCGACTAATAATTGATTCATTGTGTAGTGAACCTGAAAAACAAGAATATATAAATCTAAAACTTAACTTAAACAAGAAATCTGTTTTTATTTTCTACAGAAAAAATGCTAACCTGACATTACACTGAAACTTTAGATGGAAGTGACAAAATGTGATTTGAAGTGCAACATTCTTTTAATTTTCCATAGACTTACAAAAGAGGATTAAAGCTATCAAAGTGTAATTATTTTTTATTCTTATTGTAATTTAAAGCAAAACAAAAATACCTCTGAAATCTTGCATTTCCATTGTGTTTATAACACTTTGTCTATATTTTCTACCTTTAGCTTGTAATTGATCATCTTCTAAAATAGAGTGGTCAAAATGATCAGTCATCATAGTCATTCTTCTATAAATACTTAGTGATCTTTCCCATTTTTTTCCAGGTTGTAAAACTATTGCAGGCTTAACTTCCGCCTCAGTACCATTAAAGATACTAATACTTGAACAACTAGCAACATTACTATCTCTATCTAATTTTGAGCTTTTTTTATTTGTGATTGTAGATTCCATATCATTTTGAGGACTTGTTACCATAAAGCTTACAGCATTTCTAACAGGAGTTATTTTCTTATCTTTAGTATCTACATTGATAACCTCACTTATTGAATCAAAGTTATTAACTTCAGTCTTAAGTTTTCTATCATCTTTACTAAGTACAGTCTTATCACAATCAGCACTATTTGTGCTACTTAACGAATTATTAAAATCTAGCATTATTGAATCATTTGTAACTTCAATACGCCGTCTAGTGGTTACAAAACTTGTGCATATGTCTTCTTCATTATGTTTAATGATTTCAACATCATTTTCTAAAATACTATCTTCCAATACGTTATCTGAAGTAATATCCTTCATTGCACTATTCTCTAAGTCATTTGAGTTATTTGAAATATTAGAGAAACTAATTTCTCCAAAACTAGTTTTGGTATCATTAATGCTTTCTTCAGATACATTTTCATCATCTGCTTCAACATCTTTTGAATTATTTGAATCATTGTCTTCAAAACTAGCATAATTTTCACTCTCCTTTTCGCTACTACTTTCTTTGTGTGATTCATAGTCATTCATTCTTTTCATGTAGTATTTCATCAATATAGAATTATCTAACCTTTCTATATCAACTATAGGAACTTTTATATCATTTTTCAACTCAGTTTGTGAGGATTGATCACTACTATTACAAGTGTCATATGTAGAGTTTTCAGTGGCTTGACTATTTAGAGACAAATCATCCCTGGTTTTATCATTTTCAGTACTGTCAGAAAATTCTTCTTCAATGTTGTTTCTATAATGTTCGGTATCAATTATTTCCTCTGATTTAGTACAACTGGTATCTATTAAAGATTGTTCTAAATTTATCTTGGATATTTCCTTTATTACCGGATTTGAAAAGCCAAAAAATGGCTCTACTTCTGTAGTGTATAAATCACTGGTGCTCACTAACTCTTGGTTTTCCGAAGTTTTGTTGGTTGAAACCAATTCATCTGGATTTGGTGATTTTAATTCAAGATTGAGTTTGCTGGCAGTATTCCTACTCTTTTCACTTTTAGTGCTTTTGTTTATTGATAAATGTATAATGGGTGAAGGTGGAACATAGTCTTCAGTAAGAACCAGCCCAGACTCTTTCTTATTCTTGACAATTAACACACTATCATTATTAGCACTCTCCTCTACAATAGTTACATAGTCTGGACTATCTTCATTTTTATTTAAACCAATTGGAGAGAATTTGTAAATAGATTGGCTTCTATATTTTTCTTTGAAAGGAGTACTACATAATGGTGACTTTAATAAATCTGGTGTCGCTAAGTTTATAGTCAGTCTATGGTCCTGAAATTTAGTTTCTTTTGTTGAACCATTTAAACTTTTTGTATAAATTTTGATGTTGTTTAATATTGACAAATTGTTTACTATATTATTTATAGACTCATCCAGGTGCTTTAGACTTGACTTTTTCTCCTTTTCAATAATCAATTTATGTGTTCTAATGTCAGAAACATCATGCATGCTGTTGACAAATCCACTTGAGTTCTCTTTTTCTGATTCTGAAATAAAATATCTACATTCAGGATCAGCTCATTAACATATTATTTAAATTAGAGTAACACTAATAATATAAATGGCTCCCAGAACTTACCATAGCTGTCACTGCTAGAATAGTTGAATTTCTTGGCTTTTGAGAGTATCCTTTTTGTGTAGGTCTTTCCTTGGCTGAAACAAAATTTCACAAATATGTTCGAAAATTATAGATTTTAATGGATGATGCGCTTTTTATTATTGATTGTATACTTAAAGAAATTATGTACATACTCCGACACAGTATAGTACAAACTAGACTTACACCCTGGACTGCAACTGATGTCGATGATTCACTGGTGACTCTTTTAATCCTGAAGATGGTGAATTTAACAGCTGGTCAAATAAATCTTGTGCTTTGTTTAGTCTTATTGACTTATTAGGTGTTAGAAACGCTGAACGCGATGCCGATTCTGATAGAGACTGCCGTGTGTTGCTAACCGACTCAACTTCTTTCACAATACGTTTTACATATTTTCTTTTGCGCACTTTATTAGTTGCAGGACCGTAATTGTTTGATGTGCCAAGGCAAGATAATTCTCGTTTAGTTTGTTTGATCTTTTGAATGTAAAATGCATCGAAAACCGAAGCTTTTTCGTCTAAAGTATGAATTACATCTCGGTGGTCCAGTGCACTTCCACTTTCCTTCTTAGAACGGTAAGTACGACGCATTTTATTCAAATTAATAAAGTACACTTTTAGCACATTACTCTATTTAGGTACTTATTATTTTAGAAATAAACAAACTACAAATCCAAACGGAAAAAACAAAGTCAGTATTATCTGTTAACTGTCACTGTCGTCAGACCCAAAGAGAATACAAATAAGCACCACAGTAAAAGAGACTCCGCCACAGTTGATTATTGTATTGAACATATTATACTTGATTTAGAAATTTAAAAAAAAAATGATTGACTGCGAAAACTAGGCCAGTATTAAGTAAATATATTGTAATAACAATATGTAATTTTAATTTGGCATTTAATGCACATCGCATTACAGTATCTTTTTTCTGTGTTTAATTTTCCACTTTAGATAATAATTAAGAGCCCTATTACACCTCGACTGTGATTTGGCAAATGGCAAATTTTGGCGTTCTTGATCTCAGAAGTAAAAATACACTAACATTATTTTGACTCATTGAATAGTGTAGAATAGCGATAGGCATAGTTCGTAGTCTCGCTTTTTGTAAACTTTGCTTAACTTTTTAATTAAACCCAAAATTGCAGAGAACGATTTTCATAAAATGCGCGAAGCCACTTTTTTGAGCTCCTAGATTGAACTACTGTTCTAAACAAATGAAATAATAGTTATTTGTTATACAAAAGTGCAAAGTTGCTTTTTAACCGCGTGCTCAATTTTGATGACCGAGCAAGCGAAGGATTCTAAAATTGAATCACGAGCGCAGCAAGTGATTCAAAAATTAGTATCCTGAGCGTTAGCGAGAAAATCAAAAGAGCACAAGGTGAAAAATCTTTGCACTCGAGTGCAACACGTAACTTTTCATCCCACCTCAGCGAGGAAATTACTAAATGCAAAAAAAACCATTTACAATCACAAGATATTTTTATTTCAGTTTAGGTATTAACTACTACATTATGATAGGTAAGTATTACAGAATAATCTTTAAATAATAACAAATAATACTTAGGTATAATTAAGAAAAATTTAAAGTAACGTTGCTACGTTACTTAGGTTCAGAGTAATATTTTTGTTGTAGGTACTGTAATGTTGGTGTTAGTGACTTGTGTACTGATAAATTCGGCATCATGGAGGTAGAAGTAAATAGGTTTAATGATGTTTTGAATTCACAAACTTAGTGCACACGATGTTTTAAATTCAATTTACTTTATCCTCTAGCGGATAAAAACGCCTTTTGCACTCAGATATCGAAGATCAAAAATACTCTTTCCGAGATGGGGGGATGAAAAAAAAATTTAATGTTATATCTTATTTAGTCGAAAAGTTCGTAGCGGCCTCGGAACTTTTAGATATCATTGATTTTATATAGAAAAAAATCTTATTCTAAACCAAAAAACTTCGAAAATAGCTTTAAGTTAACTATGAATTTCTCCTATCTACGACAATATTATTGAACAAAATTTATACCAGAATAAAGCTTATTTCATGAGGAATAAAGATTTTATAATTTTTAAGCATGAATTTATTATCCTATTTCGATAAAAACGATAAATACAACAGCAAAATTACTACAAAATGCGATGCGCCGGCCGTCTGAACTCAGTAGTCAGTACCGCGCGAGCGCTCCTCAGTGTTGGATCTATGTCGGATTTCTTTGCGCCAATATCGATCGTCAGTGTATGTATAGTGCGACTACCAAGTTTTGCTCAAGTAAGTATAATTCTTTTGTGCCTACTCTGTATTAGTCACATAAATTAATTAGAACATGCCTATGATTAATATAATTCTTAGTACGTGTCTCTCCATATAAGTTTAACCTAGTTTTGTAATGTAAAATGAATATTGTATTTTATGTTCACTCTTCCATTCAACCTTTGTAACGAACGGTACACTAAAAATATATCTCTTGAAATCTCTAAGTGTTTACCTTCTCCACCATAGCAAGCAACCTTCCAACTTACCACCGCACACGCTTATCGTCAAACTTTTACAAGCTTTTATTTAGTTTCACCTGTCCCGGTGTCTGTAATCAAATCTCACATATTAAATTTGATCCACTTCCCGGTTACCGATTGAGCTGAAATTTTGCATACATGTGTAAATAGGATGCCAATGCAAAATTATTGACATGGAGCTGGGGGTCGACCGCCTAACACTCTCGCTTTCGATCGCTTTGAAGGCGAGGCGAGGAGGAGGCGTCATCTTGTCATTTCGAAAGCAATATGAAAACTATATCGAAAGCTATAGTACGAAGTAACTATTACCTAATCTGTGGCTATAGGCTATAGCTTTCGATATTATTCGATATTATAATTCGATATTATATTAGAAAGCGAGGCGAAGGCCTCGCCTTCAAAGCGATCGCAAGCGAGAGTGTTACGCGGTTCGGGGGCTGGTCTGATGATGGAACCGGATGGTGGCCACAGGAACTCGGTAGTTAAACGACACAACCCCATCGAGTTTAGACTCGTTTGATCCGTCTTGGCGAGTACTTTATTGCTAGATGGTAACCAGGGTCTGATGATGGAGCTGGAAAATGGTCATAGGAACTCGGTAACTAAACGACACAACCCCATCGAGTTTAGGCTCGTATGATTCGTCTTAACGAGTGCTTTGGTGCTAAATGGTAACCAGGATCTGATGATGGAGCTGGGAGATGGCCATAGGAACTCTGTAATTAAACGACACAACCCCATCGAGTTTGGGCTCGTATGATTCGTCTTAACGAGTGCTTTGGTGCTAAATGGTAACCAGGATCTGATGATGGAGCTGGGAGATGGCCATAGGAACTCTGTAATTAAACGACACAACACCACCGAGTTTGGGCTCGTATGATTCGTCTTGACGAGTACTTTGGTGCTAGATGGTAACCCAGGATCTGATGATGGAGCTGGAAGATGGCCATAGGAAAACGGTAATTAAACTACACAACCCCATCGAGTTTGGGCTCGTATTATTCGTCTTGATGACTACCTTGGTGCTAGATGGTAACCAGGTTCTGATAATGAAGCTGGAAGATGTTCATAGGAACTCGGGAAAATAAGTTCGTTCGTTCCGTTTGTTATGAGTGTAGATTCTGTCTTTGATTATGGATTAGATGGATGACCCAATGCCAACGTGAGCATGTGCCGAGGGCTGAATGGTATGGGGGTGTATAAACATGCCATATCGTTAATTTTGCGCCTCAGGGCGAACCCTGTTGTACTAAAGCATTTATCCCCCTACAAAAATACTAAAAAGTTAAAAATTAAATTAGAAGAAAAAAAAACATTCTTTTTAAAACAAGCTTTTATTACTAGTTAATAAAAAAAGAACTAAAAAATTAAAAATAACTGCGACTGTGGGCTCTCTTACATCGGGCAAACACAGAGAAGTGTAGGAACCCGCGTTAAAGAACATATAGCTGACGTCAAGCATAGGCGCGAAAATAAGTCTGCAGTATGCGAACATTCCCTAGAGGGGCCGAACCATAATGTGGTTTATCAGATTTGATAAACCACAAATTCTCGCTAGAGAACAACGATTCATCCCTAGGGTAATACGCGAGGCTATTGAATTTAAAAAACATCCTGACTTCAATAGAGTAGATGGTTGGAATCTACCACCAGCCTGAGATCCCATCATACACAATATTAAATCCCAGCCCCAACACCATACTGCGCTCTAAGATACTGCCAGACCAAAAGATACTGTAAGCTCTTTCTGCGTAAAACGGAACGCACCTGATTAAATTTAAATGAGGGTATAAAAGCTACTAACTAATTATGAGACGACCGACCCCTCAGTCTCCCTGTGACCACGGACCCTGCAAAGGGTTCGAAACATCAGGATAAACATTATCTATAATAGTAATGTGTTTGTGGCGACACATTATGTTTACATACGTAATAAGGACGCGGCCACGTTACCTGCCTGTGCGCAGGGAGTCAGTCTTAATGGGGCCGGCACCCCGCTAACACGATTATGTGTGTCAGTTTAATTAAATATATAAAGTTTTGCCTAACTTCTAAATATTATTTCACACACCCTTCTGCCTTACCGAACTTTAGTGAAGTGAGTACCAAATACCTAGAGACAATAATAAGCAGATGGTAAAGTGGTGACCCCGTTATATTATACGCGTGTGAAATAAATTCATATTAAGCGGCGGTAACGTGACCCGCGCGTTCACGTACGAGCAACATTAAGACTCCCCTGGATCCGGTTCGGCAGGGTAACGACACGACGGTTACACGTTATACGGACACTATGACTCAACCTCCACAAGCAAATGAAGCAATCAGCGAGATGGCACAGATATCTGTGGCATCACGTATACCAGAATTTTGGAAGGATCAACCACGCGTATGGTTTATCCAGATAGAGGCGATATTAGCTCCTCAGAAACTAGCCGATGAGACACGATATAACCTGGTAATTACTAAATTAGACAAAGAAGTAATATCACAGGTGACTGACATTCTCATCACTCCACCTGCAAGTAACAAATTTGAAACTTTAAAGGCTCGACTTTTGAGTATATTAGAAGAGTCCGAACATCGGAAAATAAGAAAACTGATAAGTGAGATGGAATTGGGTGAGCAGAAGCCTTCACAATTACTACGCCGAATGCGAGAGCTAGGACAAGATAGAGTGCCAGATAACACGTTACAGATCCTGTGGCAGTCCCACCTTCCCACTTCAGTGCAAACTGTGCTTGCCGTTACAGAAGTAAAAGAAATAGACAGGCTAGCCACAGTAGCCGATAAAATTATGGAGACCACCGGCGGCGGATGTATATCAACGGTACACACTCCGCCCAAAGATGAGACACCAACAAAAAATATTATGACGGAGATTGCAAAAATTAACGCAAGATTATCCCGGATGGAGATGTCACGTAAAGGTGATAGCTACCAGAGACGCTCAAGAAGCAAGACGCCATCCCAGCGCCGGAGGTCTTCCCATCGGCCAGATTGGAAATGTTTTTACCACTTCCGATATGGCAAGGACGCACGCAAATGCATACAACCGTGCGGCTGGGAAAAGACACAGGTCAGCCAGAACCCGGAAAACTAACTCCAGTGCAGGCGACGGCGGGTGCCTGCGCATTAGAAGAAAACAACCGCCTCATAGTAAGTGACTTCGGTTTTTGATCGACACTGGTGCTAATGTGTCGGTGCTGCCATACAGGTCAGTTAAAAAGTGTGACAGTGCTACTAGTTCTTATGTATTGTACGCAGCTAACGGTACGATAATTAAAACGTTTGGTACAAAAACGCTAACTATAAACCTTAATTTACGTAGACCTTATAAATGGACTTTTATTATTGCAGATGTTAACCAAGCAATTATTGGTGCTGATTTTTTAACTAAACATAAGTTGTTAGTAAATTTAAACAGTCGCAAGCTAGTTGACCAAACCACTAACTTAAGTATTGTAGCAGAAATTACTAACTGGAATGACTCATCATTGAGAACACTTGACGGCAATCATCCGTATTTTAGTTTATTGTCACAATACCCAGACATGCTTAAGCCAACCTGTTTTAGAGAAAATCCACCGCATTCTATTTATCATCATATAGAAACTACCGGTCCACCCGTTCATGCAAAGGCACGTCCTCTACCTCCTGATCGATATAAAAAGGTTTTCGAGGAATTTAAGACCATGCAGGAACTCGGCATATGCAGGCCATCAAAAGGGGCCTGGTCAAGCCCCCTGCATGTTGTACTAAAAAAGAATGGGCAGTTACGACCATGCGGTGATTATCGCGCGCTTAATAAGATAACAAAACCGGATAGATACCCTATCCCACGTATTCAGGATTTTACAAATATGTTGTCCAATAAAATGTTTTTTTCTAAAATCGATTTAAATAGAGCCTATTTTAACGTCAAGGTCAACCCAGCGGATATCGAGAAAACAGCAATAATCACGCCGTTCGGGCTATTTGAATTTACCAGAATGTCGTTTGGTTTATGTAACGCAGCTCAAAGCTTCCAGCGTTTCATGAACCATTCAGTTTTGCACGATTTACAAGTTACTAATGATAATGGCAAAATAGATTACATGAATGAATTTTTATTCTGTTTTTTTAGATGATATTTTAGTCGCAAGCCCAGACCAGGTTTCTCACAAAAAGCATCTTAACGCTATTTTTAGCAGGTTAAACGATTTTGGCATTACCATTAATCTGTCTAAAAGTCTGTTCGGTCAAACAAAGTTGGACTTCTTAGGTTACGAAGTATCTCCGGAAGGTATTCGTCCGACAGAAGCAAAAGTCAAGGACATAGTAAACTTTAACAGACCTGAGACTGTAGAGCAGCTTAGGCGTTTTTTGGGCATGGTAAATTTTTACAGATCCCACATTCCTAAGGCCGCTCAGTTACAAAGCAAACTCAACGATCTTATACACAGCCCTAAAAAGAGAGATAAAACTCCTATAGTATGGACACCAGAGGCCGAGGAAGCGTTTACGCAGTGCAAAACTACTTTGCTACAAGCTGCAACGCTTTGCCACCCATTACCGAATGCGCCCTTAGCTTTAATGACTGACGCATCGGACGAAGGTGTAGGCGCTGTGTTACAAATGAAAATAAATGGGATATTTACACCATTAGGTTATTTTTCAAGAAAACTATCTCAAGGGCAGAAAAAGTATAGCACATATGATAGAGAGTTATTAGCTATGTATCTAGGAGTACAACATTTTAGATCCCGGATAGAAGGGCATCCCGTAACAATTTTTACAGATCACAGGCCATTAGTCTACGCATTTACAAAGAAAGCAAACGAAAAAGATCTACCGCGACGCATAAGGCACTTAATGTACATAAGTGAATATACGACCGATATTCAATACGTCACCGGACGCGATATATTGTAGCCGACACCCTATCCCGGCTTGAAACAATAACATTCCCACCAAATATTAATCACTCCGAACTCGCCTCAGAGCAGGATGTAGATAAGGAATTTAAACAGTTATTGTTACCTACAACCCGTAGTAGTGTACTTATAAAAAAAGTTTTTTTACCAGGTAGTGACATACAAGTGTATTGCGACACTTCCACTAACAATATTAGGCCGTATTTACCTAAAAAATATCGTAGAAAAGCTTTCGACATAGTACACAACTTAAGCCACCCGGGGACGCGCGCTACTAGGCGTTTAATGGCACATAGGTATTTTTGGCCTAGTATGAATATAGACGTGGGTAATTGGACCAAAACCTGCATTCAGTGCCAAAAAGTCAAAATTAATCGGCATACCGCTTCGAATTTAGGTAGTTTTGAAAAATGTGATAGATTAGAACATTTACATATCGACATCGTAGGTCCCTTGCCTATAACCCAGGAAAGTTACAGGTACTGTGTCACAATGATAGACAGGGAAACCGGATGGCCGGAAGCTTTTCCAGTTAAAGAAATCCACGCCGAGACAATAGCGAAAACCGTTTACGAGGGATGGATCACTAGATTTGGTTGTCCGATAAGAATAACCACCGATCAGGGTAGACAATTCGAAAGTAACCTTTTCACACAACTCATGAAGTTTCTAGGTGTTAATAGGTTACGAACAACACCCTATCACCCTCAGAGTAACGGGGCTATTGAGAGATGGCATCGTTGTTTAAAGTCAGCCCTTATGGCTAGACTTGTAGAGTCTAATTCTTGGATTCACGAATTGCCTACTGTTCTGTACGGTTTACGAGCAGTGCCGCGGGACGTGAATGGTGTTAGTGCCGCAGAGATATTGTACGGACTAACAATAAGATTACCCGGCGATTTTTACAATAATTCTCCAATAACAGACTGCAACTCGCAAGATTACGTACATAATTTAAGAAATACTATAGAGAAATTTAAGCCCAAGTTATTAGAGCATCGAGATTCACGTACTATATTTGTACATCGCGATTTAGCTACTTGTACACATGTATTCGTCAGAAACGATGCGGTTAGGAGATCTTTACAGCCACCACCGTATCAAGGCCCTTATAAAGTTATTAGAAGGTATAAAAAATATTTTTGTATTAGTTTATTAGGTAAGAATGTTAACGTTTCCATAGATCGTTTGAAACCAGCCTATATTCTCAATGATCAGCACATTCCAGTACCTAGTAAACCTATTTTAGATTTAGAGAATAAGAATGTAATTTTTAGTAAAAAAAATGCGAACCGCGAACCGGCACTCACATGTACCACAAGCAGTGGCAGATCAATAAAGAGGCCAGTTCGATTTCAGCAGTAATTAAGTTTAATCTAATTACGAAAGTTTATTTACACAGTATAAGTTAAGTTTAATTGTACTTGTATTTTACGATAGAATAGCATACAGTAAAAGCTCCCTATTCGCGCTTCCGTCATTCGCGTTTTCACTATTCGCGGATTAAAAAAATGCAACCCAATTTCTTTATTCGCGGCAAAAAATTTCTTTATTCGCGGATCTAAAATTTCATACAAAATTTCAATAGGTGTTTAACGCAATATCTTTTGCAAGTGCCGTCAAATGGTACCGCCGAGCACTTTGACCTAAGGCGCCTTTGTCGCATTTGCCGCAAACACCGCGGTCGGCGTTTTTGAAAATGTAAACAAACAGAAGAAAGCAACCTTATTTCTGAAGGAATAAAGTATATTTTTAAATGTTGCTGTTCCGTTCTTTGGTAAAAGCCGCTTTGCCTATTTTATTGTTTTATCTTTCACATTCGTTACAAAAATTGTGATCGAGTAACACGTCTCTACTGCTCTCTTCGTTCTTCGTAATTAATAAAGTCAACTAAAAAATTGAGAAACGCGTTTCGACTGTCGGAGCTATTAAAAACTGCCAAGCAAGAGATAATAACAAAATTCTTCAAACCATTGCCTAAGCCTGAGGATAATGATTAATCAAAATGTTCAATAACATCAATAAAATTGATTTTCTTATATATTTGTGTTTTTTATTTTGGCACCTAGGAACGTATCCCCTATAAACCCATATAAATTACCATTCTGTATTCACGGTTTCTGTATTCGCGGCATATTTATGGAACATCTTCTCTTCTTCTTCGTCGAGTCCTCATGCCTGTGGGTCGTGACCACCAATAGCAACATCGCGGACCAGGGCTCTCCAAGAGGTCCTATCCTGGGCTAGACGGATAGCCGCCTGCGTGTTACATTTCAGGGCATCCAGAATAGCATCCGTCCACCGGGCAGGCGCTCTTCCTCTGCTTCTTTTTCCCTCAACGTGACCCACCAGTACAAGCTTCTCCAAATTACTAGGTTCCCGGCGAGCAATGTGACCATAAAATGAGAGCGTTCTTTCCAGGCATACTGATGATAGGCGGGTTTGAATGGCCAGCTCCTGAAGGATAGAAACGTTAGTGCGACGCGCAGTCCACGGAATACCTAGCATTTTACGCCAGCACCACATTTCAAACGCATCTATCCTTGACACAATACGAGCTTTCAATGTCCATGTTTCAGAGGCATATAGAAAAATAGAGAAAATCAAAGTACGCATTAGTGTAATTTTCGTGCTGCGATAGATGTTACGATTTCTCCAGATCTTATCAAGGCGTTTTACTGCTGCTTTTGCCATTTGAGCCCGTCGAACAACTTCCTTTTCGCAGTCACCATCGTTGCGTATTAGAGAACCCAGGTATACGAATTCCTGAACCTCGTCCAGATCGCGCAACTCCTGAGAACTAAGCGAAATTCCGGCCCTATCGACGAACATCAACTTGGTTTTGCTCCGATTAATCTTTAACCCGTACTCTGCACTTATGTTTTCGAGTCTACGCATTAATTCGGCAAGCTCACCCCTATTGGCGCCTATTAGCGTAGTATCGTCGGCGAACCGTAAGTTATTAATACGATGGCCACCGATTCGGATCTGCACCTTCCCAGTCCTCCAACACTCGACGCATGATATGCTCGCCCACGATGTTAAATAGTTGAGGTGAGAGCACACATCCTTGCCTTACTCCGCGTTCAGTAGCAAAAGGTTCAGAAAGTGCGTCATCCAGCCGAACTCTCGATTGCCCCTCCAGGTACAGGTTTTGAACCAGAAATATGAGGTGATCTGGTATTCCCATCTCCTTCAGAACTTCAAACATTTTTGACCAGACGATGCAGTCGAAGGCCTTAGCGTAATCGACAAAGCAGAGTGCCACAGGAACGTTAAATTCCCTGCTTTATGGAACATATACCCCGCGAATAAAGAGATTTTACTGTACTTTGTTTCTTTACGAACTTTGTACAGCAGTGATACTTATGTCACCGGCTAGCATACCACACGTCAAGTACCACATTCCTGCTGATACAGCCGTCTATCATCAACTAGCTGAGTGTTTGTGCACGATTATAACCATTTTAAGTTCAGAGTAATTTTAGTAGTTTTTTTTCTTATCCGGCGTTTCGTAAGGCGAAGCTGCTGAGACCAAAAGTCATGTTTATTTTTATTGGCAGAGCCTAGTCTTACGGAACTATCATTAATTTAACATTAGGTTACACTCGAGGTCTTAAAAATCTTCTGATCGTGCACAGTCTAGTATTAAGAACTAAATATATTATTCTTTAATGTTTTATTGTGTAAGAACATTCAATTGAATCATCATAGTAAGCTTTTATGTTTCATAGTAAGTATTTGAACATTCCATTGATTACTGAATATTACCATTGTGCAGACGCAATCACATTGTAACTTAGAGTCATGTTTAGATTAGCTTCGCACCGCAGTACTCATTACCTGGTAACAATATCTTTCTGTTAAGTTATAAGGTAATATTATTTCACTTTGTTAATTATTAGAGTTATATGCTAATCCTAGGTAACATTACCTAAGTTTTTTATTATATAAAATTTTGATAATTCAATTTTCAAAAATTAACAGGGGAAGTACTGTGGCGACACATTATGTTTACATACGTAATAAGGACGCGGCCACGTTACCTGCCTGTGCGCAGGGAGTCAGTCTTAATGGGGCCGGCACCCCGCTAACACGATTATGTGTGTCAGTTTAATTAAATATATAAAGTTTTGCCTAACTTCTAAATATTATTTCACACACCCTTCTGCCTTACCGAACTTTAGTGAAGTGAGTACCAAATACCTAGAGACAATAATAAGAAGATGGTAAATGTTAAATGAACTCGAGTAGATCCGTAAAAGTAGTTTCATTTCAACGTGTAGTGTTCGCGTAAACTTAAGAAAACAATGTCGTAATATTAAATTTGAAATAAAAACTCTGTCTTTCAATTGCTTTTTCACTCCAAAACCATTGAATCGATTTGATTGAAATTTGGCAAATAGGTAGTTCTGTTTTATACTCCCATGTAAATTGTTATTAGTTTTATTCTAATCTAAGCTTTCATTTTTATATAAAACGAAAAACGTCCTTTATCTAGCAAAGGACTAGGTAAAAAAATAAATTTTATTTTTAACAAATTATCATCTGTTTCATTTATGATATCATCTTCATATTATAATCTGTTTCTTCACATATTTCTATGGCACACTAAAAATGTGCGGGTATAGCGATAACGGATTACTCCATAGAAATACTAAAACATACTTATAAACTTTGGAAAAACTATCAAAATCGCTTGATCGTAGTTTCGATATAGTATTGTGGACTCGCGACCTTCAATGAGTAGTCGGGACGCTTCAATATACCTATTCTCGCAGAGTGGAGATTTGTAATAGGGCTCTTAAAGGAGTCGTCTGTCATCAGTAGCCTTAGAGCATTTAAGTTGGTTTAATGCTCTAAGTCCGTAGCGCATTAAAATATTCTTGTTTAAATCTTCATTCGCTAGCTCCTCGAACAAAGTGGCACTTGCGCCATACTGATCTCTTCTATTTATCCAATTTCTCACCCACAGTCTTTTGGGTATGGTTATTTCCCAAATTTAAGCACAGACAGACGCCAGCTCGAATTTTCATTCACAAGTCTTTTTCAATATCTCCGTTCCTTTAAAAGTAATCCTTATGAAATTTTGCATAGCGGGGGCACTAATTAGGCACTAAATGTGTGTGTAAATTTCGTTGCTCTAATATAAGTAGTTTTCGAGAACGATCACGTGTACGCCAGCTTGATCGTGATGCCAGCGTACACACTAAAAAAGGTATTTATTTCTTAAACTAAAGAGGCACTAGTTATTTTATGATTGTAGTAATTAATTACGCACTAATTACGCACTAAAAGAGGGCATAACAACAAACGTGAAATCGACCATATGTACGCCACCTTAACGGACACCTACTTTTAACTGATGCTGGTAATCACAGAACACAGGTAATCGTCTAAAAGATGTAATCAATCATTTAGCTCAAGCTCATTTGCTGACCTCAGAAAGTTTAAAATGTAAATAGGTAGGCCTTTTGTTTTGTGATATCAGCTGTTCTGAACGAGCTTTTTATTTCAGAACGATTCACAGCTGTCAGCCAAGTTGTCAATCGTTAGCAGTTGTTCTCTGTTCATTGAATACCTACCTATTTCTCATTCTTGCACGAAAATTAAAGAAAAATGTAGGAAAACTGTGCGATAACAACGGAAAATAATAAAAATATATAAACATACGTGCTCTCCTAATTTTAATTTTAACAGTCAAAAGTCAATACTGCCATTACCTTGTGTTTACGCAAGACTATCGTTCTTTTAATTATTCAGGTTTCAAGAAAGGGTTTTTTATGGACTACTGTATTTACTGACGTCGCTTAATAAGCACTTTACGTTAGTACGAAAATGGAAGGTAGCAACGACACATTATCAAGTGCGTATTGTTTTATGGAAAATGTTTGATTGAGTGCTCATAAAGGTGTGTACAACATAATGTTGTTTTGCCTATTTCCAGTCCTGGCACCATCAGTGGGAAGTTCATCGACTGTTCTACTTACACCCGGACGAACTAGAAACATAGCACAAGATATGGAGGCTTTGAGATTATCCAGACAAGATAACCCCTACTTACAAGTAAGTTTTTGTTTGTTATTATATAGATACTTACGTAAGTGCGCAATGTGGCGTAGTATTATGTATGTCTATGTTATATGAAATTGTAGTAGTTTTAGAAAGAGAACTTGGTGACTTGCGAAAATTATGCAACAAATGCATAATTTTCCTAAAGATGCTTAGTGTGTACTAAGGGTTATGTTTTGTTGTTTTTTGTTGTTATGCCTGCTAGAACTTTGCATACATAATTGCACAATATTATAAACGCTAAATCCAGCAAAAAAGCATGAACAAATCATTTAGTAAAAAGTACATATTCTCATGACCTCCAAGTTCTGTGATGGGTCTGAAACAAAACACAATCAACTGAAGGAAACAGTCTAACATATGTTTTATTCAACTTTGTTCTTAGTAAAGTTGATTTGATGGAAAACAGTTAACCCAGCTAACTCTAGCATCAATATGGGTCTAACTCACACATTGCCTATTTTTCAACCTTAGCTATTATGCATAAATGCCCAGTCATTTTAAAAGATTAAACTAGAACACACAGTAAATCAGGGGGCACAGCTGATTTGCAGCAGAAGCAGATATGAGGGTGGCAGCTAAGCAGATGGATTCCA
Organism: Eudonia mercurella; assembly: GCA_963082485.1. Taxonomy (NCBI): domain Eukaryota; kingdom Metazoa; phylum Arthropoda; class Insecta; order Lepidoptera; family Crambidae; genus Eudonia; species Eudonia mercurella. The sequence continues at coordinate 1,920,194 of OY720034.1, read as the reverse complement.
TACAAAATAAAAATGTTGGTTTTTGATTAAGATATAATTCCATTTACAGCAAGTAATGGCCAGCCGAGAAAGTCTGATAGAGAGCCACTCTAATGATTGCGAATCTGACGATACTATACTTATGTCACAGGTAAAATATATTTTGATATCTTTTAATTTTAAATTAATACACTTTTATTTCTTTTGTTGATAACAAAACATATCATTCAACTAAATCAAATTTAAATAATTTAAAGTATGCGGTATTTCATATTATGTTATAAAAGTAGGCTTAACCTATGATATGCACTGATCAGTACTCCCCACATACAGATGCAAATCAACAACAAGGGTAAAATGTATTTTATTCTTTCAACATATTAACACAGTGAAATAAAAAAATATAGATAACCTTTTTATTGTACAGACGCCTCCACATTAACTTATCCAAACTGGTCAAATTTCTTCAATAAATGTTCAACCATATGTCGTAAACATAAAGTTCTCTAGGTAATTTTTCCTGATATTTCTGTTTGTAATTTACAGGAATTCGGTAGTACAGCCTTAGATTTTGTGGAAGAAGATCCCCTTACTCTTAAAGAAGTCCACGAACATATGATACGGTCGCCGCCACCCATCAGCTGTTGGCCACAGGGTAATTAAACATAATTATACTTTATTCAGTAAGAAGCTAATTAATACCTGTGCTAACTTTCTTGAACTAATACTTGATTGATAATTGTAAAATTAATTTAAACACTTTTCCATTCAACTTACAGAGTGACAATTTTATTTTATATTTGACAATATTTTATTAAAGTTTTGCATAATGATGCATATTTCAGTTCGTAAGTTGTCAATGTTCAGTTTGTTTTATGGAAAAGTTAATATGCAAGTTTCTGTCAAGTCATATCAGAAGTCAATGATTAAGTAGCTATACAATACAAATTAAAGAGGTCAATGACTGATTTGCCAATTATTTGTTATCAAATTGGTAGACTTGGGCAGCTGTAATATTATATTTTTTTTTTAACAACTGTTTTGTGAAACATGTGTATGATCTGATGGTAAGAGATTATAAATATGATTAGGAAATTGGATCATTTGCACTCATTAGAGCGCAAATGATTCAAATTAATTGAATCCAAAGCATTAGCTTAATATAGCTTGGATGCTGATATGGTTTTTATTTGGTTTTAGTGGTAATCACACAGGCTTCTGTGCAAAACCGAGCGATCATAAGTAGAACATGTCCACCACACGGTTACTTGATCCATTTAACAATTTTGCTGACCAAAAATATATATATAGAAAATATATATATAAAAATATATAGAAAAATCAATTGGGATATATCAATCACATGTGACTCCATGGGACAAGGAAGTTGATAAAACTTGACAAAATTATAAGCAATAATGTGTAAAAAATTATAAGTTAGTTAACAATTTCTTTTAAAATGCTGACGAAGTTACTTTTTGTCCATCAAAATAGATAAATTTATCTATTTTCGGCAAAAAAAAGTATGCCGAGGATTGTCCTTAGTCTGTGTAAGCCTATATGCATAATGGATAACATGTGCTGCATGTTCCACCATTTGAATATTGTAAACAATAATTACCTAGGGTTGTAGCTTCAGCCTTAATACGAGTATAGAGCGAGTATAATATAAAAACAAAATTGAATCACCTTTTTTTATCTTGGAACTTGCAATAAACCTGGGGGGTTACTACGAGCTCTGTATTCTTGCGTGCATATTCGCCGCTACACGTGTCTCGTTTCCACAACTGCAAGCTGCTATAAGAGCACATAGTCAGGGGGCTGAAATCTGAAACTAGTTGGGTGACAACAAAATGGATTTACAACTTATTTGTTCCGTGCAGGGTGAGGCTACTACCCCCGGTTGCTTCCGCCACAAAATAAGGAGACCTAGAAAGTACGCTTAATACACACCGCGCTCAAGCAACGCACACATTGACCATCTCACCACACGGAATTTCACAATGTAAATGTAAATGTAAATTTAAATGTAAATGTTTCCCACGAAAAGCTTCCTTAAGAAACTCGTTATATGGTTAACTAGACAATGGATAAACATACATAATATACTTAAATACATACTTATTGTACATAGGAAACACCCAGACCCGAAACAATTTAGAAAAACAGGTATTTCTAAATTGATCCGACCGGGGATCGAACCCGAGACCTAAGAGATGGCGACATCATGAAAACCGGTGTGCGCTTGCACTCGACCAAGGAGGTCGTCTCGAACAATTGCTCGAAACAGTCCGAGCACAGCTGATGCTAGATCCATGTCCGCGATAGGTTGTCTATGTGCGTGTTACTCGTGCACGTCTGTATGAAGCTTCTGCGGTCTCCTTATTTTGTGTTTCCGCTAACAACGCCTGATGATATGTTAACCCAGTGTGTTTTCGCCGACGCAGATTCGGTCTCGTACCGCGCTTCGAGCGCGTTCGACTTTGGCGCCGACAGCCCTGTGTCGTATAGCGCTTTTTCGGTCAATTCTCAGGAAAAGGTTACTAACATTACTCCTTATTTATGTGCTGTCCTGTGTGTCTGCATGCTGTATGTCGTTGCTTGTTACACTATTCTATCTGTGGCCGATAGAAATAAATGGTATTTCGCTCGCACCATTACGCCTTTAATGGTTTAGTTTTTTTTATTTTATTTTATTAATTTGTTTTGTTTGTTGTTTTATTAATTAAATTGTGTAC